>RPFO01000104.1:5173894-5256394 GCA_009746045.1 Mesostigma viride | reverse complement strand
AGGGAGGGCATGTGTCAATAGCTATCTATAATCCATGGCTAGGTATCAGGCTGGGTATCTATGGACACTTAGCTATCCATATTCCACGGCTTGGTGTCAGGTGGCTATCACGGCGTGGTTTCAGGACACGAAACTCGAATCCATGCACTGCTCGGCTCGTGATGATTACAAGTTTTTTAAATTGCAAAAGTATAAAAACATAAAACAGTAATAATACGTATACGGATGATCATAGTGCCAGATACTGATTAGTTTACGTCTCTTGGCATCCCATGCTCACGTGCTTGCATACGCGCTCTCTTGTCCGACTCACCAGAGTGCCGTGCCGGTGCGCCGTCACTGTCCACGCCGGCGGCGGTATAGTGACCAGATCGTGGCTGAAGTAGATGAACGTGTCCACGAGGTGCCAGTGCCAGATGCGGTAGTCTGGCATCGCGCACGCACACCCGGGCACACTGTGCGTCTCCTGACCCGCCCGCCCGTTGCTGGCATTGCTAGCGTTGGCCACTGTACCCCCGCAGGTGCACAGTATACCCTGCCATGGACAACCCCACAGGGTGGGCATGTTACGGAGGCAGGAAGGGTTCGGCATGGGGTGGCACCAGCACAAGCCAGTTAAAAGCACAAGTCAAGAGATGCGCAACCAACAGCATGTGCGTTAGGGATATGGGGGTAGGGTTACCCATGTGGGGACCTGTGGCCAAGGGGATGCGCATGCAAGGGTATGAGGCCTTCCCAACGGGCACAGCCACTACTCTGTGGGATCACGGTAGATGGATATCCTCGTTTGGGTAGTTTGTGAGAGTTCGGGACCCCGTTACCAGCCATGCTTTTCACTTACTATAGAATATCTATTGGTACTACTACCTAGTATTATGGATCATAATCGCCCGCAGGTCTTGCACGCAGCCAGGTAAGGACTTATCAAAGGGGAAGGAGGAAGGAGGAAGGAGGGAGGAGGGAGGAGGGAGGAGGGAGGAGGGAGGAGGGAGGAGGGAGGAGGGAGGAGGGAGGAGGGAGGAGGGAGGGAGGAGGAGGAGGGGGAGGAGGGAGGAGGGAGGAGGGAGGAGGGAGGAGGGAGGAGGGAGGAGGGAGGAGGGAGGAGGGAGGAGGAGGAGGGAGGAGGGAGGAGAGGAGGAGGGAGGAGGAGGAGGGAGGAGGGAGGAGGGAGGAGGGAGGAGGGAGGAGGGAGGAGGGAGGAGGGAGGAGGGAGGAGGGAGGAGGAGGAGGGAGGAGGGAGGAGGGAGGAGGGAGGAGGGAGGAGGGAGGAGGGAGGAGGGAGGAGGAGGGAGGAGGGAGGAGGGAGGAGGGAGGAGGGAGGAGGGAGGAGGGAGGAGGGAGGAGGGAGGAGGAGGAGGGAGGAGGGAGGAGGGAGGAGGGAGGAGGGAGGAGGGAGGAGGGAGGAGGGAGGAGGGAGGAGGGAGGAGGGAGGAGGGAGGAGGGAGGAGGGGGGGAGGAGGGAGGGAGGAGGAGGGAGGAGGGAGGAGGGAGGAGGGAGGAGGGAGGAGGGAGGAGGGAGGAGGAGGAGGGAGGAGGGAGGAGGAGGAGGGAGGAGGGAGGAGGGAGGAGGGAGGAGGGAGGAGGGAGGAGGGAGGAGGGAGGAGGGAGGAGGGAGGAGGAGGAGGGAGGAGGAGGAGGGAGGAGGGAGGAGGGAGGAGGGAGGAGGGAGGAGGAGGGGAGGAGGAGGGAGGAGGAGGAGGGAGGAGGGAGGAGGGAGGAGGAGGAGGAGGAGGGAGGAGGGAGGAGGGAGGAGGGAGGAGGGAGGAGGGAGGAGGGAGGAGAGGAGGAGGAGGGAGGAGGGAGGAGGGAGGAGGGAGGAGGGAGGAGGAGGAGGAGGAGGGAGGAGGGAGGGGGAGGAGGAGGGAGGAGGGAGGAGGAGGAGGGAGGAGGGAGGAGGGAGGAGGGAGGAGGGAGGAGGGAGGAGGGAGGAGGAGGAGGGAGGAGGGAGGAGGAGGAGGAGGGAGGAGGGAGGAGGGAGGAGGGAGGAGGAATGAATAATGACCAAGGAGTCAGGAGACCAGACCAGCCATCAATTCTTTGGAATAATAATTTATTTATCTGGCTTGTGCAGGCGCCATTCTCGTTGGGGGGGATCTCGCGATGACAACGTGATCGATGACCCGCCCCGAAAATGGGTTGCCTTGTGAAGAACAACACATCCATGCCGTGTGGGTTGGGTGGACGCTGGTAGTGGTACACAATATTTTGTGTACCTTTTCGGATTAGATTCAACGAGAAAAGTGATCTTTTGGTACATTTGATGATAATCGTGTGGTGGAACAAGTTAGGTTAATATTGTACCTGTTGCGGCTCGGCCTCTAAGGTTCCGCACAACATTACCAGCGATAACCACTCGCTGGTAACCAAAGTTAATGCGCGGGAAGCCAAGTGGCAAAAGGTTTCCGCCGATATTAACCTAACTGAACATCCAGGGCATGAGGCTAAGAGCCAATATGCACAGTGTGGATTATAGAGTGGATACCAGGGCGCGACCTTGCGTGTGACTCATGAGCCAGAAACCTCCTTGCATGCATCATGGCCGGTTCTTGCGTGCCACCCGGGGATGCCCCCCCATGTGCCCCATCAAGCCAAGCCAAGCCATCAGCCACGACCCAATTCCCTACCCTCCCTGTTCCTATTTATTCTCCTCCCCTACACTTTTCCTATTCGTTACTCTCATGAGCGCGCACACCGGTGAGTGCATGGCCATAACCCTAAAAGAGGTCACCCCACCAACCGCTAGCCCAGGAACCAACCCCCGTTCATGTTTTACTTCTGACAACCACTGCCAAACAGCTTGGGATCCCCTCGCTGCGGTCCGCATACCATGATCCTTGGCATGGTAGATGTGCTTTTAGGAATAGCCTGTGACTGTAGGGGGCGCCAGATATGTGCTATTAGGAATAGCCTGTGACTGTAGGGGGCGCCAGATATGTGCTACTAGGAATAGCCTGTGACTGTAGGGGGCGCCAGATATGACCGGAAGCTCGCTCCCCTGCGATAAGGCTGGGAGGATATCAGCGAATTTGAGACATCCACGTTGCCATAATGCGACACTACAGACTACATGTCTTTGCGAGGTCGGCCGTTAGGGTTACTCCAACCTCACCTGCAATCGCGTGGGCGCAGCAGCGAGAAGAAGAACCGCCACTGCCAACTAGTAGGAGCCAAGCATCAAAAGCCAACACGCCAAATGCCAGCAATATCACCTGCCAACATGGCAACTGCCAACATATCAACTGCCATTTGTGACGAATACGACTTCAGGCCTCACCTGCAGGTGCGCATCGCTCAGGTAGCCCCCCTTCATGTCGTGGCAGACCAGCAGCTGCGGCTGAGGCAGGGCCAGGGACCCTCCAGGGGACAGTGAGACCGGCGGCGAGGCCAGCGGCGCAGAGAGGGCCTGGGCCCTGGCCAGAGCGTCCCAGGGGCGGGAGCCGGGGGACCACGCGACCACCTCCTCCAGGGAGCTAAGCGGGCGCACCCTGGGGGGACCCAGGAGCCATTCTTGGGATGGTAGTGCAGGGTGATGGATGACGGTGCTGTTGGCAGTGATGTCTGTGCCCAGATGTGCAAGAGGGGGCTGTGAAAGGAGTAAGGGTTGTTTCGCTGAGCTGGCCTGGGTTGGGGATAAATGAATCGGAGCCCCTTGGCCAGGGCGGCTCGGTGCTTGGGCAGCTGCTGAAGGCTGAGGCCGGTCCGAGACGTCACCAAGTGCCTGTGTCGGGAATACACTGTCATCGTCCTTGCCAAAGGTTCTGGGCAGCAGCAGGTTGTCCAACGCACTTCCCGGCACGCTGCCGGGAGGGTCGACATTCGAGGCGGAACCTAGGTTATCCTGCGCACTGCTGGGTTCTGCTTTCGTTGCAGCGTCATCCTTGACTCGGACATCTTGCGTTTCACGCGCGGTATCGCGGGTGTGAGTAGCATCAACCCGCCTTGCTTGCGATGCATATGTAATCCTCGAGGGTTTGCCACGCAGCAGCCAGGCGAGGCTCATGGCCAGAATGATGGTGACTGCGGCTACTATTACGTAAGATATCGTGCCCTCCAGCGGCATCTGCACCTAGGCACAATGGGGCACATGCGCAACATGTTATCATGAGGTTTACTTGACTGCAGGAAAGAAATGGGAAGAATGACCCCAGATGCCATAAACCACATTCAACTGCAAGAACGACCAGCGCAATTTACCGGATACAGTGTGCCCATTTCCCCAACCCTTACTAGATAGATCAGGGATACAGACTAGAAACTTCCCGCCTTCTATTGCCTTACAGTCGGCATAAAGCTACCAAATTCTCTCCAACGCCACAGATCGCATTAGCAAATATATCTGGTCTCGTCAATTCATACTGCATAATATAAATGCAGCAACAACGAAGATAATATATGAAAATGTACAACGAAAGTTATGTAGTCATCATTGTCGTAAAAGCCGAAACTACACTAGAAGATAACCCATGATGATGGCCCACTAGTCTAGCACGTCAGTTTATCGTGAGTTTTTATCAAGTGTGATCGTAAGTGTGATTACAAATTGGAGGTCGCTGGTCAATGCTGGTTGCAGAATGACAATGCTGTCAGCCTGTGACGCTCGGTCTGCTGTCATCGCCTTTGTTCTGAGACGAGATCTTTATTCCTGTCAGTTGCTCACCATGAAGTCCGACCCGAGATACTCTAGTATCAACTACCTTCTCGTAGATTCAGTGTTGACACCTGGCAATTCTCAAGATCTCAGGGTTAAACTGCTTCGCGCCACTGTACACGCGGCAGGAAGCCCCGCCCTGCAACACAAAAGCCCCGGCAAATGGCCGTTCGCGGTGCATGCGCAAGCCGTGTCCAATAGTGCGCTGTGCGGGACAACGACACCAACGAGGGCATGTACCGAGGGCATGTACCGAGGGCATGTACCGAGGGCCCATAGTTTTGTAATCGCACCAACGCGGGTCGCACACAGTTACAGTCACAGGACATTGGCATTAGTTCCCCCGATCGTGCCATCGTTGACGGCAATAAACCCGTGACCACCTTCCATTGAATAACATGTTTGAAGATACTTTCAAAGGTTTCTAAGGCACAGGCGGAATTCGGTGCACCCGTGCTGTAGGGGAAGAAGATGTGCTTTGGCGGTATGCAAGTAAGCTACCTTGGCATTTGGTTGGTTCCCTAGGCAAATGGCTTTAGCGCATGTTAGCCTCTCTGCGCCCGTGTTAACAGGGCCATCGGGTGTGGTATTGGATCTTGGCCTTGAGAGCACCCCAGGAACAACTTGGCGTGATTACAACAGCCTTGTTGATAGCAGTGCCGTGGGGCTCGTGATATGTTTTCTGCTTCTGATTTTCGGTGTGGAGAGCCTCAACGCGACTAGGCGGTCCATTTTGGCTACGGAGCGCGCAATGTGCTGACATGCTGTAGGAATCACTGGCTAGGAGATGGTTGAATAGGCCCACCGGCGGTTTCTTGCGGTTAGAGAGCTTGCCAGGGTATCGCGACAGGGCCTTGTAGTCGTTTAAAGCAATCTTCAAATGAGCATAAGCGTGCCATCTTAAATTTACAATGGTCATATGGCACTAAGCATCTGGTGCGCTGCACATGTTTGTCTGTTTCATGTTTGACGTTGTGCTCTTTCGCCCCACGGTTACAGCAGATTGACAACATGTTAATACGCTGGCTACCGTAGCGGACAGGAAAGGCGCTTCAGGGTAAACTCGGGGCTTCCACACCTGCCCTGTCTTGGCTGAGTGATCCACTTTTACTTTCACCATCAACTTGCCATGACACTACACAAACCAATCTATTTATGGATTAGCCTCCTGTGGGGTGCACAGTCTTGAATGGACTTGTTAACTCTGAACCTCTGGCACAAAGAAGCACTGCTTTATTGTCAGGGGGGCTTGTCATTTACAAAGGCTTCTCTTGCAAATCTTCCCGTGTTTTTTCAATATTGAGCTTGCTCATATGGCAAGCAGCACTAGGCCTCACGAGTGCGACCCATTCTCTAGCATGGCAAGACATATGCCGAAATGACAGCATAACAAGTCATTAGCCCATCCTCTCCATGATGTCCTCCGATGGTCTTGCTCATTCAATCTTTGTTCCTTCACTTCCTCTGTCGGGAGAGTCACGGGGTACAAACAAGTGCGTGACTTGGTACCTTTCTCATACTTTTCCTCTTGTAACAGCACCCCCCCCCCCCCCTTAACGCCCCTTTCACTTCCCCCCATCTGACATCGCCTTCACCTCCATGCCCTCGGTGTCCCATGCGCCCCCCCCACGTCCATCCATGCATTGTCTTGCTCCAGGAAAGCGGCTCGCGCTTCATTATCACTGCCTCTCGTCACAGTCACTGACGGAAGCGCGCGCCTGCCTGCCTACGCAAATCTTTGACGGCCTGCCTCATCCCCGGCCTTTGAAAGCATTGTCACCTGGGGGGCACGGCATCAAGGCCATCCCGTCACAAGGCAGCCACTTTTCCATTGGTTGGCTTCCAACGTGTATCAGACGCAGTCGCGAGATTTAAGCGAGTGGGCGCCTCACTCCGTTCCCGCTAGACTCCAGCAATGGGTGTCAAGAGCCACCACGACAGTGAGAAAGAGCCGCTGGTGGTGATGACAGGCGCCGCACCGGGGGGGAAAGAGCCGGCGGTGCGGCTCGACGCGGCCGGGCACAAGCTGCCGGAACGCAACCTCACGCTGATCAAGCTGGTGGCGATCACGTGCTCCGCGGTGGCGGGCGGTGCGTGGAAGTGTATTACCATGGGACGTGTTTAAGGACGTATAGTAGGATGTGTCATGGTGCATGGCGACATGCTGTAGCATGATAAAGTGTGATGCTATCGCATGGTCTGCATTGAAGGATGTGGTGAAGGACGTGTCGTAGGATGTGCCGTAGAATGTAGGATGTGTCATAGAGCGTGCATTGTAGGTTGTTTCGCAGGATGGATCACAGTGCGGATCACGGCAGTTGCGGGCGGTGCGTGGCGCGGTTCGTTAGCATAAAAAATGTCGTAAGATATAGCATAGGATGTGTCATAGCATGTGGCATAGCATATGTCAAGTCGTAGGATGCATCAGAAGGTGCGGGGTTGGGTGCCCATAGCACATCGCTTACGACGGACCATAGGATGTGACGATGTATGCTGTCTTGATAGTTGTGTTGGAGACCTGTACTTACTCTCTGGGGTTGTTCCTGCTTTGCTGGGGGTGCTTCATTAGCATCACCATTAGCATCACCACACTGCCACGCTTGTTCCCCTTCCGCTCCCCACCCATCTCCCCATGTATGTATATGTCGAAATAACACAAGCAAATAATGGTAGTAGTATATCATTTTCACGTTTGTTGCTTTCTGATATGACGACAATGATATATCATAAACCTGTCTATATTCCACCTACTTTGACTTTAACCCTGGGTATGCCCCTAAAACCCCTCAGGCTCTGGGAGACGCCTTTATATTCTCCCAAACCGGCGCCTCTAAATGTGTTCCAAGCCCATCCGTTGTGGGCTCTGGACCATGGGGCCGCCTTACTGCATCCGCGATGAGTCAGCCATGCATTGCCCATGCAGAGAGCCACTCTCTGCTGAGACGCCATCATGCCCTAGCCATTGCTTAGCCATGATCATCTTCCACCCCATGTCTGCAACTTTGCATAGATGCTGGAATACATGGTGGTGCAGGTGCACCTCAGTTGTGCACCCCAAGTAGGTGGCAGTTTACACCCACCACCTGCAGGTTGTCGCCCAGAATGTATTGAAAACCATATGCCCCTTCTCAGGGATATGTGTTGCACATCCTCCCCACGGAGGTATGTTCTTAATTAATTAATTAATCAATTAATTCCACCTACTTATCTTTCTTTTCTACCTGTCTATGATCTCCGTATGAATGTGTACCTCCCTGCCCTCCAGGCCCCTATGGCTTTGAGGACTGCGTGGGCGCGGCGGGCCCCTATTACACGCTCATGGTGCTGCTCTTCATCCCCTTCATCTGGTCCATTCCGATGGCACTCATGACGGCCGAGCTGTCCTGCATGATCCCAGGTGAGATAGTTTGTGGAAGGTGAGGGGAATATAGTGCTGTGACCGCGGAGCACGATCCCAGGTAAGGCAGTGTGTTAAGCACTGGTGCTGATGTCAAGTCAAAGTGCCCCCGCTGAGCATTCTGTGCTGTAACAGGTGAGGGCGCTGACAGTGGGATGGTTGCTTGCCATAAGGAGATTCCCCATGATGATGGGGAGCCTGTTGTTGGGGTGTTGCCTGTTGCCGGGGCGCCGCTTGGTGATCCCCTCAGCGCGGCATGGCATGAGGTGGGGTCAAACGATGCGTGTAGGTTGTTCCGTGGGGCTGCGCCAACGGTTCATGGCAAAGCAGTGCTTCATGTCAAGGCCATGCTTTTGAGCGCGTGGTGTTTCCTTGACAGCGTCTTCCACTCTATCTTGAGAGCGCCCTGTTTCCTGGACAGCATCTTCCACTCTATCTTGAGAGCGCCGTGTTTCCTAGACAGCATCTTCCACTCTATATTGAGAGCACCGTGTTTCCTAGACAGCATCTTCCACTCTATCTTGAGAGCGCCGTGTTTCCTAGACAGCATCTTCCACTCTATATTGAGAGCGCCGTGTTTCCTAGACAGCATCTTCCACTCTATATTGAGAGCGCCGTGTTTCCTAGACAGCATCTTCCACTCTATATTGAGAGCGCCGTGTTTCCTAGACAGCATCTTCCACTCTATCTTGAGAGCGCCGTGTTTCCTAGACAGCATCTTCCACTCTATCTTGAGAGCGCCGTGTTTCCTAGACAGCATCTTCCACTCTATCTTGAGAGCGCCGTGTTTCCTAGACAGCATCTTCCACTCTATCTTGAGAGCGCCCTGTTTCCTGGACAGCATCTTCCACTCTATCTTGAGAGCACCGTGTTTCCTAGACAGCATCTTCCACTCTATCTTGAGAGCGCCGTGTTTCCTAGACAGCATCTTCCACTCTATCTTGAGAGCGCCGTGTTTCCTAGACAGCATCTTCCACTCTATCTTGAGAGCGCCGTGTTTCCTAGACAGCATCTTCCACTCTATCTTGAGAGCGCCGTGTTTCCTGGACAGCATCTTCCACTCTATCTTGAGAGCGCCGTGTTTCCTAGACAGCATCTTCCACTCTATCTTGAGAGCGCCGTGTTTCCTAGACAGCGTCTTTTATTCTATCTTGTGAACCGTGGAACCCGACACGATGTCAGCCCTCGCAAAGGCTAGCTAGCTCGTGCTCACATGCATGGCACGGTCGGTTTACGGCGGTTTGGTCTATGTGTGCCGTGGTTTTCGCAGAGAATGGCGGCCACATCTTGTGGGTCAGCAAGGCGTTTGGCCCCTTCTGGTCCTTCAGCAACGGCTACTGGTCGCTATTCTGCTACTGCTTTGAGGGCGGGCTGTACCCCGTACTCTTCATGGACTATCTGTCGCACATGGTCGGAGTGTGAGTAATGCCAGCGTGTACTCGTGCGTAATGCTTTTACCTGCAACATGGATTAAATTACACGAACAGGGATGCAGTAACATGCTCATGCCATGTTATCCATACAGCCGCTTTATGTATACAATTTTCACACATGAAGGGAGACTCGTTTCCTCCCCTGCCCTCATGTCTTGGATCGACCCGTCTTGTATCGACCCGCATCGTGTTCCCGTACATTGGCCACACGGGCATGACATACCTGTCCCGCGTGTTTGGCATCCTGTGAGCCAGCACACATGGATGGGTAGCTTGAGATTATGATACGCATGTCCTACCCTGTTGCTTGCCACGGGGTCCTCTCGCTCGTTCTTACTGGCAGGAACGGTTACGGATGACTGCTTTATGGAAATGCTTTTCAAGTAAGTGATTTTGAAATCACAAAGAATCGTCACTGATGCTGCCCTCCTGCTGCCACCTTGCACGCCTCGTGCCACCTACCCCTGCCATCCCTGCTCCGTTGCCTGCACCCTGCAGGGAGTTCTCCATGCCCGTGCGCATGATGCTGGGCATGTGCATGATCATGGCCATCACCGTCATCAACGTGAGTCTTAGAGCTGCTTGAGGCAACCACTTCCGAATGGACCTTCTCTCCCCCCCCGGTCATGTGTGCCGGCAGTGTGGACTCTGCGTCATGGGGAAACCTCGGTGTATATATGCTACTTCCTGAGCTATGCTGTAGTATTTATCTTGCCCAGTGACAGGCCAGCTTTGATTGTGTTGCGGGGTCTAGCTTGGTAGAAAGGCTCTCCTTTTCATCCCCACTTTCTTCATGAACGCCAACGTTTCCAGTGCTTAGGAAGCTGACCTTTTGCTGACTACACGATGGAGACAAACGATGCCAGTGTTGCATTGTAAACGGGGGACTGTCGTTGTCTTTGCAGGACGGCGGTCTCTCGCTTTGCTTGGTCTCACGCCTGAATCTCTGGCCCTATGCGCTGCCCTTTCCCCACCACATCCCACCACTCACCACCACCAACACGCGTGGTATCCTCTGCCTCCCACTACCGCAGGTGATGGGCAGTGACCTGGTCGGCACCTTCTCGCTCTTCTTCACGCTCGTGGGCATCACGTACGTGGGGTGGATGGGCCGAGACGTACTGGATGTCAAACTTATCACGCTACATAGCACTAGTCCTATAATGGTAGCCTAGTACTATAGCCTGCGTTGCGCCCGTGGGAAGACCCTACGTTTGTTAAATGGGCATGTACAAACCGCATTTAAATAGCTGCTAATAGAACCTATAAATAGCTATGATGTGTTAACATCTGTTGCAGTATGCCCCAGTCTCGTCGCTGTCTTGCTGAACTTGTGATTGGGCGCCGTGTACCGCGCAGGAGCATGTTGCTACTGCACCTTGCCCAAGGTATGTGCCCCTATCTGGCAGGCAATGAGGACTTGGTTCCCGTGTAAGGTTTCGTAAGTGTCTGTTTTGTACGGTTCTCTTTTGTAACACGTTGTAAGTTTCAGTGGCACATCACGACCCACTCACTTGTACACATTCGCTTGGTGGTCCAATAAAGATTTGCTAATGCATGCCTGGTTCAAAGCTTGCCTGCTTAGAAGCCAGCAAGTCGATGCACTTGCACCAAGACATTGGGCGGGCATCGCTGTCTCCCGGCACGTTTGCGTTCCCTGTCCCACTCCTATGATGGCATGTGCCCTATGCCCTGTGCCCTATCCCCTTTGCCTGGCCTCCCTTTCCACCATGCCATGCACTCTTGCTCCGGGCGTCTCTCCATGGTTGTTCTCCAAGTGCCTGGCAATCACGACGCCATTGTTTCCTCATGCTACTTTGCCTCTGCAACTTTCTTGTGCATGATCCTTTGTGTGGTGTCTGTGCGTGGCCTCCACCCGGCCTCGTCTTTGTCCGCCACCTGTCCAGCCCGTTCGTGATCATGATCCTGCTGGGCGTGCCGCAGCTGGACATCATCAACGCGGTGCAGACGCCGCGGCCACCGATCCAGTGGGGGCTCTTCATGACCATCATGCTGTGGAATACATCAGGGTGTGTGGTGTGGATGATCGGGGTGATGAGTTCGGCGGAGAGGAAAGAGTTATATGAGAGAGAGAGAGAGAGAGAGAGAGAGAGAGAGAGAGAGGGGGGGGGGGGGGGGGGGGGGGGAGAGGGACAGAGAGAGAGAGAGAGAGAGAGAGAGAGAGAGAGAGAGAGAGAGAGAGAGAGAGAGAGAGAGAGAGAGAGAGAGAGAGAGAGAGAGAGAGAGAGAGAGAGAGAGAGAGAGAGAGAGAACAGGGTGAGTGATTAGGTCTATGCAACTTGCATGCTGGCAATCGGCGCAAGTTGCTGCTGTCAAGGACGCGCCTGTCTCATTGACGTGGCTGGCGTCGGTTACTTCTCCCGGTTACTTCTTCCAGTTATGGACGTGGCGTTGACTATTTCTATACGTGATATATCTGGCATGCACAGCATGCCTCTCTTATTGAGATTACGGACATGCACGGCCTGCCTGCCTGTGTCTCTAAGACTACTACCACTTGCGACGTGCCTCTCCCCCATCCCCTTGCTCGTACTGCAGCTTTGACTGCCTGGGCGCGTGCGCGGGCGAGGTCAAGAACCCGTCGGTCACCTTCCCGCGCGCGCTCGGCATCAGCATGATCATCATCATCACCATGGACCTGCTGGTGCTGTCGGTGGGCGTATCCGTGTTCACCGACTACCCGAGGTGAGGGAGCGCAGAGTGCAGACGATGGCAAGGGATAGTGGCAAGGGATGGTGGCAAGGTGGTGTTAAGGTCATCCGCCATATGGGCACTACTACGTGGGCATCATCGCAGACAGGGGCATCCTCTACGTGGGGGTGTCCGTGTCTCCCGACTACCCTAGGTGGGCACTCGATCTAAGCAGAGACTTGACTACTAGAGCTGAGCAAGGAAGGGTCAGCAAGGATGCGGTGAGGGCAACCACCGCAAGCATGCAGGGGCAAGCAAAGCATATCATTTTGTCTGTGTTCGCCAACTAGCCTTGGTGCGTGAGGGCCCAGTGGTGCCGATACCAAGTAGTAGTCTCGTTTAACCGCATGGTAATCAACATCAGCATCGTGACAAGGCCAACTAGCTCAGGTGAGAACGCGACGCCAACTGAGGATTGGGGGCCGAGGGCGGCGAGGGTAAGATGTTGTAAGCTGCAAGCCAAGCAAGGATGTGGGGGCAAGCATATTATCTCCAAGGTGAGCACACGACAGGACAAGGCACGCATATCATGCTGGAGATACGCATAGCAATGCTGAGCATCATGGCATGGGAGCACGGGGCTTTAAGCCGGAATGAGCAGGTCGTCATTCCGTCTGATTGATGTCCCTGACCGCCGCATGCATGACTTACTTTTTTTCGAAACCTGCTTTGGACTCTGGACGTTTTGCCTTTACCCTGTACCGTGTACGCCCTTAACCGAACAAAATTGATGTTTTGTTTGCATTTTGCTTGTCCCTGTTGTGTTTCTGTTTTCTGTTCTCCCGATTCTGTTTTGTGCTGCTCCCACCACCCCTCCGGCCACCACTCATTTGCACACCCCCTCTCCACGCCGGCACCTCAGCTGGTCCGACGGTAGCTTTGTGCGGGTGGCAGAAGTGCTCGGAGGTCCCTTCCTCACCGCCACGTTCACGTTTGGCGCGACCATCAGTGTGGTAGGTGGCATGGGTATCTGCACTGGAAATGACCTGGCGTTGCGTACCATGCTCCTGCTTTGGCTATACCTTTGAAGATGTGATCTTAGCCTTGATGTTTTTTTCTTCCTACAGCACTTAGCCCACCAGCCGGCACACCCCACCCTCGTACCCCACCCACACGTTGCTCCATGGTTGGATAAAGTTCCTTGCTCGCGCTCTTGCTATGGATGCCACCAATACGGAATGAGATTTACTAGAAATAACTTGTTAGGTTTAGTCAATTTGACCTCAGATATGACATGCCATCTTCCGATCTCAGCTTCCGATCATTTTTGCGATCCCAGCAACGACTTCATGACTGTGATTGTCCTGTCTGTACCCCCCCCCCTGCCCCCGCACACTGGTGTGCTCACACACACACACATACACGCACACACACGCACACACACGCACACACACGCACGCACACACACACACACACACACACACACACACACACACACACACACACACACACACACACACACACACACACCGTGCGCCCGCAGGTTGGCCTGATGATGTCGCTCCAGTGCACCTCGTCACGCATCCTCTACGGGATGGGCATCGTGGGCACCCTCCCCTCCATGTTCGCCAAGACGCACCCCAAGTACGGCACGCCCTACTTTGCGATGATCGCCAACGCGATGCTCATGGGCGCCGTAACCTTCCTGCCCTTCTCCGCACTGGCTGAGGTGAGCACCCTTTTGTGTTGATATCTGGTGACAAACACAACTGGTTGAAACAAGTCTTGCAACGTGGTCCCCACCTCCGCGCTGGCAGACTTGGGCGGAAAACGCAACAGATTGAGGCCATGTTGATGATAAAGGATGCGCCGAGTTGAGCGCCGTGTCCTTCTTACTGGTCGCGTGTCCTTGCTGGTGACAAACAAAGGGGAGTGAAGGAGTACAGTACCTAACATCCTAGCCCGTGTCCCTGGTAAGCCATCGGCCCAGTGACTGCCCTTGTTTATTGTATTGTTGTTTCTTGGCAAACAATACCAGTTGAGTTAGTGTTAGGAAATAGATCGTTGGCGCCGTCCTGTCAAACAGGTTTGTAAAGTTATCACGTCGAGTTTATTTGTGGAAGATCGAAAATGTATGGGAGTGTCCATGGTCATTTCCGCGGTCCTACCAGCTGGCAAACCTCCTTTTGCCTTGGACCGCTTGATATCCTAAATTTGGTGCACACCGTCACATCACCGCATGCTTTGGGTGGAGTCATTCTGCTGCGGTTCATCACCTGCTTGTCTTCGCCTCCTGCCTCTCTGCTTCCCTTCATGCCCCCCGCCCCCACCCCCACTACGGAACCCAGCTTCTCTACCTCCCCACTCTCCCCCCATCCACCCCCAGGCAGAGATGTGGTTTGACAGTTCCTGCGTCATCCTCTGGGGTTCCTCCTCTGAACCACCTTACTAAAAACCTGCATCTTTCCCCTCTTGCTGCCTCCGTGACACCCCCCCCCTCCGCACCTGCACAATCTCCCCCCACCCCCGCCTTCTTCCCCTTTCGAATCTCCCCCACCTTCTTCCCCCCTCCCCTCCCAACACCCTCCCCCCCCACCATCCCCCTTCCACCCCCAGGCCGAGATGTGGTTCTACTGTGTGTCGACCATCCTCAAGTTCGCCGCGCTCGTCAAGCTGCGTGAGCGCATGCCCAACGACGTGCGGCCCTACCGCATCCCGCTGACCGACCAGCAGCTGCTCGGCTTCTCGGTGATGCCCATTCTGCTCTGCTTCTCGGTCTGCGTGCTCTCCTCCACGCGCACGCAGTGGATCGGCCTCGCGGGGGTGGGCGCGTCCACCGCCGCATTCCTCGTCTCCTACTTCACGGGCGGGCCCAAGGACGTGGTCAACTTTGAAGTGCTGACCGAGTGAAACTAGGGGGAATCAGGGTGCCGCAACGTTTCCAGGAAAGAGGGGGGAGAGAAGGAATGTTGGGTAGCAGGGAGGCTGGGCAGCAGCATGGCTGTGTGTGGGCGCCGGGATTTCTCGGGGCATGGTGATACTCCAGGGGGGCATGGTGAGGGTCGCATATGTGCCGGGGAGCAGAAGCATGGCCCTATGAGGGCGTGGTAGTCTGGCAGTGCAGCGACGCCATGTCATGTGCAGACCAGGGGATGGCATTCACCCGCAGTCCAGTGTCACTGGGCCGCCATCTTTTTCTTCACCTTGGCGCTTTCTTCTGGGGTCGTTCTCATGGCAGACATGCGGATCCGATGATGGCAAGTGCGCCGGTTGGATGCCATGCTTTGGAATGGCCGTGCTCGGCTCGAGTTTGATGCATCTGGCAATGGGGGGGCGTAGTGAGGCGAGTCGCCCCACTCGTTGTCGGTTCGCGTGTCATCTTATACCCATTGTGGACAAGAAGACTGCGTTATTGGGTCACCCTCTGTGCACGGACGCGCGAGCATCCTCCTTGAGATTATGGGGGAGAGAGAGGGGGGGTACGGGGGGGAAGGGATCAGTCCTGTTGTGAGTAAATCACCCCTTGATTAGGTGTTTGTGACCTTGCGAAGCACAAGTGTCCCACGGTGTACCCGCGCACGCAAGGACGGCACGCAGGCATGTCCCTTGGCATGTGTGTGCGACTAAGGGACCCGAGCCATGAGAGCCGAGGCAAGAGACTCTTAAAGTCATTGGAGAGGCCGGCATGGAGGTGTACCCATGCTGTGTCCAGGCGTCAACTCGCAACGCACGGCAAGTGGCCCGCCGGTTGCCACGGAGGGCAATTAAAAATAACGTCTGTTGCTGTAACGATGTCAGAAAAGCCAGGCAGAGCAACAAGGGGATTTACATAGGTGGTGTGGAGTGGACGTGGCAATGAGGGCCCAGTTGAAGGCGCCACGCCGCAGGAGATTGAATCTTGGACGAATTACCTGGGCTACCTGTAGTGTGATACTACCATGCTACGATTTCAGTGGGCACAAGCCAAGACCATTCGGCCTGGAAGCAGTCCGCCTCATACTGTACCAGGCAGACTTAGCTTTCTTGTCCTTTCCTCGGGGCAGCTCCAGACCTGGGTACTTGATGCATGTGGCTACTGATGTGGTGGCGGGCTCATCTGTGCCCCCAGTTCTGAGCGTCGGAAAGACAGCACATCGGTCAAGTGTTGGATTGCATCCTGTGCATACTTGCTATGCTTTTGATGGCGTTCATTCGATGGCGGCAGGTGCATGCATGGATGCGCAAGTTCGGCGTCTGAGGTATGAGGTACATGCTGGCCAGGTTTGGTGGGCGAGCCGCTTGCATGGGCCAGGATCTTAAGAGTCACGGGTAGAATTCGGGAAGGGCCCAGCAATTTTAAGGAATAGCACTCTTTGAAGATAAGGTAGGCGTTGTAGCTTAGTAATGTCCCTTCCTCCGGTTGCACGGGTTTATCCACGCAGAGGCTGTGACCCTGCTATGCCTGTAATGGATGGCTTCATGAAGGTGCAAAGAGGGTTCTGCACAGCTGAATGATAGCGCATGTGCTGGAGCAGATAGTTTTTGAAAATAGGCGAGCCTCCAACGTTGATTGAGATAACCAGGAGGTTGGCCTGCAAAAGGCAGTTTCTAATATAAGTAGTTGATTATTCAATGTACCAGTACTATGTGTCTCATTTTCTCGATGGGCTGCATATTGCATGCCGCATGCATGCATCAGGTCCGAGAGATATGTACGTACAACGTACCACGTAGCATATGTGTGGATACACTGCTTTTGGGTATGATCCATCATGGTGGTGCAGGTGCACATTGGGCACCCACAGTAGGTGAATTTACATCCTCCACAGCCTGCAGGTTGTAGCCCAGACTGAATTAAAAACCCATATGCCCCTTCTTGAGCAGGGACGCACCTTCAAAGAACAGCTAGTAGAGGACATGGGGGGCCAAGGCCTCTCCGTGATTTGGAACAAGATGATGGACAAGGCCGAGTGGGCCCAGGTCATAGAGGACAACGAACCCCCTCCCGGGTGGGGAAGCGCCCGCGTTTGCAAACACGCGGGAAGCACGCTAGACAGGACCCCTAGGGTAGAGAGCTTAGAATAATAGAGTTGGCTTGATCGTGTTGTAGATAGATTAGACCGGTAGGATTGTGTGTCCCCATGTATCCATCCATTCATCGGGGGTAATTCTGATCAGGCACTCCGCAAAGGTGAAAACCATTTGCGTTCAGTGCCGGGCCGCGGAAAACGCGGAAAAATGGGGTTAATGCTCGATCCGTGACTCCCCAACAGGAGCACGAGTCTAATTCATTGAGCAGGGATATGTGTTACATATGCTCCCTACGGAGCTATGTTCTTAATATATCAAAGAGACAACCAGCGCAGGCCAGAAATCGGGAGAATCCGGACCATGGTAGCTCGAGCCTGCCGTTATCTTTTCCGCGTTTTCGAGTCGTTCAGGATGATGAAGATGAATGGTGATGGAAATGTGTATCCTTGTGCATTGAAATTATGGCTGGCTTACGTGTGGAGCGACTAGATGACCTAGACGGTGGGGCCGGAAACAGCATGCTTGATCAGGGCGTGTGTTTCTAGCCTAACTGGCCGGGAGTGTCTAGTGGTGAGCACCATTGCTGCGATCGCTCTCCCACCATTTACGAGGAAATACCCGCAAATGGAAAACCACTGAAAAGGTCTAGCTAGTCAGTCATCACGTTAGCCATGCCATGATTCCAAACGTCCAAGAACTGCACACGGTGCAAAGGCAAAAAGCCGGAGGACAGCACTTTCAAATGTGCGGCGGGAACCAAAAGCCCGCGGATGCCAGAAAACATCGTGTTGCGGCAGCGACGCGACGATGTGGACAACGAATCCAGTGCCAAGCTCGGAACGGCCGCAAAGGAGATCTGGCATCACAGGGTTCAGATGTGCGGAGATACTATGCGATCCAGCCGGTCCACGACCTGTTTGTAGAGCTTGTGCCAAGGGGCAGCACCGAACAGATGTGGGTGACGTTGCAAAAAACATCGGACTTGACGGAGCATAATGGCTCGGTCATAGTCTTTGACCAATAAACGCTGCAAGAGTTCAACAAGAGTCGTGATGAAATCAACACGATAAGAACAAAGACGGGAAAAACGATGTAACTGAGAAAGAACAACACCATATTTTGCTGTGTGGGAAAGGAGACTGTGAATATCGGGGTAACGAATAAAAGGAATTTGCTGGTATTTAGGATCCTTGCGCTTATCATAGATAGCCGTACGCCAGCCCTTCTTGTTATGGGTAATGTTAAGATCGAGGTAATTGCAATGAGTATCCTCCGACGTGAGCTTTAATGTGAGGGACGCTTGCGGGTAGATGCCAGGCAGACCAGCGGTGATATACAAATGGGTTGCGAAATCAGGGTTGTCGAAAGCGATGACATCATCAATGTATCGACATGTATGGATAAAACGCCTGATGAGAACATCATCGTTTGAGGCAATGAGATTCTCCATGAATGCAAGCTCATAAGTGTATAGATAGAGGTTTGCAAGGAGCCCGGCACAGTTAGTGCCCATAGGGATGCCGATAGCTTGTTGGTATACATTGCCCGCAAAACAGATGAAGGTGTTATCAACAAGATAAGAGATCCAATGGACAAGGTCAGCCTTCGTGATAATATAATTATAACCATCCCGCACGATAGCACCTGCCGCGATCCCTGAGAGCCACGTTGCCGTGGGCTTGGTCTGAGAAACACGCACGTGCAGGTGGTTGCGCCCGTGAGGCCTACGTGCATACAGACGAGTAAGGAGGCTATCTAAACGAGCTTTCAAATCGTGCAAATCTAGTGTGGTATATAGAGTGGTGAAATCATAGGTGGCTATGGGCATAGGTATACGTTTCTCTGCTGCTGTCTTAGAACGGCTAAGGGCGGCAAGGCGTAGGCGTACTTGGGCTGAGTCTATGACGATCCAACTACCAGCGCATTCATACCCGGCATTCGACAGCACCTCCACCCATAATGCATTGGCTTCGGGGAGAAGAGCATTCAAAGCATGGCAGATGAGTTTCGAGAGAGGCATCAGTGGGGCTGAATGCGACGCAGCAATGGTGCGCAAAGCAACAGGAGTTTTGTGCAGCTTAAGAGTGAGATACAGATATGGGAACGTAGTGGTGGTGGCGCGTCGCTGCCGCTTAAGGAATGCCCGAGCAAAAATGTTTTGGCTGTGCAGAAAAGCCCGATGAGCAGCGGTGATACTGGCGGTGGACTGTGCACGCTGAACATAGGTAGGGCTGGACGCCAACTCGTGTTGCAAAGTAGCAAGGTAGTGCTTCTTGCATATGAAAGCAAAGTTGTTGGCACTCTTGTCAACACACGTGATGATAAAGTCCTGCTTGAAGTGGTCAAGAAGTGCTTTATCTGTGGTGTTGAGCCAGGTGGTGCGGTGGACCTGCTGGAGACGGTAATCAAGCCTGGTGAGACGTGCATTGCATTCGTGAATGACGGCGCGAAACCACGGTTCCATGGCAAGGGGAGCAAGCTGTAGGTCCGTGCTCATGGCATTGCAAATTTGCGCAGTGATGTGGAGAGCAGTGCATTCACCTCTTTGGCACACGTGCGCTGGACCCACGGCCGAAACTTGGTGCCTTTGGCAAAAAGGTCTACAAGCGTGTGGCTCGGCAGGATGCTGAGGTCAGCGGTCATGACGTGCTGTGAGGTGGGATCAAGGTACTTGAAATACCGTTGTTGTTGGCAGGGGCAGGGCCCTGCCAAGATGGTGGCCAGCTCGGTGGGCGTTGTATCGCGGCTGACCTTCCCGTTGCTGAAAACCATTTGTCCCAAGGTGGGAGAGTAATGCCAGGCGGCAATGGGAGTGCCGAAAGTGTTGCGCACCACGAGCGGCATCGCAGCCTGCACTTGCGGCAAATGCAGAATGTGTGGCAAACACAGCTCATCCATCGCAGCATGAATGAAAGGTGAGATCAGCAAACGGCGCGGACGCAGTGCATCTGCATTCCCATTGACACGGTGCCGAATGATACGTGAGAGAAGGCCTCGCAGACTAGTGGCATGGGAGCGGGGGACTTGCAGATCAGCTGGGGAGCACGACCCGACGGCAATGTGTAAGCTGGTAAGCTTCTTCAAGCTGCAGGCTTCGAGATAGGATGCATGAAAGTTGCCGCGTTGCATAAGCCGAGACATGTGACGTAAGCAGCGGAGACTGGTGGAGTAAAGGGAAGGATCGGTGGACACATGTGTGGAAGGTGGAGGGGCCGGGGTGACGCTGGGGGGATAGGGGCGATATGGGTGGAGATTGTGCTTCAGACGCCAGGCACGGATGAACATAAGAGGGCGGGGACGGAGGGGAGGCGGGCGGCGGCGAGACCGAGCTTTGAAACTCTTGCCTTCAATGCAAAAACCGTGGGGCAGAAATGCATGTAACATTCGTTTCCAAAACGTTTCCCGATGCCCTGCGGCTTTGCGAAAAGCGGCGCCGGTAAAGGTGCCGGGGACATGTTCCAAGGGGACGACTCGCCAATCCCACCACCCGTATTGGGCCATGGCGCCATGTAGGGGGGTGTCGTCGTTGGCGGCAGGGCGGCCAATATGAAGGCGGCGTGCCGCTCGGACATGTTCCTGAAAACGCGTCCAGGCATCCCGTTGCGTCTGGCCAACGTAGATACGCTGAGGGTACCTGCGGTTGTAAATGGCATAAATGACGCGATGGGTGCTTACGGGGTGTGGGCGAGTGGAGTTGGTAAGCGACAAATGCGTGCGCTGTAAGCGCCGGAGGCGACGTAGAGTATGGTCATCCTTGCAGTGATGGTTATGGCGCGTGTTGATGCGACAACGCTTCCGCCATGCCTGTGAGGAGATACGATAGGGGAACTGCCGAGAAATAGCAGTGTACTTCCGGTAATCAATGCCACTGGATTGCCGTATTCTGTGGAGGGTAAGAGCATGCCAGAAAGTCATAAGGTGTTTCATGATGATTCAGATGCACTGAGAGCTAAGACATCAAACAGAACCAGAGCGGAGCATATTGAGGTAAGTCAATATTCACTGCGTAACACCCGTTACGCGATAGCGGTGGTCCATGATGCATATCCCCGGGGCAGGATGTGGCTAACAACATAATATTAATTAATTAATTAATTAAACTCGTGCTCCCGTTGGGGAGTCACGGAGCACCGAAGTGCTTTTAATCCCTGTGTGTGCACTACAGGAGAAAGGGCAGAGACCCCCAGTCTCCTTCATGCCAAAGGCATGCCACAGCTGCAATCGGGCGCGGCTAGCTAAAAGGACAGGCTAACGATCCGGCAAACTGTGGGTGCAATAAGACCCATGTGAGCATATCATAGCAAGGAGCGTGGGCAAGTAATCTGAACATAGCCAGGGCGTAGCATGGCTGTACTAGAACTAGGCTACTAAGGCTATGGCTGGTTGTGTACCGTGCGTTGGCGGCACGTGACTAGGTGTGTTGGCACAGCTAGGCAAACATTCTAGGCATGGCTGCCTTAGCGACAGTGACTCCAATGGTTACAAGCTAGGGCTATTGCTATTCTAGCCCGCTGGGGGCGTCCACATCTTGTGGTTGATCATCAGGTCCCCGCCCCTCCAGTACACCTTGGGCTTCTGGGGGTCCTGCTTATGGCGGAGGTATTCCGGCCACAGGTCGCGTCGCTGCTGTTGCTGAGCGGGGGTTAGGTCGTCATCCAGCGTCCAGGTGAGATCGTGCAACCGCTTGCGACGAGAGAGGAACCGCTGCTTATCCTCAGGGGAGAGGAAGGTGAGCAGGACTGGTGGGGTGGCCGCCTTGTCCCGTGAGTGGGGAAGGCGGTGGCACCCACGCAGTTCTACCTCACCTACCAGGCCCATGAGGGTAAGAAGCTGGTTCTTGATCTCGTCAGCAAGGGAGGTTGACGTCTCACCTGGCTTCTGGGGGAAGCGACGTAGCACCACTCGGCACTCGCGGCGAGCGCGATCGGTGACCTCCCGTTGCTGGGCCTGGCGGTGGTCATCCAGCTCCTGGAGCTTCGTGGCGATGGCGTCGGTGGTGGAGGCGGTCGCTGTCCGCAGCAGGTCCGCGTAGGAGAGCGGGAGGTCACCAGCATCCTGCCGGGGTGGCTGGGAGGCAATGGTGGCCGTCTGCTCCGCTAGCTTTGGGACCTGTGTGGCCAGGGCCTCGGTGTGGGCAGTGATGGCCTCAAGCTTCTTCATGAGCACGCCGCACTTGCCTTCCACCTGGTTAAGGCGAGAGACAAGTGCAGCATGCGTTTCCGAAGCCTGCGCCGCGGTGTGTAGCGCCGTGAACTGTGGTTGTAGCTTGTGGACGACCTTGGTTTCCACGTTGGAGACCCGGGCCTCGACCGTGTTGAGCGTGGTGTTCAGCGAGGTCATCTTCTCGGCCAGCGGCCAGGTCACGTGCTCCTCCAGCACTGCGCGGATGTCATCCTTGCAGAGGGAGGAAGCCGATGGGGCTGCCGGCTGTGCGGGGGCTGGGGCGTTGAGTGCGTTCCAAAGTTCTCTGTGGATGTCGCCGAAGCTGCGCTGGTAGTAGCTGGTCAAGATAAACTGGCGTTGGCGGGATTCGGCACAGGTGTAGAGCCAGGACGTGTCGCGGTAGTCGATAGCCGCCCCCCCTCTCCAGGTCACAAAGAGCTTCCGCTCCTGTGTGAGGAACTGGAGAACTTCGACGACTTCCTGCGGCGACAGCTGCTGCCACTCGAGGAGGGAGAACATTCCGTCGCCGGGCAAGAATTTGCTCCATTTGTGGCGATCGTGGCATGGTTTCTTGGGCTCAGGCGAGGCGCTTGGCGAGGGTTTGGCGGGTAAGCCTGGCGGCTGAACAATGGCGAGGGCGAGAGGGTTGGGCTGGGCGCTGGGAAGCTGTGCCAGCTCCTTTTCCAGCCCTCGTTTTGCTTTGGTAGTCGTCATAGCTGGTCACGTGCGTAACTTTGTCTATACTGCGTGGCAGCCGTAACCGTTTATACTGGCAAGTGCGTCTTAGAAAGGCGCATCGTAATAGGCGCATCATAATATAATTACTCAACAGCAGAGTGAAATCACTCAAACCAAAGCAAACGCCCAGCTATAAACCGTCTATACAGAGCCATGTCAAATCTCTATACTACGATAAGACCAATGGAGACTCCTAACGAGAGGAACCTAATAGCCCTGCTGCACCGCAAAATCAGCCCGCGTACGGCGGAGCATGATGTCAGCCATGGCCCGAGTCAGCGCCACCGACAAGCGCTGACGCCAATATGACGTCCAGGTCCGCGCCGACCATGAGGCCCGCTGGCCCTCCAGGTCCAGCCGGTCCTCCCGGAGCCGGCAACACTCCTTGAAGAAGGCGGAGGTCAGGGGCCCCATGGCCCCAAACTCCTCCAGGACACAGGGCACCACACGATGGTGCCCGACGTCGCCGTAGGCCAGGAGCTTGGCCCGCTCCGCCCGGTCCGCCGTGTAACCTGCCGTGAGGGAGGCCCCAGCCACGTGGCTAAGAGCCAAGGGCCGCGCCACCTTAATATATATGGGTGGAGCGGTAATTAGTAACGTACCCTGTAACTAGGATCGACCTAGCTAGCTTACGTCATCCCTTCCATCCCATGTTCCCCTCCCACTAAGGACTTATCCTCACATGACGCAGTCACGTTGTCATATCTTGTGTGTCTATGTCACGTTGTGTTTCTATGTCACGTTGTGTGTCTATTAATTAACATGAATTCATGAATTAATAAATAATCAATTAATTAATAAATAAATAAATTGATTGATTATTAATTCATTCATTCATTCATTCAAATCCTTGCACGCATGGGCCTCCTTGGTGAGATTAAGCTGACCGCCCACCGCCTCCCCCGCGCGCGGGGTAAGGCAGGGGCGCCTCCGCTTCTTCTCATCTTTGACAGCCCAGCGGACAAGGTTTCGTTCCTCAGAGCCGCAAGCGGCTCGAGAACACTCCCTTCACCGTGGACGACGTCACGACGACTTGACCCTGGCGCAGCAACGTAAACGGCGACGGGAGCTATGGCCGACCTACCTCCAGCTCCGGCAGACCAAGGCGGGCCAGCCGGTGTACTGGAAGGGGGCGGACATCTACGTCGGCCACAAGCCCTGGCACGCGACCCCCTCGACCACCGCGGCCCCAGCGACTCCGGCAGCCCCAGCCTAGGGGAATACAGCAGCAGTAGTGTAGAATAGATAGACAGTGGCCTTGTACATGCCCGCCTACTACAGGCACTATACCCGCCTGATCAGACTATACCCGCCTAGCCCAGCCTTTTTAGTCATGTACATGTGTGCCTATGATGAGCCACCCTCCAGATGATACCTAGCTTTATTTAATTATGCCGTGCCCATGCAGGGGGTTCATGATGCACGCAAATCCGGCCACGAGGTAGCCATGCATGGCTGTCGGAGCTCATAACTTTCACGTTTGAGCACCGAATTTAGCCGTGAATATCACTATCGCTTCGTCTTTCTAAGACGCACATGCTGATATAATTTTCTGAATCTAAAACGCAATATATGGCGAACAAACGCGCCCCGACGCAACGCAGCCTGGCGGCCGCGCTCGGCAATGACAATACGTCTGCAGCTCCGGCTGCAGCTTCGCCATCAGGTCCGGCAGGCGGCGATGACACTAGTCGTGCACTGGTGGTCGTCCCGCAACCCCCCGGCGGGCTTAACGCCTCGCCATCTGCATCGCCTGACCCCAAGCGCACCCGCCCAGCCGACGACACAGGAGGGTCTTCACGCCCCCAATACACAGAACCGAGCTTTCGTCCCCGGCCTTTCAAGGTCGCAGATTACGACTGGGCCACCATTTCTCCGACCGATGCTATGCGCTGCATCTTCTTCGGGGATTACGCTTCGCTTAACGACCTGTGTCTCCATCTCTACTCCACCAACCGCCTCCTCGCCCCGGACGGCAGCCGCGTGGGCAACATCTACCATCTGATCGGCGGCTTCCGCCCCCGATCTCCAGCACGCCATCCTCAACTCCCTTCTCCAGCGCTCTGACGCCGAGATCTGGGCTTCACCCCTTTCCGTCCCCACCCTCCGCTCCATCCTCACGGAAGCCTTTCAGCAGCACGTGACCCCCCTTGCTGCCGACATAGCAGCAATCGGCGGCACGCTGACTGCTGAACTTCCTCAGTCACATTTCCACCGCCGCCGCCTCCACCTCCACTGCCATTTCCGCCTCCACTGCCGACATCAAAGCCCAGCTCCTCGACCTCGACCAACGCCTTCAAGCCACCGCCAACGCCCTTGAGAGCTTGCATGACACCGCCGGCCTCACCGCCCAGGCGGTGAAGGACATCGCCGCCCAGCCGGCGCCTGCTGGCTCGGCCGGCGATGCTCCCTCCACCTGGGCAGACTTGCTTAAGCAGCACACCACCTCCACCACCTCCACCACCTCCACCATCTCGGCACAACTCAAGCAACAAGCCCTCGACCTTCGCGAGGAAGCCGACATCGCCCGGCGCAGCCACAATGTCATCGTCAAGCACTTCGACCAGCCGGCAGGTGAGACCTCCACGAGCCTTCTTGAGGCATTTAAGCGCGCCATTCTTGCCCCCATGTTACTAACTGGTGAGCTGGACATGTCGGCTGTCCGCCTCCCCCGCGCGCGGGGGAAGGCTGGCCCGGCACCCGTGCTCCTCACCTTTAAGTACATGGCGGACAAGCTGGCGTTCCTTAAATGCCGCAAGAAGCTCTCGGAGACTCGCTTCACGCTGGACGACGACTTGACCCTGGCCCCGCAACAGCGGCGACGCGAGCTATGGCCGACCTACCTTCAGCTCCGGCAGAGCGCAAGGGGGAAGCCGGTATACTGGAGGGGGCGGTCATCCACGTTGACCACAAGCCCTGGCAGCCCCCTCCTGCCACCTCAGACTAGGAATATATATACCAGTAGTGTAGATTAGTAAGGCTTAGCCTAGCATGTGGCCCCGCGCATGTGCGCCCATAATGGCCCCCATGGATGATGCCTTCAACATTTAGCCATGGTTTGTCTATAATGGGACCCCCATGGATGTTGCATTAAGAATTTAGCCATGCTATGCCATGCAGAGAGATGCTCTCTGTCGAGAAGCCATGCCCTAGCTCTTGTATAGCCATGATGATCTTCCCCCACATGACATACTCCCCCTTAGCTGGGCATAGTGTGAAGATCATGAGGGTGCCGGTGCCCTTGAGGCACCTAGAGCAAGTGCTGCTTACATTCCACTCTTGCAGGAAGTAGCCTAGAATGTATTAAAAGCCATATGCCCCTTCTCAGGGATATGTGCTACATTGACTCCCAACGGAGTGATGTTGATAATTAATTAATTAATTAATGCAGGGGGTCACTCCCTGCTGAGAAGCCACGCCCTAGCTTTTGTATAGCTGTGCTGATCTTCCCCACCTATGACAGGCTCCCCTTAGCTGGGTGTTGCCTGAAACTCTGGGTGGTGCAGGTGCCCTAGTGCACCTAGAGCAAGTGTTGTTTACATTCCCACCCTTGCAGGAAGTAGCTTAGAATGTATGATAGGCCATATGCCCCTTCTCTGGGCTATGTGCTACATATACTCCCAACAGAGTTATGTTACAATTCAATTCAATTCAATTCAATTCAATTCAATTCAATTCAATTCAATTCATTCATTCATTCATTCATTCATTCATTCATTCATTCATTCATTCATTCATTCATTCATTCATTCATTCATTCATTCATTCATTCATTCATTCATTCATTCATTCATTCATTCATTCATTCATTCATTCATTCATTCATTCATTCATTCATTCATTCATTCATTCATTCATTCATTCATTCATTCATTCATTCATTCATTCATTCATTCATTCATTCATTCATTCATTGGTCTGGCGCCGGCCCCCAGCGGCTTGGCCAGCCAGGGCGGCATATCAGTCCTGACCTGGCCGGCTGGCCCCACTCAAAGACAAACCCAGTCGCCCGTTGGTAGACCTGCACCATGAAATTTTTATACACTTTTTATACAGATCAGTTGATGGCCGACCTAGCTCGTGGTCCCAGCTCTGACAGTTTGAACACCGCATTTCCTCCCTCTCTCTTGCTTGGACTGTCATGCAGGACAAGAAGAGGTGGCAGACGATTGTCCAGGCCCACATGCCCGCCCCTGTGGGCAAGCGCCCCCCCCCCTAAGAGGAAGGGGCGCTTTGCAGAGTAGATTCAGTAAAATAGCTAGGATTTTTGTAAAATAGTTTAGAGTTAGCTTAGTTAGGCTTCGCCCACCCCATCCATCAACCAAGGGAATACATGCTACATGATCTCCC
Organism: Mesostigma viride; assembly: GCA_009746045.1. Taxonomy (NCBI): domain Eukaryota; kingdom Viridiplantae; phylum Streptophyta; class Mesostigmatophyceae; order Mesostigmatales; family Mesostigmataceae; genus Mesostigma; species Mesostigma viride. The sequence goes on along the minus strand of RPFO01000104.1, from coordinate 5,229,003 downwards.
AACGGAGTCATGTTATAATTCAATTTAACGCTAAGAGCGACTATGTACGTTCTCAATTAATTATGCCAGCTAGCCTATCTGATGTATCCACCTTACATCAATCTGTGCTGGCCAGGTGCCCAGCTAGGCCCAGGCGCCTGGCCGCCTGCGCCAAAGAATGTGTGAAGCCATCCGTGAGGAAGCTTCACATCCTCCTCAACCAGGAGAATGCATGCACACTTACACCACTGACAGATCAAAGGCATGCCTGCTCCCTTCTTGTATGCTTGATAACAACTTCAAGTGCTTATGAATGCACCTGACAGGACTTCAACAGGAGTGCCTTTCAAAATCATTGCTCGCTAGGTTTTACTAGTGCGCCGAACGTCGGTGAGGGGCAGACGTTTGGCCTTGGCTTCCCACGCAGTTAGTTGGCCAATCCATAGTCCCAACAAAGATGCACTTACGGTAGCTCTTGGTGCTTAAAGCAGCGCTGGCGCCTACCAGACCAGATCACGCGCTGCGGCCATGCAGTGCGACACATAGCCTCCACAGCCATTGCCTCCAAAGGGGTAAGCGGAACCCAGAAAAGTTGGCTGCCCCTTCCACTCCTCCAGCTGCCCAGTCACAAAATGCATGGTACTTCCTGAGTCATATGTGCAGCTGCTCGGTCCTACTTGACTCCTCGTCAGCGATAGTATACGCAGCTCCGGGCCAATCGTACAAGAACATATAAGAACAATCCGTCCTCAGTAGTACATGAACATACGGCGCCTCAGTGTACGAAAACCAATCGCCCCCTCATCAGTCGTACACAAAAACGAGTGCATGCCTCCTTAGACGTACATCCATACAGGTTTCCCATTCGTTCTTCAGCCGGTCGACATGAAAACACACGCATGCCTCCGTCGCATATGCCCCTTTCTCAGTCGTACATGAAGATGCGGGACGCGATGTCAGACACCACCCAATCCATCCCGCGCAGCAGACCCTCCCCCGTGATGGCGCTGCACCCACAGATGCTCCAGTGGCGGCTGCCCACCATCTCGCCCAGATCCAGCGCCTGCTCCAGGCCACCACAAGCCATCATAGCACATTTCATTTCATACACGCATAATAAGCAGCCTATCATCCAGCCCAGATGCAGCACCTGCTTTCAGTAATTTTGTAGCATTTGTTTATTATCAATACCCATGCAATGGCATGGTCATGGCCAGCCCCGTCATCTCGCCCAGCTCGTCCCGCCTGTGCATGATACATGCCATCCAAACAAATACTCACGCCCTCATGACGCGAAGCTCAAGTGCCAGTTCTCGTACACCACGCGCATGCCATCCAAACACATGTCATGATGTCACTTTGATCCAGCGACTGCAAATCGCACATTATTTACATTTGACGCACAAGTGATGGCATGGCCAGAATCAGCCCGTCACTAGCCCATCAAGTTGCTCAGGCCCACCTGCTCCACCACACCACACACACGCCACCCAAAACACATTATCACACCATCATGTCGAGCCACAGCACCTGCACATCTCACCACACACACAAGCCATCTCATTAACACATTTCCACCACGTTGCTTAGCTCCAGAGCCTGGGTTTCTGTACCTGCCTCACCCACCATCCATACAAATGGGTTACTCAACTGGGCCAGGTAGCTCGAGCGCCAGTTTTATGCACCACAAATATGCCATCAAAGCACATCTCACACACGCTTAGCAGCGTATGTTGGCATCGATCGGCAAGCGATGCATACATCGCATGTGCCGCACGGCTAGATCCGATCACGGCCATGTACAGGCCTCTACTGCCATGACTAGCCACTACACAGAGCGCCCTGGTGTGACAGACTAGAAGATGCAAAACATACCTGCAGGTAAGGTTTACAGACAAGAGCGCTCCCCCCTGTATCCACTTAAGCATGTATGTGTACATACTACTATATTACAGCTTAACTAGTAGCAGCATTAGTACTATGTGGTAGTGGTAGTGTAACTATAGCTAAGCTAGTATCAGCATAAGTACTACGTAGTAGTGTGACTATAGCTTAACTAGTAGCAGCATTAGTACTACGTAGTAGTGTGACTATAGCTTAACTAGTAGCAGCATTAGTACTACGTAGTAGTGTGACTTTAGCTTAACTAGTAGCAGCATTCGTGCTTATGTGTATACTAAAGGTTAAGTAGTCTTTGGATACTGATCGCTATTAAATTAAATACCTGTATTGGTGTACTAATCACTATTATGCTAAATACTAGTATATTAGTGATTATACTAGGATCACTATCGTAGTAGTACTAGAATTGTGGTCCCAGCCACTATAATACTAAAGACTAGTATTAGGGTACTAGTCGCTATCATATAAAATCGTCAGTTGCGAACAGGGAATCTGGGGAATGAGGATCTAACCACTCAGGTGCTGCCTTGCCAAGCGGTAGAAGGGGGGCCTTGCTTGGGTGCACCTGTTCGATTTGTGCCGCATCCAGTGCACCCAAGATGTCCTGCTTGTTGGCGAAGATGAGCAGCGAGGCGCCCGCGAGTTTCTGCTTGTCAACGCCACACCCAGGCGCCATGCACAGAGAAAACGTAGCGAGGAGGGGCGAGCTGAGAGGCCGCTTCTGAGAATGGCAATGCGGGCTTTGAGATCGCGCCATCAAAAAATGTCAGGCAAGGATGCAATTAAGAGTTCGGTAGATGGGCTTTCCATGACGCGGTGTCTGGAGATCGCATGCATACATATTCTGAGAACAATGCCTTCAAGAATAATAGCGATGCGAGGTACTGTAGCGATGAATTATAGCGATGTGAGGGACTGTAGCGATGAACTATAGTGACGACGTACTGTGGCGAATGGCGGAACCTCACCCGCTGTGATGGGCACAGCTGCGATGGACTAGCGATTGAGGGGCGGCATCCAGGTGTCCATTGGCTTGGCAAGGCAACCAACAAAGGTTTACAGTGACCAGTACAGTGACCATTCCTAAATTTTGCCAGGCAATCACTCCTCAGGTGACAACTAATGCAGCGCTCCGGTGGTTCCCCTCGAATTGCCCACCTCGGCAGCCCTGTAGCAGCAAGCAAGTGGCTAACACCTGCCTAGAGGGAGGAGTGGCGAACAAGTGACAGGGTAGCAAACACCGGCCCTCTGGCAGCAAACAAGTGGCAAGGCAGCAAACACCTGGAGGGTGGGAGGGGCACGCGTGGCGATACTGCCACACATTTTGTTGTATAGTAGCGTACGGTAGTTGTGTTGGTAGAGACGGTAAGAGGGGCACGCGTGGCGATGCGACGGGGTAGAATGGGTGCCAAGGAACCGAGTGAGGGAACAAGAGGGAAGGGGGATAGGGTAGCGGTTTGGGGGTGGCAGATGGATAGGTTGGGGCAAAGAGGCCGGGGGGAGGGGGGAGGGAGGACAAAACGGCTAACAGGCTAACGCGTCATGGCCATGCCAGCAGCCCAGAATGAAAGAGATCCGTACGACACGAATCATCAGAGCGCTCTCCACTACTGGATCACTCTCCCCACGCCCCGTTGGCCCTCCTCTCCCCCTTCGCAGCCCGTGCAGTGCCTCCTGGCCGCCCCTGTTGTGAGACTCCCGGCTCCCCTCGCCCTACTACCATCATCATCACCTCCACCTTGATGCTGCGCAAACTGTGCCACTCCCCCTCCTCCCCCTCCTGTCTTACGCTCCTCGTCGCGTGACTACTCCCGCCGTCCCCATTACCATCATCCCCACCTCGCCTCACCTTACCCTACCATCCTCCTACCCACTTCCGTGATCAGTTCGTGCGGCTCCTCCCGCCGCCGTTACTGCATTGCTCCCCCCCCTGTCCCTAAAACGGCCATCCTCACCTCCTCCTTGAGCAGCCCATGCAGCTCCTTCTTGCAGTCCTCCAATCGTCTCACGTCCGCACTGTCAATCACCCAGACCAAGCCGTCCGTTTGCTCGTAGTAGTTGCGCCAATAGGATCGAAGAGTCTTCTGGCCACCCACGTCCCAGATGTTGAGGCGGAAGCTGTGGCACCTCACGCACGCATGACACGTGACCCGGGTGTGGTTATCCATGCCATGCTGAGGGTCCTATCCATGCATCGCTATAGGGTACACATGCACATGACCCATGACCCGGGTATGGTTATCCGTGCTGGCCCTTGCTGAAGGCCACAAGTGCACAGCCCGTGCATTTGCAAACCAAAGCATCCATTCCTTCACGGGCCTCCCTTGGGAGGGTCGTGCATCGCCCATAGCCCAGGGTAGCCACCAACGAACTGGTGAAGGTCACCAGCTCATCAACCATAGCTCCATCGTCTCCACATCACAGATGACTCAGGTATATAAACATCATCCGAAAAGTCAACCATGATCCAGGCATTCAGGTTCCACACAAGGGCTCGCATCCTTGTACTGCAAGCACTTGATACCTTTCCTCACCCCCTGTACTGCACTTGATAACTATTGCTCGCCCCTTGTACTGCAATTGATAACTACCAGTCACCCCGTGTACGTTATGGGCTTGTTACTTTTGCCCTCCCCTGGGCCTAACTGTTTTTACTTACCCCTTGTACTCCATGGATTTGATGTTGAAGCCGAGCGTGGGGCTGATGGTCGACACGTCTTCCCCATTGATGCGCTTTACGATCGTGGTCTTGCCTGCGTTGTCCAGGCCGCTGGCACAGACAAGCAGAAGGGAGGTTGTGCACAAGGAGCATGCATTAATTGCCATCGATTGCAAGAATAGGGACACGGTATACTGGAATATTTGGCACAAGTCATATGAGCAAACAGGAGAGCATCAAAATAGCGGCCATAATTACAAACTAATTATAGCAGCTCGGCCAGGATGTGCTTGCAATGGGAGCCTGTCGTCAGAATTTTGTCCAAGGCAGCGGTAAACTTCTACAGCTTTACGGGGGAACGTGGAGCTTCAGGCGTGCCGGTTGTTCCGTATTAGCGAAAGTACAAGCGAGATTGAGTTAAAGGCATGCACTTACACCATGAGGCCTGCACCGCAAGTCATGCACTTACACCATCAGCAGACGCATCTCTTTCTCCTTCGCCTTCACTTTCTTGATAATGGCTAGGAGCCCCATTGTGCGCTGCTGCTGAACCGCTTGCCCGACGCTTGCTACGGCTGTTATCTCCTGATCCGGAGGCCTTTATGCCAGCAATTCACCTAAGATACGCGTGGCCGTTTTTTGGCTTGCCTTATGATTTGGCACGCAACTCGGTTGCCGCGGTAACAGAGTCGCCAAATTGTGCAAAGATTCAAAGGCCCCCAGCCGCGAATGTTCCGAGTAACTTACTGCCAGCAATAGTTTATGCCTATCTAAACTAGTTTGTCATATTGGCGTTAGTTGGCTTCGAGGCGGGCATGAAACCTGTGGTAGCCCACTCTGGCATGCACTCTGGCATACTCTCCGGCATCCTGACTACCCTTTCTCCAAGTTCGACATCAATTTAGGTGCCTTTCAAGCCGCATTTCATCGGCGTAGAAACAGATAGATGTGTCATGTGCTAGCTAAGGAGAATGCCGGCTAGATACGCCAACCTGATTATGCCCGTGATTTACGATGAATTTTCAGCGTGCAGTAACATCCATTATCACCATTCACCGTGACCAGTTACCGCTCCGTGTCGCAAGGCGGAACCTTCCAGAATAAATTAATGATACCTGACAGCTCCAGATTGTCGGAGGCTAACGTTTTAACTTTTTTCATTTTGCCTTCGTATATGATTATAAACTGTGGTCTGTGGAGTGTGTCATGACTGATGTCCCCTATCTGGCTATATTCTCATAAACCTGGGATTCTTAAACGTTGGGGGGGCGGCGGGGGGTGTAGACTGTAGCCGTCGCGGGGTCATGCAATGACACATGAAACTTGCATTCGCCACACAACTGGCTGTCAGCTGTCACGGCAGAGTATCGGTAGTACTCACTAGTGACTACTGACTACTGAGAAGAACGACAGGAGCAGGCAGGATATTATATTAGGTTCTGCTGCGAAATAAACTAACACCCATTTCACCGGAAATATTATATTAGGTTCTGCTGTTGAGTTGAGTTTATTCCCGCGCCGTGTTGTTCTGCTGTGAGCTGACAGCGTCTCCTTGCTGCAGGGGCACGTTGAGCGCGTGCTACAAGATCGTGGCCGTATTAAATGTATCTCAATATTACGGTCACTTTTACTACATTGTTTTATCGTACTACCGTACAACTAACGGAGCCTGCCAGATACTGTAACCGGCCGCTGTCAGTGTGCATCACGAAACGGGGGGGTGCGTGTGTGCGCAGAGCCGGTTTTAGACCGCGCCACATTTTCCATGCATCACTTACTAATCGTTTCCTCGAACGTAGGCTATGGTGATAGGCTACCGCCGCCCATTTTACTTTATATCCTTAGTTCACATGCATGACTAGCGAGATTGGTGCCATTTGAGGTCGCATTGCGGTTCTTCTGCCGTATATATCAACCGCAGACATTTATGGTTTTGACCTTGACATGCGTGAGATGCAGGGTAGCAGATCATCCGCATTACCCAGCGACACACGCGTGCTTTGTGCACACTCCCTTCCGTCGCGGTAGATATTTAGATCTACCGCTTCAATGCATTTCAACTTTGGGGATGACGCGGCATTAGCACTCTGCATGCAAGCCGGTCGCGTTCACTCCCTATAAGTGGAAGAATGCCATCATCACTGGGTCGGCGAGGTTAGTTAAAATGAATAAATGCATGGAGAATAAGGGTGCAGCTCAACTTTGCCTCCAGCAGGACATTTATATGGAGCAGGAGGCAGCATATTGTTTGGAGTTTTCTGCAGATTGGCGCAGATAACTCGTCACAACTTGTCACATGCAACATTTGGGGTTTGGAGCACAGACCGCCATGTCTTGTATATTGCTGGTTCCACCTGCCCATAAATCTCCGAAGTTCATCTCCCTGGCCTCCATATCACTGCACGTCTCTGTCCATATTTCCGTCCCCTTTAGCCTGATCATTGCAAAATTTTCCATGAATGCGATGGATGCCAGGTCGCCAGAGCCTCAGCAGCAGTCATAAAAAATATCAACGACAGTCCAGGGCGAGCTTCTGTGCTTACTGTTGTTTGTTGCAGCCTGCACCGGCCTACGATGCTAGACGGATCTATTTACTGCTATCAATAGTGAGTGAGTCAGTAGAGCTCACTCACTATTTGATGGCAGCATCATTGCAGCCCTTACTTGAGCTATGCATTATTCCTGTCAGCACTCGGCATGCCTTTTCTGCCTTTCGTTCAGTCTGGATTTTATCTGCAATTTACCGAAATGAAGGTTAGGGAGGCTGTTGGGCAAGCAGCTCAGCCAGGGGATAGGCCCTTGTCTAACACGAACATTCTCATTTTTCCTCCCTGCTCCCCCTTTCCCCCCTACCCGCCCTGTTTTCTCGGCCCTCTGTTTCACCATCCCTCCACCCCTACAAACCCTGCTTATTTTGCTATCTGTGCTATTGTTCCTTTCAGGCCCCTAGCCTGGCAGATCTCTAACAGCATGGCCACACATCCAACTAGAGGTAGCAACTAGCGGTAGCCTATTTTGGAGATTCCTCCTGTTTTCTTCCCTCCTTCCTTTGAACTTCCTGTTAACATCTAGTTTAAAAGTTTGTCGCCACCCCTGCTGCTGATCCCCCCCCTCCTGTCGTCGCAATTCATTGCGCACCAGGGTGCGGGCAGGGGCCGATCTACCCACGAGGGAGCATGCCTTCTGCATCCGCGTCCTCACGGTCACCATCATGGGCATCATTGTCATCACCATCCAAGGCTTGGAGTTTAGGAAGGCGTCGCCATTATGCGCTCACCCTCGCTCTCATGCTCTGCATCGTCAGCCGGGGCGACAGCACGCAAGCCGGCATCCGGGGTCAACCATTTTCAGTCTTAGGGGAAATAGGTGGGAGTGCGGGTTCCAGGGAACCTGGCAGGGGGGGCGGTAGGGATGCCAAACCCCGGTTGCTAGAATCAGAAAGTAAAGGCGGTGCCAGCAAATCATTGAAGCCTGCCGACCTTGCCAGTCAAGCAGGGCTTGCCAGCCATGATGACACTATAGCTGCTGCCATCCGTGCCATGGGGCTTGGCCACAAAGACAATCCTCGATCATTCGCGTCATCCTCTCTGCCGGCGGCTGAGCCAGGGACCCCCCAGGGTGCACGGCGCCGCAGGCTGACCGCAGTCGCCACCGCACCGGCCGCGCCTGCCCCCAAGGCCCCGAGCAGCCCGACAAGCGCCAGCAGCGCAGCGCCGCGCACGACGAGCCGCGCAGTGGTGCCCTCGGCGCCCACGGCCCCGTCCCCTTCCGCGATCAAGCGGGCACCAGCTGGCGGGGCCAAGCCAGCTGGCGGGGCCAAGCCAGCTGGCGGGGCCAAGCCGGGCGGCGGTGGCACATCGAGTGGTGCCAAGCCGGGCGCTCGGCCGGTGTATACGCCGACGCGCGCGGTGACGGCGCAGCCACGCAGCCCGACCACGCCGGTACGGGTGGCAGAGGCTATGCTGGAAACGGTTGGTGTGGCATGTGTAGAGAGTGGAGGTCTGGCTAGTTTTGCTACGGGTGGCAGAAGCTATGCTAGAAACGGTTGGTGTGGCATGTGTAAAGAGTGGGGTCTGGCTCGTGTTGCTTTGGGTGGCAGATGCTATGCTAGAAACGGTTGGTGTGGCATGTGTAAAGAGTGGTGTCTGGCTAGTGTTGACACGGGTGGCAGAGGCTATGCGAGAAAAGTGCTAGGACTGATGTTAGATCGTTCATAGAGGAACGTGAATGAACGCTTGCTCGTACAAGTGGCAGGACTAGATACCGTGACTGCGGGTCGCAGAAGATAGGTGAGATATTATTCTGACAATTGTGGCATTAATTGATGATATACAACTTTGACGATAAAGGCGATGTGTCATGACTATTGATGGGGTGGGTCGGCGTTCTGTTTGGTGGCCGAAGCTATGGTAGAAGTGGTTTATGTGACATGGTACGAGAGGGGGTCTGGCTATTGGTGACACGGAGGGCAGAGACCGTAGTAGAAAACGTACTAGAAACTGTTCTAGAAATTAATCGTTGAAACTGCACTAGAAGCTATATGAGATGCTTCACTGGAGAGCATACCGGAGAAACTATTAAGATCTAAGATGGCATTCAAGCAGGGTGCATTATTGAATCGAGTGGCAGGAACTATACTGAACTGCCGTTATATTGTGTTCAGGGAGTGGCTCCCTCCCATCGTCTCTCTCTCCCACACCCACCCACTCCTACGCTACATTTGCCCCGCCTGCCCTCCCCTCTCCCCTCCCCCCCCGCAGTCCTTGCTGCATCAACCCACGTACCTCGCCCCAGGGACGTCTGGGAGCACTGCCCCCCCAACCCGCAGGGACGATGCCTCCACCGCGCTTGACCAAGCGATCCACGCGGTGAACTGGGAGTTGATCGATTCGCTGCGACGCTCTGCAAAGGGTGACGACAAGCTGACCGCCGCCGCCGCCAAGAAAGCGACTCCGCACGAGGCGGCCGATTACCAAACAAAAGGTGCCCCGGTGTCACTTCTGGATGAGGGCGGCGGGCCCATGGGCCACTCGCTTCTGACGAATGACACGCTGTCCCAGTACCCCCAGTTTGGCGGCTCGCTTCAGGCGTCCGTCCCCATGGACGTGAGCACAGGGACCAGCGTGACGTCCTCCAGCATCGCCCTCGCGGAGGAGTACCGCCGCATGGATCTGGCTGCCAGCATCGCGGCGTCTCCACACCCGGGGCTCGCGGGGGCCGATCCGGCTATTTATAGTGGCCGCCCCGCGATCCCCGAGAGGCGGCAGGACGGCCCGTGCATGGGCAAGAAGTGCAAGTGCAGCAAGCGGGAGGACTGCTACGGCGGCGCGCTGTGCATCAAGGGCGCGTGCGCATGCCCGATCCTGCCGTCGTTGGGCGAGACACTGGACCCCCGCATGGGGTGCCGGGAAGAGCGGCCCACGGATGGTGGGTGCTGGTGTCCGGCACGGTTTCCTTTTCTCCCTTTGTTCCTTATTATACAGACAGGGAGTTTTTAGGCAATTATGAGTTTTGAATGATGTTACGGATGCCATGCAAGGCGGGGTCTTGAAGGATGTGAAGGATGCCAGGGTGTGTAGGGGAGAGGTGGTGGCTGCTGGAATCCTTGGTGTCGAGGTGTTAGGGGAGCGACTGGGCGAGCAAACAAGGTATTCTGCTGGCTGAATGTGCTACGGTGGCGTACTAGATAGGGAGTTGCAGTAAGCAGCGAGTGTTTCATGGCCGCAGGCATACGAGGGAGATCAGTGCTCATATTTGTATACCAGTCTTCACACATGCTGTTTTGGGGTCCCCAAGGTCTGGTGTTGGGTGGTCGCTGTTTGTTTCACCGGGGAGGCTGGATCCATTCTTTTGCCTGTGAAGTGCCCTTGGAATGGACTGCCTGTGGAGAGGCTGCAGCAGCACTTAAGGTGCTGCCTGAACGGCTGGTCTATCCTCTGGGTTTATCTGCCGCTTTATAAAGAACGCGGTGAACACTTTGCGACTTCATACTGTGCTGGTCTCAGGAGTTTGGGGGGGCGCACGCCCAGACGGACACGATTATTGCCGTTGTGGTGTGAGTTTTCATGTCATGGGGTGCGTTCATCTACTAACGAGTCTCGTTGGAAGGTGAATGATGATTCTCTTCTCCCCACTAATCCCCCACTTGCCCACTCATGCTTCTCTCCCCTCTCCGCTGCCCCTCTGCCCCTCCGCCCCTCCGCCCCTCCGCCCCTCCGCCCCTCCGCCCCTCCGCCCCTCCGCCCCTCCGCCCCTCCGCCCCTCCGCCCCTCCGCCCCTCCGCCCCTCCGCCCCTCCGCCCCTCCGCCCCTCCGCCCTCCGCCCCTCCGCCCCTCCGCCCCTCCGCCCCTCCGCCTCTCCGCCCCTCCGCCCCTCCGCCCCTCCGCCCCTCCGCCCCTCCGCCCCTCCGCCCCTCCGCCTCTCCGCCCCTCCGCCCCTCCGCCCCTCCGCCCCTCCGCCCCTCCGCCCCTCTGCCCCTCTGCCCCTCTGCCCCTCCACCCCTCTGCCGTCTCCCTACCCCTCTTGCCTCTCTACCTCCCCCCTGCAGTCAACTCGGAGTGGTGCGTCATGTCGCTGGCGAACTTCACGCACGCGCACAGCCACCGATTCCCCTCGCGCATGTTCGCGCTCGAGTCGGGTGCGTGTGCTAGTAGCTTTAGCACAAGTCAGGTGCAGGCGCATGTGTGCAAGTTGCTTTAGCGCGAGCTGGGTGCGTGCGCTAGTAGCTTTAGCGTGAATCAGGTGTGTGCGCTAGTTGCAGTTTGCTTTCGCGCGAGCCGGGTGGTTGCGCTAGTAGCTTTAGCGCGAGCCGGGTGCGTTGGCTCTAGCGCGCGGAAAGTTACTTGTACCTCGAGTCAGGTGCGCGGCTGTCATTGTTGCACTGCTACGGAAATGCTGGCTATCATTGTGCGTGCTTTACTATTGTGCTCTTATCTGTTGTAGCAAACAAGTAACGTGGCTCAAGCAATTAAGTATCGGCAAGTATATCTGGCGTCAGGTCCTGTGGCTATAGTGCGCTGAAAGTAACCGTTGTTTTGAGTCAGGTAGGTGGCTGTTACTGTGGTATCGGCTGCTATTCCCGCAGTGTGGCTGTACCGTAGCAAAATGACTCTGTGTGGTACCGCCTAGCAAGTTACCCGGCCAGACCTGCCCTAGTGTCCCTTGCCACGGGTCTCCCCCCCCCCCATCCTTGCAGTCATTCTGAAGAAGCGCCCCGACCAGCACGTTCCCTACACTCCCTTGTCCCTCTTTCCCACTTCTCTTTTCTTCCTTGTTCCTTCCTTCCTTGCAGCCATGCTGAAGCAACGCAGCGACCTGCACCTGCCCAATCCTCCTTGCCGCTTAATCTCCCCCCCCCCCCCCTTGCAGCCATGCTGAAGCAACGCCCCGACCAGGACCTGCCCTTCTTGGCGGACTGGTCCAGCTGTGCCATCGTGGGCAGCTCGGACAGCCTGCTCAAGCGCAAGCTTGGTGCGGAGATCGATAAGCACACCGCGGTCATCCGGTTCAACGATGCGCCCACCAAGGCGCACACGGCCAATGTGAGATAGAGGGGGGCGGGGGTTGGGGGCATGGCTCATGTGAAGTGGGGGGAGTGGGTGGGGGCTCAGTGGCCGATGCGAGTTGGGGAGGGGGGAGGAGTGGCACGGCTGATGTGAAATGGGGGGGGGGGGGGGGGGCATGGCTCATGTGAAGTGGGGGAGGGGGGAGGAGTGGCACGGCTAATGTGAGTTGGGGGGGCGGGGGGGGGAGGTGGGGAAAGGGGGGTACTAGGTTTCGAACATTTATTGTCTTTCATGAAGTTGTTCGACGAAAGTCTTCTCAAGAAAGGCTTATCAAGAAAGGCTCATCAAGAAAGGCTTATCATGATAGGCTTTTACAAGGAGGTATCTGATGTGATGGCATGGTGGAAGCTGTGAGACCTTAACATGATGCGAACATACATGGGAATGATACTGCCATTCGAATAGGACACATTCACTTATTTCAACTAGAATTATAATCGATCCTAGCTGCTGTTTTCCTGACCGCCCGCGGCTCTGCCTCGCCAAACACTGCACCCTGCCTGGGTGCCCGCTTGATTGCCCCTGGGCAGGTGGGCAGCAAGACGACAATGCGCATCCAAAACGTGGAGTACTGTGGGTACAAGGAGCGGAGTGGCGAGATCCTGCTGCACTACACGCCGCCCAACCACTACCACAAAGGTGCGTGAAGGAAGACAGCATCATAGCGCGTTCGAGGAGGACATTGATTTATTATCCTGCTGCACTACACACAACCCAACCTGATGCACAATGGTGGGTAGAAAGGATGCGTCGCAGGATTTGCAGAGGGCTGAGAAAGTGTTAAATTGCTGCACGGCATGCCGCCAACCATGTGCACAAAACAGGGATGAAAGTTACCTACTCAAAACTCGGTATCTGGTGACGCTCTCAACGGAGGCGTGTGAAAGAAGGAAGGAAGGAAGGAAGGAAGGAAGGAAGGAAGGAAGGAAGGAAGGAAGGAAGGAAGGAAGGAAGGAAGGAAGGAAGGAAGGAAGGAAGGAAGGAAGGAAGGAAGGAAGGAAGGAAGGAAGGAAGGAATGCCGCATCCTCCACCTGCGTAGGGGCCGAAAATTGCCACCTGTGGCGGCATTCAACGGCCAGGCTGGGCATGGCATTACACAGGCAGCGCATAGAGTGGCACTTGTAAAGCTAATGAGCTTTTGCCAGTGAGGGCCCTTGCCAGTCAACTAGTCAAGATCCCTTTCTATTCATAGCCCTTGCTAGTTAGAGCCCCTGCTAGTCAGCGCTACTGCCCTGAACACCGCACCAGCGCTTTGCCTTGGTACTTGCACATGGCACCAGCGCTTTGCCTTGGTACTTGCACATGGCACCAGCGCTTTGCCTTGGTACTTGCACACGGCACCAACGCTTTGCCTTGGTACTTGCACACGGCACCAGCGCTTTGCCTTGGTACTTGCACATGGCACCAGCGCTTTGCCTTGGTACTTGCACATGGCACCAGCGCTTTGCCTTGGTACTTGCACACTTCACCAGCGCTTTGCCTTGGTACTTGCACACGGCACCAGCGCTTTGCCTCTGTACTTGCACACGGCACCAGCGCTTTGCAAGGCAACGGGTGGGTTTACGGTCATGGGCGCAACTAGCCTTCCGTGCTTCAGGTCGCTCTACCTTTGAGTATACCTGCGCTTGTGTTGGGCCTGACTTGAGCGTTTTCTTCTTTGACGCCTCCTTGTCCCCGGCTTGCCTAACAGATTTTTGCCCGCGGCGCGGCGCGCGCAAGCTTACCAACCACTTTCTCGAGTATGAGACGGTAGGTGGCCCGTGAGCGTTTTTAAATTCTATGCCAAACTCCAGCCGCAGTTGGTTCTCTGCTGGCCTTGCATGCCATGCGCATGTTGTGTAGGTGCCTGCTCGTCCAAGTAGGTACTGCCCCAGGTGACAAGGTGCGGCCCTTCCATGCTGTATGCATGCGGCAGGTGGCCCATTTAGTCCAAGTCGCATGCCATATGTATGGGTGGTTCCCGGGCCCTTTGATGCCATTTGTGTGCGGTAGGTCGCTCGCTGGTCCCCGTAGGTTCATGTTCTGCATGCCGCGCATCCCTTGTGGTGCCTACGCGTGGTGCAGCTCTGTTAGGCCCGTGCTGTCAGGGCAGGGTTTCGCCCTTCCCACCCCACCCCACCCCGCTCTTTCCTCACTCCCCCTCCCCTCTCACCAATTGTGTTCTTCTCACCTTCGCACCCCCTTCTTCCACCCCGCTCTCCCCATCCCTCTTTCCCACCGGCCCCTCACTTCCCTGTCCCCGCCCCCCCACCCCGCCCTTTCGTCACTTTATTGCCCCTCCTTTTCTCACCCACCCTGCAGCGCTACTTCCGCAGCTTCTTGCACAAGCCCTATAGCAAGTTTCCGCGGCGCGACCCCGCGGGCGGCAGAAGCAAACTCTCGGGCGGTTTCTTCGGCGTCGCCCTCGCGCTGCACCTGTGTGGGACGGTGAGCCGTGATGATGGCACGATGGCATGGTGGCGGTGAGCTGTGATGATGGCATGATGGCATGGTGGCGGTGAGCTATGATGATGGCATGATGGCATGACGTCGGGATGGCATGATGACATTATGGCGTGTTGGCGTGTCGGCGTGTCGGCGTGTCGGCGTGTCGGCGTGTCGGCGTGTCGGCGTGTCGGCGTGTCGGCGTGTCGGCGTGTCGGCGTGTCGGCGTGTCGGCGTGTCGGCGTGTCGGCGTGTTGGCATTACCGTGCAGCTTTGGGAGCGTTCTCTGCAGCAGTAATTAGCTCATGTGCGCTGGCAGCTGATGCCCACCAAGTGTTGTTGCTGTGCACTATGCTATATCATTGCTTGCGCTACTGTTCCCCCACCCCCCCCTACAGGCAGACATCTTGGGCTCCTAATCCATACCCCATCATGCTGTGCATCTCTTCTGTGCGATGCATCGTGAGTCGTAAGGAGGATATGTCCTGCGTTATTCCCCCACAGGTGGACATTTGTAGCTCTAATCCCCACCCCACGTCTGTGTTGCACTCTGCTATCAACTACACACCGTCCGCCACCCCCCCTGCAGGTGGACATCTACGGCTTCTCGCAGAGTGACCGCCACTATTACAAGAAGACGCGCAATGTGGGCGGCGTGCACCCATTCCCCGTACGGCACAACTGGCAGATGGAGCGCGCGTGCCTCAACCTGCTGGGCAAGGGGCTGTGGAAGCCGCGTGTGAGCGTCAAGGATTAGGGCCTCCCAAACGGCTTCTTTTGGGGCCACCCCTTAGGCCTCTCTTCCGGTCACTCTTTTGGAGGCCTTGCTGAGGTTTGTCATGAGGCCAGTTGTGGAAGTGTGCCAAGTGGCGGCCAGCCATGGTTTGCGCACGACGCAAGGACGTTGTGGCCTCGCTTTTGCAAGGGTCTGCCCTACCAGGGATGTTTGCTGCTTTATGTATAGTGAAGCCCTGGATGGGTGGGCATGGTCAGGAAGGCACACGTGGCTGCCTGTTGTGGTTGGTCTCGGGGAGAGGGCAAGTCCATCGATGATGATGTAATCATTTGGGGAGCCAGGGTGTGGCCCCTGGACAATGCTCCGCCCGATACTTGCGGGGAGAGGGGAGGAGTGGAGGGGATATTCCGGTACTTCGCCTCCCTTGGTGCACACGCGAGGCCGTGCCTTGTCAGATGGTACCCGGCTACCTGGGGAGGGGTTGCCTTGCAAAGCTAGAAAAGGGTCCCTGTTCCTGTTGTTGTTGTTGTTGTTGGATCCCACGCCGCAATCAGCAGCAGAGGGTCCCTGTACTGGTCACTGTAACCCTTTGGTGGTTGCCTGGCAAAGCCATGGGCGAGGGTTTGGTTCGCCGCAGCCTGGTGGTTGCATTGCGGCGGGGAGTGGGATGTCAAGGCATGGGTGTGTAATCGGGAATAATGATGGCGTCCCTGTGGCTAGATGACCCGTAAACGGCTCTAATGCTGGCCTGTAGGTGGCCCTATGGATGGCCCTATGGATGGCCCTATGGATGGCCCTATGGATGGCCCTATGGATGGCCCTATGGATGGCCCTATGGATGGCCCTATGGATGGCCCTATGGATGGCCCTATGGATGGCCCTATGGATGGCCCTATGGATGGCCCTATGGATGGCCCTATGGATGGCCCTATGGATGGCCCTATGGATGGCCCTATGGATGGCCCTATGGATGGCCCTATGGATGGCCCTATGGATGGCCCTATGGATGGCCCTATGGATGGCCCTATGGATGGCCCTATGGATGGCCCTATGGATGGCCCTATGGATGGCCCTATGGATGGCCCTATGGATGGCCCTATGGATGGCCCTATGGATGGCCCTACGGATAGCCCAACGGATAGCCCTATGGATGGCCCTACGGATAACCTTACGGATGGCCCTACGGATGGCCCTATGGATGGCCCTATGGATGGCCCTATGGATGGCCCTATGGATGGCCCTATGGATGGCCCTATGGATGGCCCTATGGATGACCCTATGGATGGCCTTATGGATGGCCCTATGGATGGCCCTATGGGTGGCCTGTAGTAGGATGGTGTACGGCTGCACGTCTTTCCTGTCACTGGAGATGTGTCGAAGGAATGGTTTTACAACAAGGGATGGTGCCCTATTTGAAGGGGGGGCATTCGGCTTCACGGGCTGCCAGCAGGACAAGGAATCTTGAAAATGTTCAGGGTGAGGACTCCTGAGCTGGACTGACCCTGCCGCGTGCATTTACACGGGGATGCACAGGGAGCCTCTTTTAGGCCAATGCTTGGTTCGTGACCCCGGCTTGGTGGCATGGTTGGCCAGCTCCACCTGTCTCAGTGGTTGCCTCATGCAATAGAGTTGGCCATTCACCGTGCCGGGCGGCGCGGACAGGAAGCTGTTCTGCACATGCACTCGTGGGTTTTTCCCCATCTATACCTGCAGGCAAGTATATGCAAGAGGATATGCAACCGAAAGTAACCCTCACGAGTGGTCACCCTGGTGGAACGTAGGGCCACAGAACGGAATGAGCTCCTTTTGTTGGGCATCAGTGTGCCTGCTGGGGTATGCTTGCCGTCATCCTTGCACTTGTTCTTACAACATGTCACCGGTGGCATTGCTACGTGTGCAACTTTCAATGCCATGGAAATGCGTGTGCCTATGGGTGGATGGAGAATTAATTACTAGGTGTGTATTGTATGCTGTGTAAACTATGCAATGCCGGCGTTGAGCTGGAATGATGCAATGCCGGCCAGGTGGCTTATTGGTGACGTTTTGCCACCAATTGTGGCGGTTTAGCACCGATTTTGGTGAATGGTGGCGGTGCCTCATCGTATGGCAAGGTCGTCCATATATTCCACTGGATTCCATTCGCCACAGATTGGCTGTGCACAGTTGACGCAACGATGGGCAGTGTCGGAAGAATTCCTAGCCACCCTTTTGCTACAAACCGCCTTAGTATGCAGGTGGCACTCAAGTTGCCGTGTGGGGTACTACATCATCTGGGCACCGCATCCCTTGACATGACGAAGCGCAACCTGTGGTCGGCCACGCTGCGGGCTGGCCGATGCCGGCCTGATGGTAAGCTGTGCCAGCATGTGGGCAGTGCTCAGAAAGCAGTGGTGGCCCGGGCCGCGAGTTAGTCAATGAAAAATGGCTCCCAATTGAATTGAAATCGGAGTTGGAAAGAGGCATGGTGAAATTAAATAAGAGGTATACCTCCACTAGCGATATCTGTGATTGGAATGGTAGCAGATTTGTTGTACTGCACGACGATATTGGACAGAACTCCCGGTCAGGGAAGCAGAGTTTGCATCTCACGTTACATGTCGAAAAGGGCGTGGGTACGCGATGCGGCACGCCGTCGTAAAATGGCTCGTAACAAATTTGGCGCCGCGTCGGTTGTGACGTTGTTTGGACCAGTTTGGATCTGCATCTACACCGTTCGCGGGTTGTTTCGAAACCCGGTCGATGAGATTTGACGGAGAAGTCGAGTATATAAGATTTCTGGCCTGCGCTGGTTGTCTCCTTAATTAATTAATTAATTAATTAAAATCATAGCTCCGTTGGGAGCATATGTAACACATAGCCCTGAGAAAGGGGCATCTATGGGTTTGTAATACAATCAGGGCTACAACCTGCAGGTGGAGGATGTACAACTGTCACCTGCTCTGGGTGCACAAGGTGCACCTGCACCGCCATGATGGTTCATGCCTCCTTAACAAGCACAGGCACCCAGGGGGGGCTTGAGGAGAGGGCCTAGAAGGCCTGCATGACATATGGGGTGGAGGGTATGTGGCTAGGCTATAGCTGGTGTACACATGGCATCTCAGCAGAGAGTAACTCCCTGCATAGGCATCGCATGGCTAAATTCTTAATGCATCATCCATGGGAGGTCCCATTGTAGGCTGGGCGCGGCTAGATACTGAAAGCATCATCCATGGGGGCCATTATGGGCGCACATGCGCGTGGGCCACTTGCAAGGCTAAGCCTATCTAATCTACACTACTGGTATATTCCCTAGCCTGGAGTGGCAGGAGGGGCCTGCCAGGGCTTGTGGTCAACGTGGATGACCGCCCCCCTCCAGTATACCGGCTTCCCCCCTGCACGCTGCCGGAGCTGAAGGTAGGTCGGCCATAGCTCGCGTCGCCGCTGTTGCTGGGCCAAGGTCAAGTCGTCGTCCAGCGTGAAGCGAGTCTCCGAGAGCTTCTTGCGGCATTTAAGGAACGCCAGCTTGTCCGTCATGTACTTAAAGGTGAGGAGCACGGGTGCCGGGCCAGCCTTCCCCCGCGCGCGGGGGCCGGAGGCGGACAACCGACATGTCCAGCTCACCAGTGAGTAACATGGGGGCAAGAATGGCGCGCTTAACTGCCTCAAGGAGACTCGTGGAGGTCTCACCTGCCGGCTGGTCGAAGTGCTTGACGATGACATTGTGGCTGCGCTTGTCGAGCTCGGCCGCCTCGCGAAGGTCGAGGGCTTGTTGCTTGAGTTGTGCCGCGATGGTGGAGGTGGTGGAGGTGGTGTGATGCTTAAGCAAGTCCGCCCAGGTGGAGGGAACATCACTGGCCGGGCCAGCAGGTGCCGGCTGGGCAGCGATTTCCTGCACCGCTTGGGCGGTGAGGCCGGCGGTGTCATGCAAGCTCTCAAGGGCGGTGGCGGTGGCTTGAAGGCGTTGGTCGAGGTCGAGGAGCTGGGCTTTGATGTCGGCAGTGAAGGCGGAAACGGCGGTGGAGGTGGAGGCGGCGGCGGTGGAAATCTGAGGAAGTTCAGCAGTCAGCGTGCCGCCGATTGCTGAAATGTCGGCAGCAAGGGGGGTCACGTGCTGCTGGAAGGCTTCCGTCCGGTTGTCTCCTTGATATAAGTGATCCTTTTTTTTAAGTCGGTGCGGACTAGAAGTAGCTAACTTCGGTCACGTGCGAGTCGGAATTGAATTGAACTGAATTTGGTCTCGTGGTACGTTCGTAGTCGGTGAAAATATTAGTAGCGGCACGGAAAATATGAGTAGTCGGTGTAAAAATGGGTAGAGCTTAGCGTAGCGCAGCGCCGTAATTCCACTTGTTGGTCCTGCATGCACCGGCCGGGGAGTCACTTCGCGGCTGCATGAAGGATCAAGGGCTGGAATGTATCCCCTTGGCCGGTACCTCGTGGATATGCCGATGCTGGTTTTTATTGGCGCCATGCGGGGGCTCCGCCTCTTTAATTGACGACACCGAGGTCAACTACCCTACTTCAGGCCGCTTCAAGCTAGCTGCTCGGCAGTTGGCTTCCCGACTGCGAGGACGACCTGACGACACAGATCGGCATGGCGTGGGCGCAACTCCATGACCACCGCCGCTGGTGGAGCATGCATGCAACCCCGCCCTACCCCGGATCGTCAAGCGTGACCTCTTCAAGGTCGTCATTCTGACGATCCTGACCTACGGCGCCGAGACCTGGACACTGACGCAGGAGCTGGAGCAACGACTCGACGACAACGTCACCAAGATACTGCGCAAGGCCCCTTCGGTTTGCACATTAGTAATGAGGATTTGTACGCTGATTTGCCCTATGTTTCCCACATCATTAGGCACAGGCGCCTGGGCCTAGCCGGGCACCTGGCCCGCACAGATCAGGTAGACACATCAGATAGACTAGCTGGCACCAAGCCCGCCTGGCAGTGTGGGCAATATGTCCTCACCTGGCGTGCCCCAGGCCGCGCGCGGCAGGGCCGGCCGCCACCCGTGCATGGACGTATTTTCGTGATAGACTCGGCATGGACATGTGCTACACTAGACGTGACGGGCTCACACCCGGGCAGCCTCCTGGTTTGTCTGTACAATATGGAGGCAGTGTCTGTAATATGGAGCACGGCGGGGTTAAACCTGGTTACGGCGCCTGGCCGACCTGATTTATGCGGACGACACCACCCTCATCGCGCGCCCCGAGCACATTCAGACCTGGCTGGACTGTCTGGGCTTGGAGGCACGGGCGGTGGGGTTGGAGATTAGTAGTGTCAAAACTGAGGCTATGGTGATTGGGGCTTCCAGTAGCCCGCCGCTACCACGGCTGCTAGACGGGACGGAGGTCCAGTTTCGTGATCGCTGCTGGGAAGCATGCTCAGTCCTGACACCGCCGCCGATCAGTGTGGACACCCGCATCGGCCTGGCCTGGGCTCGGCATTGTTCGCTGAATTAAGCCTACTGGCACTCGAAGGTCCTCGGCGAGCACGGCAAGCGCATGCTCCTTAATTAAGGTCCTGGTCCTCACGGTGCTCACGTATGGCGCCGAGGCATGGACGCTCACAGACACGCTGGCGGCCAAGCTAAACGGCACGGTAACCAGGATGCTCCGTCAGGCCCTGAATGTCGGGTTTTCCACGCATAGGTCTCTAGAATCTTTGTACCAGGGCATGCCTCGCATTTCGGATAGCATTCGTAGGACATCTTGCTCGCACCAGCCAGGTATAGACACCGCCCTCGGTCTGGCCGGCCCCCAGCGGCTTGGCCAGCCAGGACGGCTTATCCTAACCTGCCCAGGCTGGCCTGGCCCCAAGGACATTAATTCCTAAGAAGGTAGGCAAACATGTCATGACCTACCCACAGCAGTCAGGATGGCTGACCTAGTGGTCCCAGCGCAGTTTGAACATCGAATTCACTCCCTCTCTCTTGCTTGGACTGCTATGCGCAGGACAAGAAGAGGTGGAAGGCCGTTGTCCAGGCTCATACGCCCGCCCCTGTGGGCAAGCCCCCTCCCCCCAAGCGGAAGGGGCGCTTTGCCGTGAGAAGAATAGGTAGGGTTTTCTAGATTAGATTAGCTTGAGAGTTAGATTAGTTCGGTTTCGCGGCTTTGTCCCCCCTCCATCCATCCACGGGAATATTAACCCCTAAATGGTATGGCTGCCGATTTTCCGCCTAAAACTGAGTTACAGCCGACACGTCGGCCCCTTCTCTGGGGACCAAATGCCGCGAAAACTATTGAGAATTAGGAAAAGTTTAGCTGAGAAGATCGAAAGTTTATAATTTTCCTCACAGCATGGTACTAGGGTTTGCATACTTCTGACAAAGTTATAGAGGTGTTCTGGCCGGTCAAAGTACTAGGGGTCAGGGTACTTTTTCACGTACAACGTGCATTCCGGAAAACGACGACCTGGCCATGGCGGCTTGCGCCCACGCATGGCATTTACGTTTTCGTTAGAATTTTCTGACCAAACTCAGGAAATTGATTTTATACGTCCTAAAGATGATACAGGCCAATTTTTGGTTCGCGGGAATGCCATTTGATAGGTGTCGGCAGCGTTCTTGCTGGAAAAAACTGCGATCAGGCCGGACGATAGAAACGTTGACAGCAATAACTTTACGGCGTATTTTAAAGGATATCTTGGTTTCTTTGTACTTGTTATGATACATAGTAGTCGTAAACGTGCAAGGGTGGCCAGAAATCGCCGAATCCAGCGACCATGCTGCACAACTTTGGTGTGCCGAAATGCGCCATTTTGCGGCCACCGCCTGGGCCAAGGTAACGCCATCCATGCCTGGTAAAGCTGAGTTATCGTTTTCCTATCGATGTTTGACGTTTATATATACGTTCTAGCTTGTGTAGCACATTCTTTTTGCATTATTCATGCTCTTTCTTGACCCTGGCCTGGCCCCTTTCTAAAACACCCTTCTTAGATGCTTCCCTCAGTCAGTTGACCTGCCACAGGGTGATGGTGAAAAGTTTTAGAGGCTGTATGGGTTTGAATACCTCCATATATGTTTGTTATACATTTCCCACACACATATTGCATGAGTGTGAGGCAGTTGGCTGGTCTCTGTGGCATCATCAAGCATGTAACCGGTGAGTAGAAGCTTCCCATTGTCAGCATGTGCCACCAGGTGTGCTGGCCATCACCTGGCAAGCTATAGCAGCTTAGGCCTAGTTTATCCTTGCTAGGGCAAGCTGAAATAGGCTTAAAATCACTAGTTTGTTGGTGGCTGCCTCCTAGAATGCATGCCTTGCGTAGGGTATCCGTACCACGCTACCTACGTGCATGGACAAGGTGGCACCTGCACATAGGTGCCATGTAAGGGCAGTGTGATGATGCAGTTATGTTTCCCCATCATTGTGGAAGGGAAATGTATTGTGTGGCATGGTTGGGGGCCATATTAGTAGGTATTAGTAGGTAGTATGCCCACTCCTAACCCCTTGGTTGCTTTTTACCAACGGTACCCCTATGGGCTGTACTGGGTGTAACTGCTGGTATACCCACCCAAATGATGACCCCAATGGCTCAAACTGTTCAGCAACTAATTGTTTATCATCCCTGAAGTGGTAGGTGCCTAGCTCTTACAACATAATTCAAAATGCACATTCTACCAAAAATGAAAACGCTCGTCTTGACCCCCCTGACTTTGACGGCAGTTATACATGGCCTACCCTGCATATATGTAAGGTTGTGATATACCAACCCGAAGGGCAACTCATGGACATGCTTGGCCCCCAAGGACAGCCATTGGATATGGGTGGGTTGGATGGCATCTGGTTTGCAAAATTGTGAAGTTACAGCCGATGCATCGGCAGTATTTCTGCCCATTTAGGGGTTAAGGGGACTCGTCACCAAAACACCAAAAAATCAATAAAAATTCAAAACTCACATTAAACCTATGCGAACAATGCCCAAATGGGTTTGGGGACCCAAAGTAGCATTTATGACGATTTGTCGTGCACTTACTTGGGGTATTACCCCCGGCATTTGGCTAAAAATAGCACAAGACGCTAAACCGTTTTTGCCACGCCACGGTCAATAGGAGCATCTGATTGACCTGCCCATACATTCCAAACAAGTTCCCCCTCTCCTCGACCGTTTGAGTTACTAACATGGTTCAGCGGGTCAGGTTTGTGAGAGTTATTAATTTTCCCGCGAAAAAAGACCGTATTTTGGCGGGAAAATTAATAACTCTCACAAACCTGCCCCGCCGACCCATGTTAGTAGCTCAAACGGTCGAGGAGAGGGGGAACTCGTTTGGAATGTATGGGCAGGTCAAACAGATGCTCCTATTGACCGTTGGGCGGCAAGAACGGTTTAGCGTCTTGTGCTATTTTTAGCCACATGCCAGGGGTAGTACCCCTAGTAAGTGCACGACAAATCGTCATAAATGCTACTTTGGGTCCCCAATCACTTTTGGGCACTGTTTGCATAGGTTTAATGTGAGTTTTGAATTTTTATTGATTTTTTGGTGTTTTGGTGACGAGTCCCCTTAATTAATTAATTAATGCTCACGTGACTGCGTCACGTGAGCATAAGTCCGCAGTGGGAGGGGAACATGGGATGGAATGGATGGTATAAGCTATCTAGTAGGTCCTAGTTACAGGGGTGTGGACACCGCGGCCCGAATCGCTATGAATGCCATACTTGGTCACACGCGGAGCCCCCACAGGCTTGGGGGTGGTCTCCTTCATTACTACTTGCCATCTATCCTTGCGCACCATCTGCCTCAATATTACAGACAAACCAGGAGGCTGCCCGGGGGTGAGCCCGTCACGTAGCACATGTCCATGCCGAGTCTACTATCACGAAATGTCCACGGGTGGCGGCCCTGCCGCGCGCGGCCGGGGGCACGCCAGGTTAGGACATATCGCCCAGGCTGGGCGGGCTTGGTGCCAGCTAGTCTATCTGAGGTATCTACCTGATCTGTGCGGGCCAGGTCGGCCCGGCTAGGCCCAGGCTCCTGTGCCTAATAATGTGGGAAACATAGGGAATATGTGCTACATGATCTCCCAACGGAGTCATGTTATAATTTAATTTAATTTAATTTTATAATGGAGGCAGATGGTACGCAAGGATAGATGGCAAGTAGTGATGAAGGAGACCAACCCCAAGTCTGTGGGGGCTCCGCGTGTGACCGCGTATGGCATTCATAGCGATTCGGGCCGAGGTGCCCACACCCCTGTAACTAGGACCTAGATAGCTTACACCCTCCATTCCATCCGCTTTTCCCCTCCCACTGAGGACTTATGCTCACGTGACGCAGTGCACGTGTCTATTAATTAATTAAGTAGCTTCCATCATCATTCCGTCATCATTCCGTCATCGCGACTAGGAGAAGTGCACCACCCTTATGCTGGCATCTGCCACCCCTATAGTGACCCTATAGTGACCGCGGCCTAGGATGGGTCTCACCCTAAGCCCTAAACCCTAAAACCCTAAACCACTTGCAAAAACATAAGTGCCCCTGCCACCACTGCTCACCAGGTTGTGAGATTTAGGCTGGCATCTGTCACCACCCCGGCAGTTGTGATGGTGTGTTGGGGGTGTGACAAGGATGGCGAAAAATTGCACGTACTTACTCTTATATAAAGAACGCCCAATTTTTCGCCACCCTGCCACCCCTTGGCGCGGGTCATAGGAGGTGTTTGTCAAGGTGTGAGAGTGATGGCGAAAAATTGCACGTACTTACTCTTAATAAAGAACGCCCAATTTTTCGCCACCCTGCCACCCCTTGGCGCGGGGTATAGGAGGTGTTTGTCAAGGTGTGAGAGTGATGGCGAAAAATTGCACGTACTTACTCTTAAGAAAAGAACGCCCAATTTTTCGCCACCTTCCCCCACTGGCCGGCGCTGAGGTGGCGTGGGTTGTTGGATGTGGCGAAAAATTGCACGTACTTACTCTTAAGAAAAGACCGCCCAATTTTTCGCCATGTCCTCGCAGGGTGAGGGAGCCGGCGAGGGCCGCGCGGCGGGGTGTGACCCGAACCGGATGGGCCTCCGATTTGCATGGGAAGCAGTTGTCGCTGGCAACGATGACTACATGCATGGCAGAAACGCGTTCCATTAAAAATATTTATTACTTATCCGCTCCCTGCAGGAAAGGAGCGATTTCATCCATCGACAGGCCAGACAACGACGTGATCGAATAATCCTTCTCATCGCCCCACCACGAGGGTTTATACCTATCAAGAAACGCGTGCATGTCCGCCTTCGAAATTTCCAAGTAACCACCGCCACGGCTGTTGCCCTTCGCCCCTTTGGCAGAAATTCCCAGAGTCGGGCTTAACAACCTGTTGACGAGCCCGCTACACTGTGCAAAAGACAAACTACCAGCCTCGCCTGCTCGCCGTTGGTATCCAAATGTTGAGCGCATGAACCAGGCCTTGTCGGCAATTTCGCTATCAATTTTATTCCCTAGTGCAATCGTCTCGTCGCGCGTCAACTTCATTGTGAGATTGGACGGATCAGCCGTCGTGATGAAGTCGATGATAGGCGTCCCTTCTAGTAGCTTGAGCGTAATGGCCAGAGACTGTGCTAGTCCAAAACGAGAATACGCCTTCAAATCAAACAAGGACTCTGACTTCTGCAGAATCAACAGATTGTCTCTGAAATGCTCCTTGGTTCCTAGTCCCGTCAACTTCGAATATTGCCGAATGCCAGCGTACGCCTTCCTCCCCATCTCCTTGTCCAGAATTTGAGGGAGCTCGTCGTCGATGAGATCATACGGAATCATGTACAACCGGTGAACCAGTTCGTACACCGCCTTCAGACGCATTTCGTACGGTGAAAGTGGAACCGTGCCGCCGATTCTCCCCTCTAGATCCTTGTACTCCTCCTCGCTCAGAAGCACCACCTCCCTGTCCTTGTCTGGATCTTCTAGTACCGGAAGCGGAGGGGCGTCGATGTCCCCCAACTCCTCCACTGCCGACACCTCCACGCCGTAGTCCTCCGTCAGTATCTTGATGAGATTTCCCTTGTAGTGGGACCTCGACACCGCGAGATCTTGCTGGTTCCGGCAGAAGAGACGGAACTTGGGGCAATTTCTGTCATAGATACGCGACTTGTCCGCGCTCCAGTCGCAGACTACGTCGGCGTTGTCGAACAGCAGCTGGATGAGCGCAGTGTCCCCCGCGATCATGTTCTCGACGATCGTACCGTAGTCCGTTGGAGGCCTGTCAAGAAGCGAAGTCGTGTCTCGATAGAAGATGACCATCTCTCCCTTGACTAAGTGGCGCACCCTGAAAATTTGCTGGAGGGTTGTCGTGTAGCTCGCGTAGTGTCCCCGTTGATGAAGAGTCCCACCATGCTGTCGAACGTGTGCTCCGTGTAGCTGACTCCAACCGTGATCGTGGGGCTGAAGATCAAAAAGTCCAAGTCAGCCCACGCAGCATTCGCGCCAACCTCCAGATCCTCCTTGCTCGTCAGACTAGTGTAGAGACGCCCGTTCTTGCGCTTGTCGATGAAGGGTTTGAGTGCCTCATACGCCATGGCGGCCTCTTTTTTGCCAGACATTGGGCAGAAAATCCTCTCTCCGGCCTCTATCCTCCTCTCACACTCAGCGACAAAGCGGTCCACGCAGACCTTTCGCCAGTTCTTTTCTGATGTCACGTCCACCCATCGCAGAGTCCTGTTGGTAGGGCGCCTGAAGGTGTTGCAATCCACCTCCATAGTATCCGCCGCGCGATAGGCCGCTATGAACTCGTATACCTTTCGAGTAACGGTAGCGTCTAGCGCAATCACGACCTTGGACGTCTCAATGAGCCTGATGAACTTCCTCAACACCTCGCGCTTGTATTTCACGTGGCCCTGCGAAATCGCGGTGAGGGTGTTATATATTTCGTCTAGGATGAGGAGATCGAACGGTTGGTCTGTGACGCGCAAGATGCTGTTAAGAACGACCAGCACCCTGTCATCAGACATCATCCCCTTCGGACCGCTGAGGTAGTGACGGAAATTCGGGTCATTGGACAAGATATGGAACGCGTTGTCCTCCCATGCAATCGTCCTCCCCCTCGCCCAGAGACTTGTAGTTGCGATCCTCCTCCTTGGACAGGCTGATGTTGGCAACGATGCAGCACACGCGAATACCTGGATCCCTCCTCACCGCCTCGTTGACGAGTTCACGAATCCTCTCAGATTTACCTGTCCCGCAGTTGGACTGGACGAGGAAGGTGCTCTTATGCGGTCCCCCAAATAGCGCATCCCAGCTGAATGGCTTGATTTTTTCGGACGAATACGTGTGAGTGAACGGCACTTGGTCAGATCCCGGTTGCTGCATCACGGGAGGTGCGATCTCGATCTTGCGAGCGTCTGGCGATTTCCTGTAGCAGTCATAAAAAACTTGTCCTGACGGGTATTGGAGCGTGAATGGGCCGTTCTTCTCGTGCACCTTGTTGCATATGAGGCAGATGTGATCGTCGCATTGCTGGTACTTCACCCTCACGAGCTTGACGTCTGGAGACAACTCAATGTAGCCGCACTCGAGATAGTCACACTCCGGAGCCACCTTCTCCATCGCCGCGAGAGATGCAGAAACGTCAATGTCCTTGCCCGCCGCCTTCACCGTGCACTCGCGACGTCCGCGAACCCCTCTCCTCTTCAACGATGCCGCCCAGTCCGGGGGCGCACTCACCAATACCCCGCCCGAGACGTCGTCCGGCGAGTAGATGTTGATGAGATGGTCGAGGAAGTCACTAGACGAGCCTTCACATGTGCGCAGAATTCCCAGAGGGTCAGTGTCCCCGAATTTGTGCATCCCGACGCATCGGAAAAGACTGTCTCTCCTGTAGACTGCTTCGTCTATCACCGTGTCCATTTCACCGAAATAGTCAGCTGGGTGGCGGCAGATCTCGTCGAATTGCTCTTGACCGTTCACTTTGAACTTCAGCAGCTCGTGCGCGTCCTCGTGAACGGGAGATGACAGGTCGAAAGAAGCGCGCTTGATGAAATCGGTGAGGCCGCTGTACCAAAACACTCTCGCGTCCAGGTCGGCAAGAACGAGACCGCGCACGACGATGTGGAAAGACGACTTGAACAAATCCTTCTTCATGCGAGACGCCGTGCTGACCTCGTAGCGAAAGTCCTTGGTTGCGATGTTCAGGACGACGCGGCAGTACTCGTCGTGAACACGGCGAAAGTGTCCCGGGTAATCGATGTTCGCCAGACGCTCGTCATCTGGGTCGACCTTGTCGTCAATGTCGACGTACGCCCACGACGGGTCGTCGGGTTGTATGACTTCGTCGAGCGTGCGGCGAACGGGATGAGCAGCACACTCCGCATAGATCCGCGAAAAGTCTGCGAGGTTGCCATAATGCGCGTACTCGTTGGCGTCCTTCGTGTTGATGCCACGCGCGCAAATGAAGCGATGGCCGAGAGACACCCCAGCCTCTTTTGTGGGAGCCTTCTTGTAGCGCCACTGCGTGACGACCTTGTTCATGGTCTCATGGGTGGCCTCGGGTGGTGGGTGGAGTAGAGCCAGCCACGGAATGTCAACGTCCTTTATACTCCCACGGTGCTTTCTAGAAGGTTCGACTGTGACGACACGACTCGGTTCAGACGACATGATAGTATATTACTTGTTTAGAAAAAAAAAATTCAGATTATAAAATGCCAAACCCTCGAACCTCGACCCTCGAGAAAAATGTTCCCATGGAACTTTTATATTCCCTGTATAATGCATGCAGTTTAGAATACCCTTTTCGACATTCATGAAAATTTCCCACGGGAAACTATCTACTTTTTCCTCGGCCTCAGCCGACGTCCGCCAGTCTCGCCACCCTGCCTCTCGTAAACGGCTCCTGTCAGTACGTCATGGCCCATCATGTCGCCAGCCCATTTACGTTTCTTAAATGAAGCGCCCTTCAGGAAACGAGTGATGTATGCTTGTCGCGTGGCGTCGATGCCTCCGTAAATCCGGTTGTAACGGGCGCTGTAGAGCTCGTGTTTGATCGGAATGCCAGGCTCTGATTCGAAAAGGAATTTCTGTCCAGCCTTAGCACGGGCATCTAACGCTTTGATGAGCTTTCCGTACTTCTTCGGGATGACGACGTCATAAACTGGCATGCTGTGCTGCGTTTTGAAATTCTGGATGTAGAATCTCCTCTCGCTCGGGATGTAGCCGTTCTCGTGCGGTCCTAGCTCAGCGACCGAGTCGACGATGCGCATCTGGTCGTGATTGTAACGCGTCGGTGGTAGATCTTCACCCGAGAGATAGATCAAGCCCATGAGCGCGGCGTCGGACGTG
Organism: Mesostigma viride; assembly: GCA_009746045.1. Classification (NCBI taxonomy): domain Eukaryota; kingdom Viridiplantae; phylum Streptophyta; class Mesostigmatophyceae; order Mesostigmatales; family Mesostigmataceae; genus Mesostigma; species Mesostigma viride. Next base: position 5,199,501 of record RPFO01000104.1, on the reverse strand, counting down.
GGATCGGCTTCGTACTCTGCTTTGGCGATCTTCTGGAGCTGTTCGTACGTGTACCTCAGCGGCTTGTTCTCGGCACGGTCAAACCGTCTGTCCAGGTCACCAACCTTCAGCTCCCTGACGCGAGCAGTGTACGCGTCCGTAACGTGACTTGGGAGCCTCTTCTCGGGCGGCATCATTCGGTTCACGCCGTTGATGACCCCGAGGAGCTGCTTCTCATTCTCCCTCCAGGCGTCGTCCTTCGAGTGCTGGGTCTTGCGCTTGGGTTCTGATGTCTCGTGCACCACGCGAAGAACACGAGCTGTGTCGGCAAGGCAATCAACGGACTCGTACTGCGAGCACCCCAGTTTGTCGAGCAGGACCCGCATCCTGCCAATGTATCCCAAAGCGGTCTTGCGAGTCGCCCCGCGCTCCTTCGATGGCCTGCCACGCTCGTGCTGCTCTGGTCGCGCTTCCGCTGCGGCGACGGCCTCGTCGAAGGTCCAGTACCGCCCTCCTCCAGCTCGCGCAGGCGATTCCTCGTGGTGCGGTGGCTCCGGCGAGGGTGGAGAGGTCGCCTGCAAGCCGATTTTTTCCGCACACTCGGGGTTATTTGCGATCCATCGATCACTGGGATTCCAGACGCCCTTCTTGACCTTGCTTTTCGCCGAGATGCAGTTCGTCTGGTCGCGGGCGATTGCTCGCCTCTTCGCCTGGGCCCGTCGCCATTGCTCGCGACGCTCCTCTACGGTCACCGTCATCTGATGACTGAACATGAGACAATTTTTTGGCTCGAGGCTTTTTATACCCTACGGGGTGGATCCTTGGGCGCCCTCGAGGCCGTTTCGGTTCGTGTCGTTTTTCCGTTTTGGAGGGTGAGCGCCCACGTGGACGCCTGCGATCGCCCACCAAGGCGAGGATGGCCAATCGGATTTCGGGGCTCATGTCGTGACAGGTGGACGGAATCGTGTCGTGGTGGCCTGCTTCTTGAAGGATCCTGACGACACGTTCTAGAGTTTTCTGCCCCAGTCGAGAACCCGAACAATATCGGAGGAGTGCTTGGGTGTCCAACACGTACTCCTTCTCGGCGCCTGCGTATCGTTTGATGGACGGAATATCCATAGTATATCATGTTCAGAGAAAATTATTTTATCGAGAGAAATGTATTGAAGTTTCGACGAAACATTTTTTTCGGGTCGCGCTGGTCGAAGTCGACAGCGAAGAAGTCGTGAGGATCGTCCTTGACGGCGTGGTCCCATAGCGCGAGAAACTCGTCCGGCGCCACAGCCCCCGCGCTCTCTTCCGCGATCTGTCGCGCGGCTCGATGGTCCTTCGTTCTGAACAGCGCAAGAAACGATATATTCGCTCGCACTGCTCGTGGTACGCCACCGCTTGTGTACGCCTGTGTCAGGAAAATCATGCTCGTGAGGAAGTGTCTGTGTTTGAACGCGAAAGCCGCAACAGCGTTTTTGCTAGAGCTCTGATAGAGGGCACTGCCTTGCATGTCGTCTATCAGAATGAGCGACGAAGGAGGACCGTGCTCGAACCTTGTCGCAGGTTTATCCCAGTTCATTGCATCAAGGCGTAGGTACATGGAGAGGTCCATGAGTTCTGCGTTTTTTTCCCATCCACGTATTCGCGTTTGAACGTTTCCCAGACCTTGAGATCGTCCTTGTACCTCTCGTATTCGTGGAGGTCAGACTTTATATGATCTATCATCCCATCGAATGCCAGGTTAGAGTAGACTTCCATCGTCATAGCTGGTTCCGGGAGCTCCTTGTATTTTGGCTCCGTGTGGGCACTCCCTGAAATGAGGTACAGCTTGTCGAATGAGTTGTTAGCAAAGTAAGCCTTCGCCATGTTGACTGCCGATGTAGTTTTCCCAGACCGTCGAGCTCCGCAGAAGTTTGCGATGAAATGAAGACTCGGCATATTCGGTGGAGCAGGACGCTGTGGGGCGTATCGTTGCTTGATGTCTTTGTTCTCAAGTGAATGAATTCGTCGCTCTTCGATGATAGCCATTATCATTCTGAAGACATTTTAATCGTCCAGACTAGCAAGGAGAGACGCGCGGATGGCGGCCATGCGCATCTCGTATGGCGTCATCGCGACAGGTGGCGGTGGTGGAGGTGGGAGCTGTCGGGTCTTGATCGGGGGTGGCGGAGAGTCCGGCTCTGTCTCCTTGGGCTTTCGACCCCGTCTTGGTTTTGGCGTGTCGGCGGGGGTTGAGGCGACGGAATCTTCAGCGAGAAGGCGTTCAATCCGCGATTTGTTGCGGGCTTCTTGCAGCTCGAGTTCGACTAGCCTTTGCCGCTGAATCTCCAATTCCTTTGCAAGGACCTTTCGTTTCGTTATCTCTGCCTCCTTTTCTTCGTTTCGTCTCTTCTCCCTCTCGGCTTTTGCGCGTTGCTGGTAAACCCTCATTTTGTCGCGAAGGGCTTTTTTCTGTTCATCATTCAGCGGTTGTCCCTTTCGAATTGTCTTGACCAGGTCAACCTGCTCTTCCCGCGTCTCGGCGAAGGTTTCGTCTTGGTAGCTCGTTGGGGTCTCTGAAGCCTCAGAGGCCATGTTTATATTCTAGGTAGATAATAAATGGTCGTTCTAACAACATTGAGCAGACCGACCAATCTCGCCACCGGGTTAACGCTCGACCCTGAAATGGAGGAGCGTGTTTCTAACATCGAAACAGACATAGATGGGCTTCAAGCTAGCGTGACGTTACTTCTTGGCATTTCACATCCATTCGATGAGTCACTCGTTGTCGACGGATTCAAAATTTTCTACCCGAGCCAGCCGACAAATGTGCGACTCGGAGACAATTACGACGACGAGACCGCAAGCGACCCATCGGAACTTGCTTACAGTCTCGTCGTGAATGGGTATTCCTATTTTAAATCAGGGACTACTTTAGTCGACGATCTCACTCTAAATGAACCTTACCTTACGGCGAAAGTGGGAGCGACCCAGTACCACGTCTTCGACTTTAGCCCTGATACGTTGCTAGACCCTGGTGGCAGAGTCCTGACCCGCGCGCAATTGGACTACCTTTTTGACCAACACGGGGTAGGCAAAACGTCGATAGCTAACTTGAACGGGGATTTCGTCCTCCATCTCGAAGACGGGACGACCGTGTCGCACCAAAACGCGTTCAACGTCATCAATGACCAGGATGTGCGAGTCCAGCTGCCCTACAACGTTACGAATGGCGACGCGAGTGGAATCTGTAAGTTTACCTATCGCGACTACCACACGACCCAGGCGCGCACGGGGGAGAGCGTTGTGGACGGAGAGGTAGGATATCCATACTTTTCCGACTCTTTCTATGGTCTCGGCGGATCTCGATTTAACGGCCTCCCTCTCCGCGTGGAGTTGTTGTCTTTCGCCACGATTCGCGACGACAACCGCCGCCTTCCACTAACTGGGAGATCCTTCACCATCACGCGTACATACTCGCCACTGACGGACTGGCGAATGGGTCCGATTGACCCTGTGAACGCACTCTACTGGAGCACCAATCCAACCACCGCTAATTGGGAGGTCGTAGAGGGAACGACCCTCAAACAGGGCATAAAGATGACGACCCCCTTCGCATACCAACGCAAACTCCCCATCAGGTGGTACATGAATTCCACCCAGCTCACGCCGACCACTCCGACCATCGGCGGAGTCTCCCTCTCGCAAAACGGGGGACTGCGCGGGGAAGACGCCGTAATCACCGCGCCAGTCGCGGCAGATAGTAACAAGTATATGAACTACGAGATAGACGTCTACAACGACTCGACCCTCACCTCCTACACCACCCACAAAGGAGGGGTGATGGTATGCGTTTCAAAAATGAGCCAACTGCACTCCGGCATCCGGACACCAAGTTCCTACATTTCATATCTAAACCCTGTAAAAATCGCGATCAACGGCGTCTACGCGGACCATGATGTGGGGTGGGGAAAGTCGTTGCCTCCTCTCACCGGTTTTCATCTGTTGGCGAACGGAGTATCTCAAGGGGCCTTGGATGGGACGTTGAAGACAACGACGTTTCAAAATCCATCCGAAGGCGATGATGTAGAACTCAGATACAGGATTATAACCGCAAAGGACTCGCCAAATCTGTCAGGGGGGAACATGGAGATATACGGGCCTGTTACGACTCTTCATTCCCTAGAATCGTTCTCGCGCCACTCTGTGACCGCGTTGCAAACAGAAGCGACGAAATATTACTTTGAAGGGTCTCCTGAAAAATTCTATATGTAAAAACAGCCACTCCTGCACCTAGCAAATGTGTGGTTTTTTCAGAGCAGCTCATAGACGGCCCTTTCTTCTGTGTTTTCAACTATATCTTGGGAGCAACGACGCCTTTATTTCGTTCGCGGAAAACACTATGTCTTTGACGAATAAATATCACCCGGCCACGACAGATGCCCATCAGAACTGGAGAAATGCGGCAACGACGCATTGGGGTATGCTGGGTATCAATCTCCACCACAGTGACTATGCACTCGACCTGTTTGACAACCAAAAGTCAAAGGTTCGATACACGTTAAACTCACCTGGAGGCAACAAAACAGCTACTGGGTGGCATTTCGAAGAAAATCGGATGGGAAAGTTGAGCGTTATATATCCAAAACAACTCCTCAAAAACTTAGTGAAATGACAAAATCTCAAACTCGTCCGGTATATTTACAACCACCCTACAGACATTATTGACCCGTACATTCCGATGCCCTCCGACCATTTTCACTTGAGCGGAGAGTACCACGGCGCGTATGTCTGGCCAATCAAGATGACCTACAGACATAGAGTTCGACTCCCTAAAAACCAACAATCCTTCCGGATCGTACACGGCCGTCGGAGACGTGTTGGAGCTGCGTCACAGGTCCACCTCGTCGAGGAATTGTAGCATTTTTGGCAAATATAGCGTCACAAAACCCGTACCGGGTGTGGCGGATACTTGGTTTAAGGAGCTAACACTCACGAATGAGAGTGTCATCCGCACGGTTGTTAAGTGTCCCGATGTTCAATACGGCGTGCAAATGAACCAATATACTGCCAAAATATATGGGATTCTACCAGCTCGTCAGTCGGTAAGGAAGTTTTATGTAAGACTTGGATTTTCAAACACCAAGTTGAGCAATGATCCGTTGCTTATCAGCGTAGTCGTTGGAGAAGCGTGGACTGGCGGTTTTTCTACAACGACAATATCAAAATCCTCGTCGTACGTTGACATAACCTGTGATCATATTTCACTGGTTGATCCTCCAGTTACTGGTATGATCCATTTGGCGACCGTGACGTTCCAGGTATTAGATCCAACAGTATCTGGCCCGACCCGCTTTTATTTGCTTCTAGCCTAAGCTACTATTATGGTTCAAGCCTGTCGTCAATTGGCGGCAATCACGGGATGGACGTGGCCCTGTATGAAGATGTCCGAGAAACTAGGCGTATATCGCACACGATATTGGAAGCAGATTCTTTGGTCGGTCTGAGGCAGCCCATATACGACTACCCGCTTCCGCAATTTTGGCACGGCGCCCCTGTGGCCGTGATGTCTTTCCACGACCCGGCCACACAATCGGAACTAACTCTTCCGACCGCGTTGACCAATATCCTTGTCAGGTTAACATTTGATAACAACCCACCAACGATTCTCGACATATCAAACCCATATCGCTTAACGGCTAGCGGCCTGTCCGTCTGGCCGGTAAACGTTATAATTGGCAGCAACTGGAATGTTGTTTCAGGATACGAGGAGGATGACGGGGTGTTTGAAATCGCATTGCGGATTCCTCGCATCACCACTGACACGTCAACAAACATAGCTCTCTACGGCGTTTTGCAAGTCGCGCGCTGGAAAAATGGCCGTGTCGACTAACAAGACCCTCACTTGGACGTTATAAAAATCTATGATTATATGCAGAAATGGCAAGGCGTCAGAAATCAGCACGGCGCCGTCCTTCAAGTAAAAGGGGAAAACCGAAGCGTAAGGTCGCACCCCAGTCGCAGGTGACCGCTTCATCGACCAACACCATTGTCATCCACAGCGCGCCGGTCCGAAGAGCGGTGAACAAAGGGAAGGTCGCAGAGGCGCGAGGGTTCAAGGATGCCCTTCTCATGGCGTCAGTGATGGCGAACTCTAGACCGGTCGCGTACCCCCCGTTGTCCGCGTATGCCCAACCGGCCCCTGTCGCGCCGGCTCCCGAACCTGTTGTCGTCGATGAAGCAGTGGCGGCACCCCCGGAGCCTGCGGGTGTACCTGTCGGGAAACGAGTCCAGGTGGGAGGCGCGAGGTGGAAATGCCCACAACCCGGGTGTAAGAGCACGTTCGCAAACGAAAAAAACCTCCTGCTGCATCTCAGGAGGGTCCACAACACGGTCGTGGGAATTCCAAAAGAAGGCGCTGAAAAAAATCTCACAGAAGAGTAAACATGAGCAGCCCGCTGTTCACTGACGCCGAGATGCTCGAGATCTCTCAATGGATGACCCTCCATCCAAATGTCCCACGAGAGTTCATTGAGGCAGCCATGCTCTACTGTAAGAAGAAGCCACTCACAGGGAAGACAAGGCGCGCCATGAAAAGGGCATCGGCGAAAATTGAGGAAGGCGTCGTCAAGGTTTTTGGGACAAACGAAATTACTTCTGAGCTATTGTCAGAAGAAGTGGCCGATGAAGGAGTTCATCCAGGAAACGCTGACACTCACTCTTCGCACGGAGAACCGAACTCGCGGGACGCTAGTGGATCCGGTATGGGACATCCCGGCGGGGCTCCTTGACGATTATCACGACGTCGGGCTTACCCTCATGACCATCCCGTTTGAACAGACTCACATCAGCGAAGGAAACCGATACTTCACTGTCCGTTTGTCTGGCAGCGAGTCCCCTACGAAGGTGACCTTGCCGCTCGGCTCGTACACGACTATCGAAAACCGAAAAAACATAGAGGAAGCTTTGAAGGCGGTAGATCCTGGGTTCTCGGTCACGTACAACAGGGCGACTAGTCTTTTTACCGTGACAAATGCCACCGAGTTCTCTGTCGCGGTGGATGAGCCCACGGGCCGGGTGTTGGGGCTCATGGAAGGATCATATCCTTTCACAGGTGTCCTCGCTAGCAACCGGCCAGCAACGAATGGGAGACTGAGAATGGTGTATGTATACAGCGACATCGTTCGAGGAAACGTGATATCATCGTCGACAGGCACGGGATATGGAGGCCTTTTGGCCGTCTGTCCCAACATGTCGCAGTTCTTAGAACCCATTGTTTGGCAGGCAGCGACCCCTTTGTGGCAGCATCTCAAGGACTCTCCCAGCAACATCACGATCCGACTGCTCGACGAGGACGACGCTCCTATAACTGTCTACTCGGATTGGGCTCTTCAGCTCTCCTTCCGCATAAGCCCTCAGAAGGCGATGGGAATAGAGGCGAGGAAGATCGGGAGCGTTTTGAAGTATATGGCCCTTGACAGGACCGTCCAGCCACAAACCAGATTTATTTCTCAGCCATCTAGTACTATCGAGGACGATGAAAGTTAATTTTGGAGCAATCGGAAACGTGGCTAGACGCGTGGGAGAGTTTGCCGGCAACGCTATCAAGAGGGTCGGCGACGGGGCGGCCATCGTGTCAGCTGTCAAGAAAGCCGGGCACGTCGCTGGCGAAGTCATCTCAAAAATTGGCGACGGGGCGCGGGCTGCCAAACAGGCGGCGGGCATTGTCGATTCCGCGCTCGGACACATCCCATCCAACATGATCGCGAAGAGTACGCTGCTCGGGAAAGCGTACTCGGTCGCAAACACTGGTCTGAGCGCCTTGTCCAACCTCGAAAGACGGGTTGATGGAGCGAAGGTAAAAAATCCCATACTCGGCCAGCTTCTTCAGTAAAAATATCTCATTCGAATGTATACACAATCTATGGCTTCGGACAATTCCTGGTACTCGCGCGCTATCCCCAAGTCCATGCAATACCTCGTGAAGGCGCTGGGTCAGCACACGACTCAACGAGTCCATCTCAGCACCCTCTCAGCAAGCGACGGCATCAAACAAGGGTCTGTGGTCGCGGTCCGCCTCCCCACGTCCGGGTTCGTGGACTTGCACTCCTTCGCAATGTTTTTCACGGGGACCCCCACGACCACGGCGGGGTTCGCAAAGTTCCCCGCGTACACGTCCTCCATCATCAGGCGCCTCGAGGTACTGGCAGGAGGTCAGACCGTCGACAGCATCAACGACTACTCCCAGCTGTTCCATACGCTGCTCTCGGTGCACGGCGGTGTCGAGTACAATCTCGCGCAGGCTCCCGCTGGTTGGTCGAAGAATAACAACATCGTCATTGCTGATGCGGCTGGCGCTCTCACAAACAACGTGAAGGCAAACACCGCAGTGGACGGCGTCATTGACCACTTTTTGGGATTCCTGAGTGGCGAGCCTCGGATCGTGGATCTGAGTCTCTTCCCCCCCATCGAGATCCGAATCACACTCATGGACGGAGGGGTGATGCTTCCTAGCGTGGCGCAAGCAGCTGCAGCTGGTGGCATCGTGGCCGTTGACGCAGGAACGGGGGTTGGTTTCGAACTGAGCAACATCCACTTTAGCATCGACACGTACAGGTTCCAAGAAGATATCGTGGGCCAGATTTTCTCGTCCAGGCTTGCCGAGGGTGGAACTCTCTCCTTCAAGTGGCGGACGTGGCAGTCACCAAACAGTCGCTCGGGACTCGCACTCCCTATGCCATCAAGGCGTCGCTGTCTTCCGCGTCCGCCAGCAAACTCCTGGCGATTCAGGTTGCTGCCGGCGCGGACGTGACCAACGCATCTGGCAATACGATGTTCAATCACATCGCGGATGGTATGACTTCCTACCAATACGACATCAACGGATCCAACCTGGCGCCTGGATACCGTACGAACGCAACGGAGGCGTGGATCAATCTGTTGTCTGCGTTCGGTGACCAAGGGAATGTTTTGTCCTGTGTCCGTGAGGGCATGACTCCTACCACGTGGCTAAACAACAACTTCACGATGGCGTGTCACCTTAATATGCCGTGTGCCGGTCCAGAGTACATGAGCGGCCTTGACCTTCGTGGCACGGCATCGGTGGTCACGCTGCGAGTCGAGAAGGGAGCAACGGACTGCATTTCCTACATCTTCACGGATGCGAATCAAAGATGGACATCGCTGCAGGCAGGCAGGCAGCCGTGTACCTCTAAAAAATATATACGTGTGTAATGACAAACGATGGACTACTTTCGAGACCCTAGCATCACAGCTAATCCGTTTAACAGGTTGAAGTTGATTTTTGACATTCCTGAAATGGCAGATTCTGGTCTGTCCATGACAATGCCAGCTAGACGAGCATTGCCCCTTCTCCCCACCTTCAAGTATCCGCTACCAAACTCTAAAAAATAATGTGACGATGATATTATATTAGCTCCATGTCGTTTGATTATGGTATTTGTCCTGCTTTGATTCGCAAGAAGCGCAAAACGGCAAGGACAGCGCCGTCAATCACGTTAACAACTACACACGGACTGTATCCTAGCGCGGTACCGATTACAATGACAGCAGCATTCAGCGAAACAGTCACCGGGTTCACCTTGGGTGATATCGTTGTCATAAATGGTACTGCATCTGGTTTAACGGGTAGCGGCGCCTCTTACACATTCTCTGTGACTCCAGCTGTAGCTTATTCACTGACAACAGTCACTGTTGGAGGAACGCAGCAAGCAGCGTGCTAGGAACCGGCAACACCGCAGCAACTCCGTTAGTCTTCACGTATTCGCCACCTCCAACGGTAACCCTCGCGACGACCGCGGGCTTGACGCCATCCTCATCACCCGTGGACGTGACAGCCACGTTCAGCAGGTCGGTGACGGGGTTCGCGTTGGGCGATATCACCGTGACCAACGGGACCGCCGCCAACCTGACCGGAAGTGGGGCGTCGTACGCCTTCCAAGTGACGCCAACCATCGCCAATTCTTCAACGAACGTCAGCGTGGGCGCGGGCACTGTTGTGGACGCATCGACAGGGAACGCCAACGCGGCATCTAACACACTGTCGTTCACGTACTCGGCAAATCCGTCGGTGACTCTTGCGTCCGGAACCCGACGGGTGCCGTTTACCCAGTCACGGCCACTTTTAGCACGTCGGTCGCCGGGTTCGCGTTGGGCGACATCGCCGTAACCAACGGAACCGCGTCCAACTTGCTGGGAAGTGGCGCCACGTACACGTTCGATGTGACCCCTACCATGTCGGACTTCGTGACGACGGTAAGCATGGGCGCGGGCACCGTGACGAGCGCAACGTCAGGGCTAGGAAACACAGCATCGAACGCGTTGTCGTTCACGTACAATTACAACCCGGCAACGGACCCCGCGCTGTTCGCGTGGTACGATCCGTCCGACAGCGCCACGGTGTTCAGCAACACGTCGGGCACAACCCAGCAAAACACGGCGGGCGGGAACGTGATGCGCGTGAACGACAAGGGCCGAACGGGTACCACGTGACGCAGGCAACTTCCGCCAAGTGCCCGACACTGGATACGGCGGAGCTGAACTCGAAACGGTCCCTCCGTTTATTAACTCGCGGTCTGGCTTGTTGGAGTCCGTGAACAATTTCTGGAATGTCGGGGTAAGTGCGAGTGTTTTTTAGTCGCCAAACAGCTAACGACTGCAACGTATCCAGGGGAGTTTACGGGTATCCGAGGATATATGCTTGGATCGTCGAACGGCTTGTTATCTCATGTCTTATCAGTCAGAGGTACAGACCGTTCTCCTCTTTACTCCAAACAGTGTGCGCGAAACCGTGAGCACCAGGGCTCAGTTCTTTGACAACAAGGCACACGTCTGGCGCTTTCATGCAACAGCAGTACAAACGCCTTTTCACCCGCTTCGACGGACGAGCTGGCTATGACAGAGTGGGATCGGACCCTACAACTGGTTCGGGAAATCTCGCTATTGGAGGAGACGCGTCCAACGCGAGTCGTGCTTTTGATGGGTGGATTGGCGAGATCCTTATCTACAACACCGCCAAGACGTCAGCGGAACTTGAACGGATCCGCGGGTATCTTGTTGCCAAGTGGGGCACTCCCGCCGCCATCCAGCAGCTGTGGATCAACTATTATCTCTAATAAGATGTAATAAAGCAATGGAATACCCACCTATTACCAAATAGTGCTAGATTCCAATGCCTCTGAAAACATGATTGACTCCACCACCGGGTTACGTCAATTTAGAATCAAACCAGACCCGAGGGCGCCCATCATTGACAGTACATGGCGTGGTGGTGTGCATTATGCCTACGTTGACGCAGTACCTTTTGATGAGGACCATATTGTCGGGCTTGTTTCCCGAGTTTCTCCGGTGGTGAGCATAACCAACAGGATTGCATTGTTTTATGCACAGAGACTGTCATGGGTGGATCAGACGGGGACATCTTTTCTTACGCCATGATCAACGAACACGCGTTTTTTAACCTAAAGAACCCACACCTGTTTAGAAACGGAGGACATATTACGGTAGGAGCGTCGTACATTGACAGACTTGACGTAAACGAGACTCAATTCCCCCGTTGCAGACGGACGGTTTTTTGTGCATCCTACGTTTTGAAAAGATTCGCGGGTTCAATAAGTGCAATTGTCATGGCAAGTAATTTCTGCGCATCATATATGGGTGGTTGCTTCGGAAAATTCACTCTCGTGGACACTCTAGAATCTTCGTTCAGGCGCTTGACAAGTGACCCAGTTGATTACTCGCACGCTTACGAGTCTTTTTACCTAAATTCACGTCCCAGAACTCGCCACGTGGTAGAGGCCACCTTAGACTTGCATCGCTCCGAAATTTAGCCAAGTTCGACACTTGTACAAGTCCAGCCACCTTCGCGTCCTGTCCAGGCCGTGCCAGCAGACGTAACGGACCTTGGCACATTGTGCACAAATAGGCAAAATCACGTGCAAGTCACGCATCTCACGTTGCAAGCTCTCTGCCGGTAGCCATGGCTTCCCGAAACGCAGGGCCTTGCGAGAAAGCGCTGGCAATGCTTGGAAAAATCCTCGATGGTCTCGAGGACGGCCAGACAAAGATATCTGACCAGCTCGCACACCTGACGCACAAGGTCTCCCTTCTTTCCGGAAACGAAGGTGCTGTTGGAGGCACCGGACCTACCTGCGAGGTCTTCAAGATTCACGACGCCGGATATGACGATGTCGACCGCAAGACGCCAAAAATTTGCGTCGAGTGGGTCTACGAGAAGAATGCGGCAAAGCCGAGGAAGGTCGAGGACCGCTGCGAGTGGATTCGCCTCGACCAAGCCGACGGGTGCGTTAAGATGGTTGACGATTTCCTCAATGGCTTCTCCAAGTCCAAGCGCCAGCCAGGCATTTCCCCCATTGCGCTCTACAGGGCATGGGAGGAGGTAAAGAAGGGTTTCGAGGACGCAAAGACCGCCACTTCCAATGGCAGGAAGAGGAGCCGCGAGGAGCGTCAAGCTCCCACGGCCATGTCTACAAGAGAAGACCGGCTCGAACGTTGTGAAGAGCCAGACTGGAACTCCAAGGACAAGGAGTAGAGTGTCGTCTTGTTGACGACGGCAACGAGCTTGCCATTTCGCTCTTGTTGAGCTGATAACGAATGTAAACGTGATATATATTTTAATGAATTCGTTTATGCAGTATAAAACGCGTCAATATATGCTGAAAACAATTTTCATTTCGTCTCGAATTGCAGTTCTAACTGCAGGTTAAAAATCCAGAGTAAACCTCTTATGCATCGACACAGGTCGTGTGGGATTCTTGCATAGGTCGTCTGAGTTTCCAGATTAATAAACCCTAACACTCTGCACACCCCGCCGCGCGGCCCTCGCCGGCTCCCTCACCCTGCGAGGACATGGCGAAAAATTGGGCGGTCTTTTCTTAAGAGTAAGTACGTGCAATTTTTCGCCACATCCAACAACCCACGCCACCTCAGCGCCGGCCAGTGGGGGAAGGTGGCGAAAAATTGGGCGTTCTTTTCTTAAGAGTAAGTACGTGCAATTTTTCGCCATCACTCTCACACCTTGACAAACACCTCCTATACCCGCGCCAAGGGGTGGCAGGGTGGCGAAAAATTGGGCGTTCTTTATGTAAGAGTAAGTACGTGCAATTTTTCGCCATCACTCTCACACCTTGACAAACACCTCCTATGACCCGCGCCAAGGGGTGGCAGGGTGGCGAAAAATTGGGCGTTCTTTATATAAGAGTAAGTACGTGCAATTTTTCGCCATCCTTGTCACACCCCCAACACACCATCACAACTGCCGGGGTGGTGACAGATGCCAGCCTAAATCTCACAACCTGGTGAGCAGTGGTGGCAGGGGCACTTATGTTTTTGCAAGTGGTTTAGGGTTTTAGGGTTTAGGGCTTAGGGTGAGACCCATCCTAGGCCGCGGTCACTATAGGGTCACTATAGGGGTGGCAGATGCCAGCATAAGGGTGGTGCACTTCTCCTAGTCGCGATGACGGAATGATGACGGAATGATGATGGAAGCTACTTAATTAATTAATTAATGCGGTGGCTGAGTCCATTACACGGAATTCAGGAAGTTCAAAACGCCACACATGGCTTGGTGCTGTGGCATGGTGAGCTGGCATGAAGGAAAGTGGCCGTGAGGGTCTCTGCGCCCCTTTTCCTGCTGTGCATCAAATATGTTGTCTCACTTAATACAGGGCGCACTCCGGTGCTAGCCAGGGTAGAAGTCCGCAGGTGGAGGTTATTAATTAATTAATTAATTAATTAAACTCGTGCTCCCGTTGGGGAGTCACGGAGCACCGAAGTGCTTTTAATCCCTGTGTGTGCACTACAGGAGAAAGGGCAGAGACCCCCAGTCTCCTTCATGCCAAAGGCATGCCACAGCTGCAATCGGGCGCGGCTAGCTAAAAGGACAGGCTAACGATCCGGCAAACTGTGGGTGCAATAAGACCCATGTGAGCATATCATAGCAAGGAGCGTGGGCAAGTAATCTGAACATAGCCAGGGCGTAGCATGGCTGTACTAGAACTAGGCTAAGGCTATGGCTGGTTGTGTACCGTGCGTTGGCGGCACGTGACTAGGTGTGTTGGCACAGCTAGGCAAACATTCTAGGCATGGCTGCCTTAGCGACAGTGACTCCAATGGTTACAAGCTAGGGCTATTGCTATTCTAGCCCGCTGGGGGCGTCCACATCTTGTGGTTGATCATCAGGTCCCCGCCCCTCGCAGTACACCTTGGGCTTCTGGGGGTCCTGCTTATGGCGGAGGTATTCCGGCCACAGGTCGCGTCGCTGCTGTTGCTGAGCGGGGGTTAGGTCGTCATCCAGCGTCCAGGTGAGGTCGTGCAACCGCTTGCGACGAGAGAGGAACCGCTGCTTATCCTCAGGGGAGAGCTAGGAAGGTGAGCAGGACTGGTGGGGTGGCCGCCTTGTCCCGTGAGTGGGGAAGGCGGTGGCACCCACGCAGTTCTACCTCACCTACCAGGCCCATGAGGGTAAGAAGCTGGTTCTTGATCTCGTCTGCAAGGAGGTTATTGGTCCTGAGGATAGCCGCTACACTCCCGCCTCGTCTGCCATTACAGTAGAGGACAGCTCGGATGAGGATTACATCCCCATCTAGTGCTTAACGGTTGCATGGGGGATGATGCAGACGATATTTGTTTAAACTTTTGTATATAATTATTTTTCTAATGAGATTAGCATAGTACTCCATGGCATGCCTTTGCGCATGACACGCAAGTACTTACTTACTTACTCCGGTGCTCCGTCACTCCACAACGGGAGCACGTGTTTTGATTAATTAATTAAAAAATAAATTAAATTATAAAACATGCCTCCGTTGGGAGATCATGTAGCACATATTCCTTGATGCCGTGACGTTCCTTAAATGCCGCAAGAAGCTCTCGGAGACTCGCTTTACGCTGGACGACGACTTGACCCTGGCCCAGCAACAGCGGCGACGCGAGCTATGGCCGACCTACCTTCAGCTCCGGCAGAGCGCAAGGGGGAAGCCGGTATACTGGATCGAGGGGGACGGTCATCCACGTTCAGTGTAAAATCGTACGTTATACGCGTTATACGGTCACGGTGGAGTATAATGTATAATACGGTATAATACGGTATAATACGATATTATACGTTATCGTACGGACACACTCAGAATACTCTGATTTTACACATTTTAAGACACCCACCATCAATCCACATGTTTTTAACACTGTTTTGGACATAATCCAAGGTTGCCCTACCCTCGGCTATACTCTATACGGTGGACATTGTGGACACGATCGATGTATTGCATGTAATACTGAGAATGTAAACGTGCGCATGCATAATTGTGTGTATGTGTATATATGTGGGTTTATATTGGTTATGTTTACTTGGGTGCCTTCACTTTGATGCAAGTAATTATATATTTTAATATATATATATTAATAATATAATTACTTACAGCAGAGTGAAATCACTCAAACCAAAGCAAACGCCCAGCTATAAACCTCTATACAGAGCCATGTCAAATCTCTATACTACGATAAGACCAATGGAAACTCCTAACGGGAGGAACCTAATAGCCCTGCTGCACCGCAAAATCAGCCCGCGTACGGCGGAGCATGATGTCAGCCATGGCCCGAGTCAGCGCCACCGACAAGCGCTGACGCCAATATGACGTCCAGGTCCGCGCCGACCATGGGGCCCGCTGGCACCATGGCTTATATATATGTGGCTTCTGCCCGCCCCTCGCAGCGGGTGAGACCTCGGTGGCGGCCCAGCTGGGGGTGACGACTCCAGGCGGGGCGGATATCCTCATCCATTCGGTGCAGGCCTACCTCGAGGCCCACCCCACCCACGCTGTCGTCAAGGTCGACTGCCACAACGCGTTCAACAGTCTGTCCCGCGCCAGCATGTTTGCGGCCGTCATGGAGTCCTTCGAGGACTTGTACGCTTGGACAGCCGTGTGCTACGGCCAGCCCGGCCAACTGGTTCACATCATGGAGGACGGCACTCGCGGCGGCCTGCTGTCGCGGTCGGGCACCCAGCAAGGGGACCCCCTGGGACCCCTGTACTTTTCCGCCCCCCTCCAGGGTTGCCTCCAAGCGGTCCATGCTGCCCACCCGGCGGTCGCTATTCAGGCCTACTTGGATGATATCTACCTTCTGGGCCCTGTGCCGGACACCACCGCGGCTCTGCTTGCACTGCAGACCGCGGTGGCCGACATCAACCTCCAGTTGACCCTGGCCAAGTGCGCGGTGTACTCGCCCCAAGGTGATTGCTCCGGCTTTCCGCCCCAGCTCTTGGGCCGGGACGAGCGCCTCCATGGGTTGGATGTCCTCGGCGTTCCGGTTGGCGACCCCGCGTTTGTCATCGATGCTCTGCGGGCCGCCCTCGAGGCACGCACTGAGGTACTGCCCTTGATTGCGCGCCTTCATGATTCGCAGACCAAGGGTCTGCTTCTGTGGTTTTGCGCTCACCCTCGCGTCGTTCACTGGCTCCGGGGCGCTCTTCCGGCTCAGGTCCGGCTGGCCGCCGAGGGCCACGACGAACGCATCCAGTCGGCCTTGGCGCAGCTGGTCCCGGGCCCCGACCTCCCGCCACATGCTATTCGCATTGCCTCCCTGCCTGCACGGATGGGTGGCTGCGGTCTGACTCGTGCCGCCCGGCTGGCCCCAGCAGCATTTTTGGGCTCCGTCGCTCAGTCGTGGGCGGAAAGCTGCCGGCTCCTGCCCCTTTTGGCAACAGCAGCGCCTGACCTCCTGGACCCCAGCAGCCCTTTGCCCTTCGTCACCGCCATCCAGGAGGCCTATGCTGAGATCCAGCAGGCCTGTTCTCCCGTCCGTGCCGCTCAGGCGGTACAGCGCCACCTCCCTCGCGGCACTCCCTCGGTCGCCTCCGTTCAATCTCCCGCCGCATTCCCTGCTCGCGTCATCGATAAACACCAGAAAACCTACGCGGGTATTCTGCACACGGCTGATTGGATTGCTCTTTTTGCGGACCTCAACGCCCAGGGACGTGCGTGGCTGTTCTCGCTTTCCTTGCGGAGTGTGGGCTCGGCGTACCTTCGTGCTCTTCCCATGGCCCCCCCATTCGCCTTGGCTCCCAGCCACTACTCGGTGGCGCTCCGGCACCAGCTATTTGCCCCGCAGCCTCTTGTTCCGGCCGGGCGGCCTTGTGGTAGCTGTGGGCAGCCGCTGGATCCCACGGGGACTCACTACCTTGCCTGCATGGGGGGCCAACAGAATCAGAATTGGTATTTGTATTTGCACACTGTCCTCCTGACGGTGGTGCTCGCCATGATTCGGTCGGTCTTCCCCCACGCGAACATCCGGTCCGAGGATGCGGATGGCGCTGCCTTCTATTCCCCCAACCACCGGCCTGACATCGTGGTGCTGGACTTTGAGGGGGTGGACGGCATCTGCTTATTGACGTTTCGGTGGCGCGGCCCTTGGCTCTTAGCCACGTGGCTGGGGCCTCCCTCACGGCAGGTTACACGGCGGACCGGGCGGAGCGGGCCAAGCTCCTGGCCTATGGCGACGTCGGGCACCATCGTGTGGTGCCCTTTGTCCTGGAGGAGTTTGGGGCCATGGGGCCCCTGACCTCCGCCTTCTTCAAGGAGTGTTGCCGGCTCCGGGAGGACCGGCTGGACCTGGAGGGCCAGCGGGCCCCATGGTCGGCGCGGACCTGGACGTCATATTAGCGTCAGCGCTTGTCGGTGGCGCTGACTCGGGCCATGGCTGACATCATGCTCCGCCGTACGCGGGCTGATTTTGCGGTGCAGCAGGGCTATTAGGTTCCTCCCGTTAGGCGTTTCCATTGGTCTTATCGTAGTATAGAGCTTTGACATGGCTCTGTATATAGGTTTATAGCTGGGCGTTTGCTTTGGTTTGAGTGATTTCACTCTGTTGTAAGTAATTATATTTTTTAAATATATATGTGGCTGTGCATGCACGCAAATACTACAGTAGTATACAATTAATGCATGTAGTATGTTTGCATGGTGCGATGCTATGTGAATATACTGAGCTGCATGTGACTACAGGTGTGTGACTCGTGGTGTGCATTAATTAATTAATTAACTGAATTAATTAATTAATATTAATTAATCTCGTGTCCCCGTTGGGGGACCACGGAGGCTCCTGCTAAACAGGTGGGGATGTGATAAGTAACTCACATATTCTCACCTTCCATACAACAACCTTGTTTTCCAGCAGGCTGAAGAGCATGACAGGCGTCTATGAGCTCGCCAGCTCCTTGCAACGGTGATGCCGCTCCCAGGCAGCTAGGGTCCTTGACTACGCAATATAGAATGTCTACCGTGTGAAAACCTCCATACAGGAAGCGTAGCAAAGCCAGATAACTGCCCGATCAATTCTGGGTAGCTTTAGGAAGCATGGCATACGCAGCGTAAGGAAAACCATTGAAAGCTGCGGAAAATCTGATAGCACAACTGCAACAAGTGGAGAACAAAATAGCAAGAAAAACCCAGAAACGGCGCAAAAAGTTTCATGCCAGGTTCATTAAGAGCGCAAACAGACTGGGCGGTGACATGCGGCAAATCAACGTACCACGGCCGGCATTATTTCCTACCCAGGCGCGCAAGAAAAGCCAGCCAGCCATGGATGGATTAACCGCGGATCGCGCAGGCCTGAACGAAATCATTTTAGAAATGACAGGAAATGGCCGCAGATCGAAGATGCTTAGGTTATTTTCATGGTGTCCGTTACTAAACGGCTCTTGAGCACTGCATCAAAATAACCCACGAATATCGAGTTCTACCGTCGCAGGCACACATGCTAGATTATTCATCGCGGCTAAATTGTTGGATGAGACCCCCGTGCAAATCTGTACCAACAAAGGCAGCGAATTTGCAAATAGTGCAGATCTTGCTATGAAACATCATAATAGAACATCACTTTTAACCATCGGCTTAATTTTTTCGCCTGTCGCCCGCCGGATTAGCCATATTTTAACGGAACGCACGTCGCCATGGCCACCTCCGCACGGTGCGCGCACTGTGCACCACAATTTCAAAATAAGATCGCGTCGAATTGTGAAAGTTCAGACGGGTCAGTACTTAGTAGAGATACGAAATCTGTGGCTTCAAATCGTTGCCCTGTCGTTCTGGCATCCTAGCCGCGCAAAACGTAAAAAAACCGCGGAAAACACGGCATTATACGGTATTATACGTCATTATGCGCTAAAACGTATTACGTATGAAAAATTATACGCTAAAAACCAGCGCATAACGTATTATACCGTATTATACCGTATAATACGGCGTATGATTTTACACTGTCCACGTTGACCACAAGCCCTGGCAGGCCCCTCCTGCCACCTCAGACTAGGGAATATATACAGAAGTGTAGATTAGTCAGGCTTAGCCTAGCACGTGGCCCACGCGCATGTGCGCCCATAATGGCCCCCATGGATGATGCCTTCAGAATTCAGTAGCCAAGCCATGCCTATAATGGGACCCCCATGGATGTTGCATGCATTAAGAATTCAGCCATGCTATCTATGCCTATGCAGAGAGATGCTCTCTGTCGAGAAGCCATGCCCTAGCTCTTGTATAGCCATGATGATCTTCCCCACCTATGACTGACGGGCTCCCCTTAGCTGGGAGTTGCCTGAGACTCTGGGTGGTGCATGCAGGTGCCCTAGTGCACCTATATAGAGCAAGTGTTGTTTACATTCCCACCGGCCCTTGCAGGAAGTAGCCTAGAATCTATTATAGGCCATCTGCTCCTTCTCAAGGGCTATGTGCTATGTACAGATACTCCCAACGGAGTTATTCTGATTTGGCACGCCGCAAAGGTGAAAACCATTTGCGTTCAGTGCCGGTCCGCGGAAAACGCGGAAAAACGCGATCTGCAAATGAATCCAGGCCGGAATCGAACTGGGGACCTCTCGCACCAATTTTGCTGACTATAGCGGGACGGACGTCTCCGGATCCTAGGGCATCGCCAACTGACACCTACAGTCATCCGCAATTAATTAATTAATTAATAGACACGTGATCTTGTACTGCGTCACGTGAGCATGCATAAGTCCTCAGTGGGAGGGGAACATGGGGTGGAATGGATGGTATAAGCTATCTAGGTCCTAGTACGTTACAGGGGTGTGGGCACCGCGGCCCGAATCGCTATGAATGCCATACTTGGTCACACGCGGAGCCCCCACAGGCTTGGGGGTGGTCTCCTTCATCACTACTTGCCATCTATTATCCTTGCGCACCACCTGCCTCCATATTACAGACAAACCAGGAGGCTGCCCGGGGGTGAGCCCGTCACGTCTAGTGTAGCACATGTCCATGCCGAGTCTACTATCACGAAATGTCCACGGGTGGCGGCCCTGCCGCGCGCGGCCGGGGGCGCGCCAGGTTAGGACATATCGCCAAGGCTGGGCGGGCCTGGTGCCAGCTATAGTCTATCTGAGGTATCTACCTGATCTGTGCGGGCCAGGTGCCCGGCTAGGCCCGCAAAAGTCATCCGCAAAAGTTCTCCTTTCCGGGGAGTTATGTTCCTAATTAACTCTTAAACCGTTCTCGCGCCGTTTTCGTGGTACCAGTTGAAGTCCTACCACTCTAACGGACTGAGTTTGTGCGCCTACCAGGCGCCGCGCCAATAATAATTTAACGGTCAAACCTGGGGGGATCGAAAGATCTAGACGTCAGCTTTCCGTAGAGCACTTCAGACCGTACTTTGGACACCTGGCCAGGGAGATATGCTTGAGCAAAGTTAGGGGGGTACCATGGTCCAACGGGACCGACGTGCAGGAAAAATATTGACGCGCACGGCTATGGCGGTGCAAAGAACTGACTGGTACGAGAGAATGGCTTGACGTATTGGACTCAAATTTTGTAGGCATGATTCTTAGATCCTAAAAATTGAATATCCCTAGCCATGGAAGGTTCGGAGATACGTAGATGGGTCTCGGGGTGCTGGTCGGCGCAGCAAATGACGTTAGCGGCCAGGCAGTGATGATGCGAGTGCTGCATGTTGCTAGGCCGAATTTTCCCAGACATCTGCGCATCGATCAATTTAGTACGTTGTTCCCAACAAGATTTATTAGCATTGGCAGCCAGTAAAGGCTCGAGGCTACGTCCATTACTCTGGCGTGCTGGCTCGCGCAAGAAAGGTAATCTGCTGTACCGACCTGGTGCGTTCTAGCCTCCAAGCGTGTTCTATTAGCCGTATATAGTTGTATTATCGTTTAAAGCTAATATCAGAGTTATTACCGAGGGGTTGTGATTGTCTTTTTGTTGTTTTGCTGCCTCTACGCATCGGCTTGTCATGGTTGGGGAATACCATCAGGTCAAGCAGATTTTGGACCATGTTTGGTCACCGTTAGCTGATGCTGCAACGGAAATAGCGAGGTAACGATTGTTATCGGTCACTAATATGGTAACGTTGATTACCCAATGCTTTTCCTTGGTCAAGCACCCCGAGACAAGTTCTTTTCTTATCAGTGTTAGGCGTGGCTTCTTGTTTTGCTGGCCATCGCCCACCTTCTTGTTTTGCATCCATTGCATGTGAAAATCGTGGAGATACCCATAACCTGTTTGCATGGGAGCATTATACCAATTTATTCCTATTGTTTTATTCATTGTTTCCAAGAACATAGAGGTGTTCTGTCGTTCATTGGGTGTGTTAGTGATGTAGCTCCTTGCCACCCTTTGTACGCGCGCTTTAGGCCTTGATATGAGCCTTACACCTATTGTATAGCATGAGCTTGTGTCTTATATGCTGGACATGGTGTTGGCATTGCTTTTGTGGCCATCTAGTTGTTGTTTTGTGCCACTTTGGGATAGGAAACCTATACGGCAGTTCTAGCAACCGTCCCAAAATAGCTTGCACCGTTATAACGGTCTGAGCTATTTTGGGCTGTTTGCTAGCTAGCATGTGCAGTTCTGTGACATTTCATGCTGTGAATGCATTGATGGCATGCCTGTGATTCTAATAAACTGCCTTTAAAAGGCCAGGGCCACCTGATTTGTGTAAATGGTCTATAATGCATTATATATGTCTCCAACCCCATGTGCACCGTACCCCCCTGGGGGGGGTGCTATTTATAGCATGCATGGGGCATAGATATGTGACCAACCAAATTTCCCAAACATTATTTGATATAAAAGCATGCTTGGTTCCAAGGGTGGGCCAGAAAATGTTATTTGGCTAGTTACTCTCAGGCGCACAAAGATACCCAAACTCAGTCCGTTTCGGTGGTTCCAGTCCAGACGGTTGAAGAGTTAATTAATATTCCTTGAAGGATGGGTGGAGTGGAAGGAGCCGCGTAATCGAACTAACCTCACTCTAAGCTTGCTATCTAGTCTAGCTAGCTAGAAAATCCGGCTAACTACACTACTCATCAAAACGCCTCCTCCGCTTGGGGGGAGGTGGCTCGCCCACAGGGGCTGGCGTGTGAGCCTTGACAATCTTCTGCCACCGCGTCTTGTTCTGCATGGCAGTCCAAAGAAGGGAAAGAGAGTGGATGCGGTGTTCAAACTGGGCTGGGACCACTAGGTCGTCCAGCAACATCTGGATGTAGTTTGTGACATGTTTCCCTATCCCCTTTTTGGAATGCCCTTGGGGCCAGGCCAGGTCAGAATATGCCGCCCTGGCGGCTGGCCAAGCCGCTGGGGGCCTAGCTGCCAGACCAAGGCCCCTAGGTATAATTAATGAATTGGTGCAATTTAACCCTGGTGGACTGAAACCCAATGATCCATGCCGCGGCCCACCAAGTGCGATGCATGCACACCAACAATTTGCTTGCATGCGCGCACACTGGCCATGATCAAGCCAGCAAAAGAATCATCTAACTGAAGTGAGACAACTATGCCTGGACGCATGGCGATCCAACGTACGCCGTGGAAGTAATTAATTAATTAATAAAACTCGTGCTCCCGTTGGGGAGTCACGGAGCACCGAAGTGCTTTTAATCCCTGTGTGTGCACAACAGGAGAAAGGGCAGAGACCCCCAGTCTCCTTCATGCCAAAGGCATGCCACAGCTGCATTCGGGCACGCTAGCTAAACGGACACGCTAACAAACAGCCTGTGGGTGCAATAAGACCCATGTTAGCACGCCGTGGAAGGACTAGGGTAGTTGTCTGAGAGGTTCAAGACGCGAAGGCCGCGGGAGCCGCGTGGCTATCAAGGAGACAATTAACCAGCTATCTCTAGACTAGATTGGGTCCGCAATTATAGGAAGATGTCCAGAGCAAATTATACCCGCGATAAGCACCTTCCCGAGGGGTATGCTCCTGTTTTCTCCCCACGGGCCCCGCGGCCCGTTGCTAGTCAGGGTAGAAGTCCGCAGGTGGAGGTTATTGGTCCTGAGGATAGCCGCTACACTACCGCCTCGTCTGCCATTACAGTAGAGGACAGCTCGGATGAGGATTACATCCCCATCTAGTGCTTAACGGTTGGGGGATGATGCAGACGATATTTGTTTAAACTTTTGTGTAATTATTTTTCTAATGAGATTAGCATAGTACTCCGTGGCATGCCTTTGCGCATGACACGCAAGTACTTACTTACTTACTTACTTATACCCACGTTCAGTTTTGGAAGCGGCTTCAGAAGACATGTCCACTGCCCTAGCAGCTTGAGGCGCTGTACCAACTTTAGCACGTACAATGCCAGTTCACCAACGTGCCGACAGCAACAAGTTGTCCGCGTGATTGCCTAGTCTAATATCAACTCGCGCCGGCCGGGCATCTCTCGATATATTCGAAGTGAGACAACTATATATGCCTGCATGGACGCATGGCGATCCAACGCCGTGAAAGGACTAGGGATCTCTCGATATATACGCACAGTCAAGTTTCAATGTCATATATGGCAACTCGAGAGTGAAGAAATGTGTGCCTGCCAATCCCAGATCTATGCACACTAAATGATTGTGCCATGTCAACCCATGAACTAGATCCATCCAGGAAAAGCAACATCAGTAGTTACTTGTGTATCATGCGCATGGGCATGCAACGGAGTAAGTACTATGCTAATCTAATTAGAAAAATAAATACACGAAAGTTACAAATATCGTCTGCATCATGCCCCAACCATATTGTCACTAGAGGGGAAGCAACGTGCAATCGAAAAGCAAATTAGTGCAAAGGAATCCTAACCCCTTTGAGCAGGGTGGCCCTTATCAAGCCTAGAAGTGACCGGCAAAACATCTGCGCGCTGTTCAGTGTAGCCTTGAAATGCTGCTAGCTGTCACAAATTAAACCAGGTTCCTTGTCTTGAGTGGCCCGGCCGGTACGGCAGGCCCTTCTTGATTCCTTAACATAAGAGCAAAGTCGACCTTGAGCACTCTTCTCCGGAACCCACCGATTTTGTGCTCCAGTGGCAGGAAAGCTTTGACTTCTTGGCCATGACCGTTTGACCACCAAGCCTGAACTTTTGGGGATCATTATCCTGGCCTGGCTCTGCAGGTGCTGGATGTTTCACCTGAGGTCCTGAGCCACCAGCAGGCAGCCGGCCGGAAGCCATAACACCCAACAACGGAGGCGTCAGGCACCTCGAAGTTACTTGCCTAAACCTTGCGGATTTCATGGGCAACGTTGGCCAGTGGTCACACCCGAACCCAGGCTTGCCTTGTTACATTACTACCATAAATTAACTAGTGGAAATTACAGCACCCAAAGGGTAAGCACGTTGGGCCGGTAGGCGCAAGAGTCCCCTCCCGGCATTAGTGCCAAAGTTAATGAGTCCCCTTAGACGTCCCATTGGTGCATGGTGGAATCCTTGCACATTCCTAGGACGTTTTCCTGATGCATGGTTTCTTGGCCTCGTTGTTGCCACCGGGGACGCCAGGGCCCCTGTTCTCTTTGCCAATCGTCTTCGCTTGTTCTCTCATGAACGCTGTAGCATAGGCAATTGCACATGCATCATCATCATATGCAGGCACACAACACCAGTAATATGCACGCGAGTCGTCAGCGGGATTACCCAGGGAACAGGAAACCTAACCATAGTAAACAAGATGCAAGGGAATAAAGGACGCCTAATGACACCAATGAGCTTGCTTCCTTGGGGCACCGAAACCTACTTGCTCACACGCCAACTTGCCGACACCATGTGACTGTAAGGCCCGGCGCGAAAATAATTGCCCTATCCCATCCCACATTAAGTACAGCTCAGGCTATAAGAACTTAACTACTGTGTGCTGCAACACCTCCATGGAGAGACAAACGATTATGCAATATAATATAAATGCCCGATTCTTTCATATCTGATGAGTCAAGAAAAAGAAGTCTGTCACCATTATCTGTCCTCTTCGTAACTCACAAGGGGGATTCAGGACAGGGTGACATGCCCTGCCAGCCGTTAAGAATGTACTCCAGCACAAGTACATTTTGAGTTTTTCCAAGTTTCTTGTTTTTTGCTTGTTTCAAGTTCAGTTTTGCATAAAAAGTGTCCCCATAGCCCCTGGATCTCATCTGGAGGTAGTTGAACTAGTATATGCTACAATATACTAGGTTGTACTATTTTCTACTACATTTATACTATAATGTACTAAATTGAACTACATCTGAACTAAGTGTAACTGTGATTGATGCCCCTGTAACGTCTCCCAATGCTCAATAACAGGTCTGGCCACCATTGGTGACCTCCTAGAGCCATTCACAGCTGCATTTCGTGGATCACCGCA
>RPFO01000104.1:5163894-5171394 GCA_009746045.1 Mesostigma viride | reverse complement strand
CTAATGCCCACTGCATGTGCCCAGTGCGAATGCAATTCAAAAGCAACATGCAATCGAAATTACAGCTGAAGCCGGCTATTAACAAAGATATTTAAAGCAGTTGTTAACTACAGAGACCCAATGAAAATGCAAATGCAATGAAAAAGCAACAGAAGTTGAAGCCACTGCCACTCTACCTGCCGACAGTAACACCACCGCCAGCACCCACTCATATCCCAACGACAAGGAAATAGAATTGCCCAAAGCCAGACATACATTGGGACGCATAAGCAAACGGCAACGCAAGCGCACATGCAAATGTATACGCAAAGGCAAAGGCAAACGCAAACGCAAACGCAAACGCAAGCCTGTCATGTACCTACGCTTAACTGCAAACGCAAACTGTGCACGAAGCAAAAAGATTGGATGGCCAAGATCATGGCAAATACGAGGGCCGAAAACAATCCAACTTCATCTAAATGTCCGAAATCCTCACGACGTTTCGATGCGCGCTTGAATGTCGAAGGCCTGCGCCGATTATCGATCATAAGTCGAATGTGTAATTGTCGGCTTATGAGAACTGCTTTGCGACAGTATCACGTCAGGCCGTTCCTGTGCAGCCATTTTCCCTGTGCAGCGGGTGGACAACGTTCACTTTCCGCATTATTCATGGCTATCGAAGTTAATTCTTACCGACCCCGGCTGCCATGGCCACTGGCCACGCATATCAAGTTCAGGTATTCCCGACCTGTAGCGCAGCAGATTTCTGTTGGAAGGCATCCTAAGCATCGTGATAAAAGAAATCCGAACAATAGACATTCATGCTGCATCTAAGGACATTATGGCATTTGTATATACTGCAAGTACATGTATCGACATTGCCGTGATTGCTAACCCCGACTCACCATGAACAGGAACTTTCCCTCTGCCTCCATGAAATGTACTTCGTGAAATGTACTGTAATACATATGATGTACTACGATGATAATCATCCCAGCAAAGCCATAGTACACCTTCCGTTTCGACCGCCATGTCGGCCACTAGTCCGGATAGCTCAATGTGCACCTGACCTTGACACTAATCGCACAAACAGCCACAATTTTGCAAGCAAGAAGCATGGCTACCTCGGCATTTCATGAAATGTACTTCGTGAAATGCATTTCGTGAAATGTACTAAGGAACGTGATTGGCCGGCGTTCGCTCGCCAAATCTCGCAAAATGTACTAAGGCACGTGATTGGTCCCGCAAAATGTACTAAGGAACGTGATTGGCCGGCGAAGATTCTGTTTGCTGCAATTAAAATTCCCTACAGAATCTTAGCCGGCCAATCACGTTCCTTAGTACATTTTGCGGGACCAATCACGTGCCTTAGTACATTTTGCGAGATTTGGCGAGCGAACGCCGGCCAATCACGTTCCTTAGTACATTTCACGAAATGCATTTCACGAAGTACATTTCATGAAATGCCGAGGTAGCCATGTCTTCTTGCTTGCAAAATTGTGGCTGTTTGTGCGATTAGTGTCAAGGTCAGGTGCACATTGAGCTATCCGGACTAGTGGCCGACATGGCGGTCGAAACGGAAGGTGTGCTATGGCTTTGCTGGGACATAATCGTGGCTATCTGCTTCCTGGCTTTCGCTATCATGGTGATGGGACACCATGGGAAGCGCAAGTTCGCAGCCATAGTGCTAAGCGGCAGCACCCATGCCGGCAGCCTAGTGACCGACGAGACGTTCGACTGTAAGTGCGGCCACGAGTGCATGAAGCCCATTAGAATATCACATCTCCAGGCATTGCGAAGCGCCTGGTTTTCGCCCGGGCGGAAGCAAGAGGACAGGAAGGCGGCGATAAAGCAGCAGCTGCACCAGGGGGGGTACGACGCCATAACCACGATGTCGTCATCTACTCGTCACAAGTTCGTTCATGGCGCTGGTTTTCGGTTCGTTCTCGACGGGGGAGTCAAGGATATGAACATAGGGTTTGTGACCCCTTTTCACTTTCGCGTTTCACTTTCGAGGCGGCCTTCAGGCACTGCCTGAAAATTAGCAACCACGTTTGGAAATCTTCGGACCACCTGTGAAACTAATCACATTTGATGATGTGCTGGCGGGCCTGGGCATCGCATTTGAGCATTACTTCGAGCAGGGCTCAACAAGCTCGATTCGCCAACTCAACCCGAAGAAGCCCTAAGCTGCGGTAAGACATATATTTGTGTGGATGGCTCTTGATATCATGCTGAATTTCTATTCTTCTCTAGGTGGACAGTTCATGTGCAGCCATACAGGTCATCCATGTGTGTTTTAACCATGTTGCATGTGCCACAGATATTATGAGCAGTATTTACTAAGTGTGCTGGAGTCGTTGTTGCATGCTTGTTGTATTTCACAGTTCACGCCTGCATGAACGCATCGTTGATACTAATGATTATTCATATTGCATGACTGTTCTATTGGGGACGCCGCGCTTGATGTCACAACGTGGCCGAAAGGGTGCATCCACCGCTGACGGCCGGTGGGTGAAATCGATGGACGCATTTCCGAAGAAGCCAGCCGCGGGCCACACCCATGGCGCGGGCGGGGGCGCGGGCGGGGGCGGGGGCGGGGGAGAAGGCGCGGGTGCGGGCGCGGGCGCCACCCAAGACGCGGGCGCGGGCGCGGGCCCGGGCGGGGGCGGGGGCGCAGGCGCAGGCGCCGGCGCGGGTGCGGGCGCGGGCGCCACCCAAGGCGCGCGCGCGGGCGCGGGCGGGGTGGGGGCGCAGGCGCCGGCGCGGGTGCGGGCGCGGGCGCCACCGCCGACTTGGATGATGAGCCAGCAACCGAAGCCGAGAGGGAGAGGCACCGCTCTTCGAAGGTGTTCGATCTCGAAGTGTTTTGGGGCCCGGATATGACCGTGTATGTCCGCTGGCGCCTAGCCGCATCGGAGACGTTGGTAAATGCACCGGTGAACAAGTGGCAGCCCACAGGGCCTAATGGCGAGGCTTGTGACGGGGTCACGCCCATTGGGTACACCCCGCAGGGAGATCCTGTCTATGGGTGCCTCCTCATAGAGCGTGGCAAGGCCCCCAAAGGAAGTCCTGGTCTAGTGCCGCTTTTTGAATGGGACGAGGGCGGTGCCAGGAGATGTACCTGCGCTAGCCTTCACAGCCTTTTTCCTGACATCGTCGCCGCTGAGAAGCAGCAGTTGCTGGACGGATGGATTGAGCAGGTGCCAAAGTCCGTGGAGGATGTGCGTGCCAACAACGAGAATCTGTTCGACATCATGGAGCAAAAGCTCAAAGAGAAGCGTGAACTGCAAGCGAACAAGGCGGTACCCTTACCGCTGCGATCTGCAGGCGACCAGTCGGTTGCGCGGGCAACACGAGCACTGAGGCTGCCCATAAAACAAGTAATCTCACACGTCGCTTGCCCTGCCCGCGAGATTCAAGCGCAGATCAACCGCGCATGTGCGCCCGCTGCGCGAGGGAGCACATCAACGGCAACGCCCGCTTTGCGCACACTGATTTCCGGCAGGCACACCTTCAAGGTGAATGGAAGCCTCATACGACGCAGCGACCTACTCGTTGTTAAGCGGCCAGCCGTCACCTGCGGGCAGGGAATGCCGTGGGCACCACACATGCTGGTGAAGGTCCTTGATCTGGAAGGCGATCGCACGGAGCGTGACAGCATTGTCGCCTCTCCTTACTACGCACCGTCGTGGACGGGCCAGTTTTCTAGAGTGACATTAGGTGGCGGCAGCGCAGGGATGACGGTCCCCATTTCTGATGTACACCTGCAGCACTGGACAGTGGGCGGTACGGCAGAGGTGCACCAGCCTGAGCTGATCAGTACCGGCAAACTGTCAGCTGCCACGGTGGCGGCGTTGAAAGAGCACCCGCAGATTGACTTTGAGCATTACAAGACTGCCACCGCCGCCAGGGCAGCAGCAAAGGATGACTGCAATGCCTACTTTGCCGAGCATGGAGCACGTGCGCTTATCGGGATGCGCCTGTGTGCCCTGTTTCCGGGGATAGCGAGGAAGAGGGAGCGCTTCCATGGCTGGGTCACTAAGGTTCAGGAAAGGGGAGGTCACCTGCTCATCAAGGCGATGTGGGCTGATGGGCAGTGTGAGGACTATCATGCCCTGGCGGAGGTGACGCAGTTCGTGTGCGGCTGCCCACACCCAGTCGAGGCATTTGGCCGCGCTCGCTTCTTTCCACAGGAGCTAGGCTGGCACCGTGAACGCAGGTGATGGCACCCACATAGACGATGCCGTCCCTGCTGTGCACAGTGACAGTGAAGGCGGGGAGGAGGAGGAAGAGGGAGAGAAAGAGGGGGAGAAAGAGGGGGAGGAGGGGGAGGAGGAGGGAGAGGGGGAGGGAGAGGGGGAGGGAGAATGGGAGGGGGAGGGGGAGGAGGAAGAGGGAGAGGGAGAGGGAGAGGAGGATGCGGAATGGGAGCCGGGGATGACTGGTAGATGAGACGGTGCCATCTACCGGCGCATGGAATGAAGTGGTAGACAAGTTTACTCATGGTTGTCGGCAAGTAGAGCATGCACGCCTGGCCTAGCTGAATTTAAATCAATGAGTTGAGTTTGGAGAGGCTGCATTTTGCTTGGATGAAGAATGTGTTAGCATGGCCAAACTTTTATGGCTTGTAGCCAAATCCTCTTGGGGTATGTGCACAGTGTACTAGCGGTGTTGTGCAATTGCGAGGATTCCTGTCTTGTAGCGATGTGGCCTCTCACCCTGCAGCCTGGTAGATGTGTTGGCATGCAGCCACCCATCATTGGTCATCCGATCTGGTGTGATTTGCATTTGCACACCTTGTATTAAGGCCATGATATGATGATGTCTTGTTATTTTTAATGTGTATATGCGAAAAGAGGCATAATATGCTTGTATATAGTGCTAGCAAATGTCACTACCTTTACCTATGCCTGACCTTACAAGTTGAGGATGGTCTAATGTAGTGGCAAACAGGTTATTTACAACAATTCACAGTTTTCTGACATAGTTTGAGGCAACTATACTTACCAAAATGCTTGAAAAAGGCAAAAATTGCACCATTTATGCTAGCAAACGTCACTATTTTGAGATCAAACTGGGCCCAAACTTGGCCCATGGTCTAATCTAGTGGTGTTAGGTTGCTTCCAACATTTCATAGCTTTCTGACATAGTTTGATATTGTTTAGTAGCTTACACTGAGCAAAATGCTTGAAAATGGCAAAAAATGCACCATTTATGCTAGCAAACGTCACTATTTTGACGTCAGACTGAGCCCAAACTTGGCCCATGGTCTAATCTAGTGGTGTTTAGGTTGCTTCCAATATTTCATAGCTTTATGACGTAGTTTGATATTGTTTAGTAGCTTACACTGAGCAAAATGCTTGAAAATGGCAAAAAATGCAGTATTTATGCTAGCAAACGTCACTATTTTGAGTTCAGATTGACCCCAAACTTTGTGCATGGTCTATTCTAGTGGTAATTAGGTTGCTTGCAAATATCCATGATGGTTTGACGTGATTTAGTACTGTTTCCTATTTATTACTATTTAATTTAATTTAAAATGACAAAAATGTACCTTTATTGCTAGCAAATGTCACCAAGATGACGTCCGATCGATACCAAACTTTGTACGAGATCTATTTTGGTTGCAAACATCATGCATGACAATTTTCAGCATAAAAAGACAAACTTCGGTACGAAGTACATTTTGCGTGCTGGAGTACATTCTTAATGGCTGGTAGGGATGTGCAAAAACTTTGTTTACCCTAGGATAATTCCAAAAGTTAGCAGCATGCAAGCTTTCACCTTTGTACTCAATATCGCAAGATAGAACGAGCAACAAGCTCACAAACTGGTGCCCACGCGGCATGGCTCATCAGCAACCCCATGGGCAGCCACAAAGTCCCTCGTTCCCTTTGGCAAGCTTGCATGACGCAACCCAATCATGCCCTACCCCTACCCTGCCAGGTGGCAAAAACATGTGGGCGCACTCGGTGGCATGCGATAACTACGAGTACACAGATGCAAACTACTAAATATGAGACTCCCAATGCTCATGTATTCGAGGTGTTATCCCTCCATTCCAGCTGTGTGAGCTATGGTCTTCATAAACAATAACGGATAGATAGCTATATAAGGCTTTGGTAGTATAATGCTATATAGAACTAGGAAAGTTTCTTATGCAGTGTAGCCTGCCCCCTGAACCCCTTGGTTCAGTTCCAAATTAAGCAGGTTTCCTAACCACATTACGCTCTCGCCGAGACTCTTTGTCAGTCGCTAAAGCTGCCCTTGCACCCACACGAGCACTCCTTCGCGCAGGCAGGCAATGCGCAAGTTGGTAACAGAGATGGCGTGCAAAAATATCGGCGCAGGGAACGTGCCAGCAAGCTTGTGATTGACTGGCGGAGTCGTCGTGCCATGTGGCTCGTGGGTGCGCCCGGTCACGATTTGATCATCCTGCTACATGGCTAGCCACATCTGTTCGGGGAAATCGCACTTACAGTGGGTAACCCATCGTACGCCAATGCATGACAAAAGTCACCTTGTGTCTCTTGGTGGGCAAATTGACAAACACACATAGTAATAGCCAACACCCGCCTTATTGGTCACTGCATGAACAAACACACCTTGAACCCCGTCCGCGAAGTCTTGGAAAGCCTCCCTCATGTCATCCATGAAAGGGTTGTCCATGCACGGGCAGGTATCGATACCTAACATTGCATCCCTAGCCGCGATGCGACGGGCATGGAGCACGTCCAGCAAACTCTCCAGCGCGCCCTCCTGCGATGAAGCGGCGAACAAACATTTGGCACCAACAAGCATTGTGCAACAAACGAACCTTTTGCAATGAATGGACATTTTGAAAGTAATAGATAACACATCATAGTAGTATTATTTTTAAGTAATACTATACTATATTATATTCTACTAAACTACACTACATGTAGTATTATACTACATTACATTATTATACACTTGTCACATTATATCAAAATATAATATTGCAGCAAGTAGACATAGTTGCACATGCATTGGAGAATAAGATGGGCATGACTGGGCAAGCATGGGATACTTGGCTGCTGCAATCAGCCGTCCTCAACCTCCCGGGTTGGCGGGCTAAAACTATCCTGACACACAATGGAACGA
Organism: Mesostigma viride; assembly: GCA_009746045.1. Taxonomy (NCBI): domain Eukaryota; kingdom Viridiplantae; phylum Streptophyta; class Mesostigmatophyceae; order Mesostigmatales; family Mesostigmataceae; genus Mesostigma; species Mesostigma viride. The sequence continues at coordinate 5,164,287 of RPFO01000104.1, read as the reverse complement.
CTAATTTCAGTTGAAGATGAAAAAGATTAGGCAAAACGAGATAAAATATGGTAAGTGCTATTCAAGCAATATGTTTGGGATTATTCTCATTAGGGTAACAGGATATATACATATGCAAATGCAAAATAATATGGATACGGTTAATAATAGTGATGATCATGACGATAACAGCCACATAATGATACTACGGCTGCCAAACATAAGAAACTAGGCAGCGGCACCAGCAGCAGCCCGCTGCGCGATGTGACACACCATAGAACCACTCCAGCAGACTCAGCTGGTGTGTGGCACGGAGATGCATCACCCATTCAAAAGGGCCAGTTGCCTAGTAACGTGGACAGGGTTGAAGTTAACGGGTGTGGTGTGGTTAGTGGTGGTGGTGGTGGTGGTGGT
>RPFO01000104.1:5018894-5161394 GCA_009746045.1 Mesostigma viride | reverse complement strand
TAGTTTGACTAATGGTTTTGAGCTACCCGGCTCTTAGACATGTTACCATTCTTGTTGGTTTGAAGGCAATCATCTTCTAGGCAGGGCTTGGCAACGCCCCCCGGATATTCAACAAACTACACTACTGCAGGATATAAGAGTGTAGTATGACACTTTCAAGCTATCAATTCTTCTAGGCACTTGCCGTTCTCCCGCTTGACAAGACTCTTCAAATCCGCATAGTCCCGCTTCTCCTTCCGCTCGCTGTTCGCCAAGCGCCGAATTAACTCCTCCCGCGTGGCGTCCTCGGGCCGCTCCGGCAGCAGGCTGGGGTACTTGCGGCCGCAGATCGACTTGAGCTGCTCCAGAGACAGGCCAAAGGCCTCCCAGAATAGCTCTATCTCTCCCGGGATGTCAAGCAACGCCTCAGCGAGTACGTATCTCCTGGTGTTGGCCTTGAAAGGAAATCCTTTCTGCGCACAGCGTTTCAAGAGCTGCGGATTCAGGAGGAAGTCAACCCCGTGGAATGCTGACCACAGGACATCGGGCAAACGTCGCCGCTTCGACGTGAACCTCTTAACCATCGGGATCTTGGCGAGCATGCCAACCCACTCGCGGTCTGCGGCTGCAGAATCACCCATGGCGTGGTCCGTGGGTCTGCCAAACATGGCATGTGCGGGGGTCATGGGAAAAGTACGCACAGATGCACGGGATGGCAAGGATACCTTTCAAAAACTGAGTTATTGAAACAATACAGCCGTTCCACTAAGGCGGCTTTTCATGCTCACAAACACTGATGCCCTGCACCTGTAAGAAAGACCTCATCCAAAAGGAAGATCGTTGGTAGGCTGACCGGCGTTTCGGTCAAAAAGATTTTATTGGTTTGTCCACCAACGCAGTAGCATCCACTATGAGGCAAAATTTAGGCATCTTGCCATGAACGCTTGTGTGTTCGCTTGCTTTAATGCAACACATTTTAATTTAGCAACATGAAGAACACCAAATTATCGCGCGGGCGGATATGCTTGACGCGCATTGCTCATCGCCTGCACATGTTCTCCAGGTTTTAGCACCCAATTACCCTCTAGTTATCAATTATCTAGCAAACAGAAGTAGCCATAAAAAGATGTGAAATTTGCGATTCCCGCCTGCTTTAGCAAGCGAAACGAAAATTACAGGTGGCGCCGCCGGAAAAGTACCTGGGCTTAAATTCGCGAAGACTTCACTTCCTAAGATGGCAACACGCTGTCGAGTCCAGCCCGTCACAACACCTATCACAATCCGCTGCTGTCTGTGAGCCTCCTCAAAATGCAAATTCTTGCAGGCCACATGCAACTGCGGACCTGAACCGCCTTAAGTGCCTGGGGATATGCCCCCTGGTCGACTCGGCAATGGCTTATAATGTTGTTACTCCCCGGCCTGGTCGACTTGAATTGTCGACGTCTCATGAGTCATGACACGCACGCAAGTTTCCGGTTTCGACGTCTTGTAAAACACGACGTCATTCAAAGTTTCCGGGTTTCCCGCCACGAAATAAAAATTCCCGAATCGCCGCGCCGTGCTGAAAATCAAACGTTAGCCTGCCACAGTGCCATGCCGCGTAGAGGCGATGACTCATGACGTGTCACGTGTGCTGCCTCTCCAGCAGCGAGCTACTGTAGCCAAGGCCAAGCCTCAACCTTAGCTCCTGGCGGCGCAGCGCGGGCTGAACTGCTACCTACGCAAGCATACATACGCATGCACTTTGGATCGAGGCAGTTGGATCTCACGCCGGTCAGTCATAGGCTAGCCGGACAGAGATTGATGGCGGCCATAAAAATGGAAGTAAAATCCTGGTAAAATGGACTGATCGGCGCAACTGATGGCGGTGGCTGCAAAGTGCAAACATCGATTTTGGAGCATATACATGAGTGCTTGCAAACGTCATTGCAGAGTGCCGGATAACGTCGAATGTAATGGAATTTGTTTGAAATTCAGCGATAATTTATCCCGTGAAAACCGCTCCATCGCGGGGGGGGGGGGGGGGGGGGGGGGGGGGCATGTCGACCGCGCGCGCACCGTATTCTTGAGACAGCCTGAAATTTGTGGAAAAGGGTCGGTTCCATCGGCGCTGTGCGCACTAATTGAGATCTTAGCAGGGCCGTGTTGAATAATTCCTGGTCGGACTTAAGTCTACATCAGCGCGCCCGTTTGTTTTTCTACAAGTCCTTTGAATTTCCGTTTGGGGTATCCGATCAGTATCTGACGTCGCTCATGTACATCGAATTGGCAGGGATATCCCTACCTATATAGCCGCGGAATCATGCCAGAGGTCCTAGTTCGAATCCGTATTGGAGCTTCTTAAACCTTCGCGTTTTTCGCGTCCCGGCGCTGACGGCAGCATTTAGTTCACTAGTTGTTGCTTGCCTCGATCCCTACCTAGCTATATATTGCCCGAATGTGGCGACAAGTTAATTGCACTACCCAAGCTTTCCTCTACTTGTGGTGACACGTTACGGCCGGTGAGCATTGTGTTGCTTGTACTCAACACAGTCCTTAAGCAATTTACCCGCCGAGTGCCAGGAAGATCAACGCCATTCCCTCTAACGGCAACGGTATATTTGGGGATACAACCCATCGGCACGCGGGAAACCTACTGGGGACACACCAGTGCCGGCAGGAAGTCACGGGCTACTAAATGCAGGTATGTTTGTGCGCATGCTTATGTCGTTGTTCTTCACATGTTTGCCACCCGTGTTTGCTTGCCTGCATTGCACATGTCCTTTCCGAATTCCAGTGGCCAGAAAGCATTTTGTTGTGCAGCTAAACACATTATAAACTGCCAAATTCACGGCCGACAAATCATTCCTATGCCCACTTTAATTGTTGGACTCTCGTGTGCTACTCTATACATACATTTCCACAATTCGTGCAAGCACATGCGCCGGACTTCTCAGGAAAGGAAAAGGCGTTCTTTCCGAAGTATTTGTCATGGATGCGCAAGGATGGCACATGGTGCGGAAATCGGGAGATAGTAGCTGCGGCCCAGCGGTACCACGTTAACATCAATGTCCACAAGGTGCGTGGTCTCACTCATGTCGTAGTCATACATGCTCTATGCTCACAAATATGTCGTGTTTTATCCACAATGTAACATTTTACTGCGCATTCGATGGTCATGTGCAAATGTATTTATTGTATCCATCTTTCAACACTCATTTCAACATGCTTAGAAGGAACTTTCTGCATGCCGTATCACCACAATGGTCTGTGCCTCTTGTCAATTGTGAACGTAGGATGCATGCCTTCTCAAATCTTTTCCCTTGTTTGGGACACGCCTTCTGCATTTGTACATTTTTCTTCAAGCCTGAAGATCTATCTGCACTGTCTAGCTTGATATCATAACGTGCAGTTCAGAGGTCTTGTACTGTTGTACAAGCTTTATGTCGTATAGATAGATAAATATATAATAATGCAATCGCTGGTAGCATATTGTAAATTGTCATAGCATTTTTTGTCTTGTCGTCTGCTTTTGCTTCATCGCCTTCTTCCTTGTGCATGGTACATAGCCACGCATTACAACATCGTGGTGTATCCCACGGTTGCCTCATGCCAGCGAAAGCCACAACCATTAATTAATGATTTAATTAGACTCGTGCTCCCGTTGGTGAGTCACGGAGCATTAACCCCGATGGATGGATGGGTGGGGGCAAACAGCCCTACCGGTCTAAGCTATCTACATCAACTACCTACGACATTTATCTAACAGCAACTAACTACAACATCTATCTATACAGCACAACCATGCGTGCAGCCATGGCGACGTGCACAATCACGGCGTGCAGTCACGGCCATCAGAGTGCACAGCCACGGTCATGTGTGCAGTCATGGCCATTTGCGCAGCCATGCAGAGACATATTATTATTGGTGCAGCCACAACCACGCATACAGTCGCAGCCATGTGTGCAGCCTACAAGTAACGTCTGCCACGCCCCACGCTACTTGCCAGACCCAAAGGTCTAAAGCTGTGCATGCCGCATGTCAATCGTGTTGCGTGCACAATTCGATCGAGCATCATCTACACGCGCAATAGAAAGCCACACATGCAACGCAAGGAACTGGCCGATTGAAAAGCGCGATCATCGTGCAAGCATATGATAGTGCGAGGGTGATGGAGGTGTTCCATACACCACCAAAAGTTGATGCAAAGGCTCAAGGGCTCAATAACATCACCATCATCAAACGCAAGGCAACGACATCAGCACACAAGCGAGCTCATCACAAATCATGTTGCTGCAAGGGTCGTGCCAAGATTGCGAAGGCCTTGAGGTTGTGCCAAGGGGAGCGCCAAGGCTCGCCCCAGAGGGTCCCCGACCCCAATGACAAAAGTGCGGGCCTATAAACAATCTTTTTTGCGCTTTCATGTCGAGTGGGCTTCTGGTTTATTTCGGTCCGGAGCATTATTATTTGACATCGCAAATGGTGAAGAATGTTTGTACATGCGCCAACGTATATTCTATGTAATAGTTTGATTCCGATTGTTTAATGTACGTATTTGTGTATACATTGTATGTGGGTGTTATTGCATTTGTTTGACATCATGAGATGTGTTATCGCATTTATTTGAAATCGCGAGATGTGTTATTATTGCATTTCTTTGATATCATGAGATGACATTGTTTGAATGTGGAATGTGCAGCGTTTGTGCCTATCATTTTCTAATTTTTCTTCATAGCCCTTCTTGTTATTGATGTCTAATATAATTGCAAGAATTGTCATCGTGTGTCCATTGCAAGAAGCCCCTCCAAGGCTCTATAAATTACATGACAAGCGATGCCAAGTCCCTTTTTCAACATCGCCTAGAAACCATTGTCCAAGAGCACGGGGCTGTGCAACTAGGCATAGATATGAGCAAATCATGTCCGTGTGAAAGCAACCCTTTCCATTCTTCTGACAAGGTGAGCAAGTGCAATGCTGCGTACGAGGAAGCTCAAAGGAGATTGGGTCTGCGACGTAAGGGAACAAGGGGTAGAACAAAATCTAGTTCATAGATCTTCACGGTACGAAAGGGTGGTTAGTCTTCGCACATGTTGGATTTTCACCAACCCCTTTGCTTGACGTGCATAATATATAAAGAAGATTTTTTCCCTTGCTTGAATTGTTTTTTTACAAATGGTACCCATACCTCTCATCATACACTTTCCCTTTTCCTAATGCTGCAGATTCCAGGCTGTCACGCCTTTAGAACTTGTAGAAGTTATGGTCCGTGCCGTGCACCAACAGCATACTAGTGGCGGCATGGCACGGGATGCAGGTGGTTTAGCTGGGCACATCGATTCCCACGGGGTTCGCCAATGGCGGGAACATCGCTTTTCCACTTAACACCAGGTACGCATTTCTTGTGGTATTCCATTTTGCATGAATAGTTTGTTACTATCTCAAACAACATCCATTACTTTACTCATCCATGCGTCTACCTAGTATCGGCTCGGCCGCATAACTATTAACTGCCCATCCTTCTACCTATGATTTATGTTAGCACTAGGTACTGAATACTTTTGGCACTGATGGCTCGGCATGACATGTAAGGGTAGGTTCCGGTGTCCCTTTGAACCCTTACGTACGTACGACACATGAACGTGACATTCACCGGGAAATCACATTCGCATATGCTAATTTGCACGTTGAGAATGTCATCATCTCCCCGAAGTTGATTCAAGAAAGCAAGTTGTTCCCGTAGTATCATAGTATTCGAACCTCGAGCTGAATCGGTACTTGAGGGGTTTGAGACGGGCATTTGATGCTAAGGTTATTTCCACTCCATAATTTGAACTTCGAAAGACCCAAACCAGGTTTTTGCAAGGGTGCCGCCAAAGTGTTTGTTTCCTCAATTGCTTCAAGTTGTGGACAAAGCCTGAGTATAATGCTACCCTCAGCCCGTAAGTCCTCACTGTCCGCAATCGCAGCACGGCATACTGGGGGCTTTCATAGTTGGCTATGGGTTCCAAACCACGGTTTGGTTGCAGCCAGTGGGGCAGGGAATGAATAACTTCAATAGGTGCTGCATTAGCTGTGCCGTTACTAATAGCTAGAATGAAAAACCGCCATTAGCGCTTTGGCGGTCAAGGCACCTTGCCAGCTTTCTCAGCAAGGTAACAAGTGGCAAGCGGCTGCGTGTTGGGTCAAGTGGGGCACGGCTCTAAGAGGGTTTGCAACAAAGGTAGGAGGGATTAAATGCATAAGATATGCCACTAACAATTTGATTACGCAATGTGGTCTAGACAAACGAAAGTGGGAGACAAGGGCACCTGTGGGTCATGTACCACTTTGTCGGCCATTCCCCCAGTCTATCCCTTTCAGGATAGACTACTACTACAGACACATGATACCAAGGTGGAGCTGTAGTGAATATAGGCATAAGCACGATCATGATAATTTTCTTGAAAGAAAAATATATATTATTTTCCCGCTGACGAAACTCGGGCGATTGTTCTCCCAACTTTGGTTTTGTATGAGTCTGAACTTGCCTTGACTCTCTAGAGGGCGTAGAACAGCTTTATGACGTGGTATTACTGCCAAATGGGATTTGCCACAAAGGGTGCTTTGTTTTCAGCTCCCCTAATATGTTGTTGAACATGAAAAGATCATATTGTTCCTTGCATGAAAACGGTGGGATAGTTACCCAGGCAGACGGGGCATTTAGATTGGCATTTGGGCAATGGGTGCTGATTATCTTCGGCACTCACACACTTAGGTACGAGGAATCCAATGTTCAAGGTAGCTGTGCATTTGTTTGTCCCTTTTTTCTTTTATGTTGGCCGCTGGCTCCAAGCAAACTTGTCACAAGCTGCTTTTTCTCGCATGTTTCAGTGCACGAGGGATGTTTGTAAGACACCATTTGGGAGACCATCAGGTAACCCTTGTCATGTAGGAATGCCTTTTTCTTGTTGGTCGCTTTGCGCTTGACGTGCGGCCAACAGGTAGCAAATGTTAACTATGGCCACACATCCTTTATAAGCACCTCGTGGATTGGCCACTAGACTAGTCCGCTATTCCAATCGTAGGGCATAAATGAAGCCCAAACATCCGTCGTATTTTACAAACATCCCTCATGCATTGAAACAGGCGAGAAAAAGCAACCCGTGACTCGGTTGGAGCCAGTTGCCAGCATAAAAGAAAAAAGGGACAAATGAATGCACAGCTATCTTGTTGGATTCCTCGTACCTAAGTGTGTGAGTGCCGAAGATAATCAGCACCCATTGCCCAAATGCCAATCGAAATGTCCCGTTTTCCAGGGTAACTATCCCACCGTTTTCATGCAAGAAACGTGTGCTCTTCTCATGTTCAATAACATGTTGGGGGAGCTGAACACAAAGCACCCTTTGCGGCCTGTCCCTTTGATAGTAGTACAGTGCCATCAAGGTTTTGTACACCCTCTAGAGAGTGAGGGCAAGTTAAGACTTATATCTTGTGCCAAAGCGAGGGAACACCTGCATGCCCATGTTTCATTAGTAGGGGTGCGTTGTTCCAGAAAAGATATCATGATCATGATTGTCCCTCGTTCTCTGCAGCTCCACCTTGGCATTACGTGTTTGTTGTACTAGTCTGTACTCGAATGGAGAGCTTGCTCGGGGGCACGGCCGGGAAGGTGGCAAATGACCTACCGGCACCCTTGTCTCACCAACTTTTGTTCATGTCAGACCACGTTGCGTAATCAAAGCGTTTGTGGCATCTCTTTTGCTGTTCAGATTTCCTTTCCGCCTTTGTTGCAAATTGTCTTAGTTAGAGTTGTGCCTCATTTCGCACGATGTCGCTTGCCACTACCCTGCTGAGAAAGTTGGCAAGGTGCTTCAGTTGCCAACGGGCCAGGGGCGGCATTTATTTCTAGTTGAGCAGACTGTGTGGCGTAGCTAATGCACCACCGAAGTTATGCATGTCGCTACCCCACCGGCTGCAACCAAACCGTGGATTCGGAACCCATTGCCAATTGTGAAAGCCCCCTCTGTGTTGCGTTCCAATTGCGGTTAGTGAGGACTGAGGGGCTCAGTGTAGTATTACGTAGGCTTTGTCCATAACTTCATGCACTTCACGGAACAAATATTATCAGTGGCACCCTTGGTTGCACAAACCTTGTTTTGGTCTAAGTTCAAATTCTGGTGTGGAAATATCCCTAGCATCATATGCCCAGCTGAATCCCTTAAGTACTGGGGGTTAGAACACTACTGTACTAAAGGGCTGACCAGCTTGCTTTCTTGAATCAACTCCAAGGAGTTGATAACATTCTCCGCGCAATGCAACCTTCATGCTGATTTGATTTTCTGGTGACGCTCATGTGTCGTACGTATGTGGTTCAAAAGGACACTACCCTTTCATGTCATGTAGAACCGGTGCCAAGAATGTATGGTACCTAGCATATAAATCATAGGTAGGATGATGGGCAGATTTACGGCCGGGCGGATAGATGTACGGATGAGTAAATGGATGTTGTTTGAGTAACAAACTATTGAACAATTGAATATCACCACAAGAATGCGTACCTGGTGCTAAGTGGCAAAGCGATGTCCCCGCAATAGGCGATCCCCATGGGAATCGATGCCCAGCTAAGCCACCCGCATCCCGTGCCATGCCATGGCCTGCTGTTGGTGCACGGCACGACCCAAAGCTCTCGCGCAAGAAAGGCGTGACGGCGTGGAATCCGCAGCCAAGGAAAAGGGACAAGTGATGTATGAGAGGTACACGGGTACATGGGGAAAAATCCTTCTTTATATATGCATGGCAAGCAAAGGGTTGTGAGAATTCAACATGTATGAAGGCTCTTGACCATCCTTTGGTGAAGATGGACGTTGATTTGGTTATATATCCCTACTTCCATTACGTCGCGGACCTAATCTCCTTTGAGCTTCCTCGCAGCTTTGCATGTGTTCACTTTGTCACAAGGATGGAAGTGGCCGCTTTCACGCCTAGACATGCTTTGCTCATCTCGATGCCTTGTCGTACAGCCCTGTGTTGTTGGGCAATGGTTTGCAAGCGATGTTGAAGAAGGGACTTGGCATCCTTCATTCAAACTTGTATCCTGTGCCAAGACGAGGGAACACTTGCCCGTGTTTCGTCACCAAGCGTTGTTTTGTTCCAAAAAAGATATCATGATCATGATTGTCCCTCGTTCTCTGCAGATCCGTGTGGCATTACTTGTGTGTTGTAGTAGTTTGTACTGGAATGGACAGCTTGCTCGGGGGAACGGCCGGGACGGTGGTAAATGACCTACCGGCACCCTTGTCTCACCATTTTTTGTTCATGTCACACCATGTCGCGTAATCAAATTGTTATAAGCATCTCTTATGCTTTCAATCCCTTCCACCTTTGTCGCAAACTCTCTGAATGTTGTACCCCACTTAACACGCTGCCGCTTGCCACTAACGCTCCAGAGTCATGCATTCCATCCCCCACTGGCTGCAACCAAACCGTGGTTTTGGAACCCATAGCCAACTATGAAAGCCCCCAGTATGCTGCGCTACGATTGCGGACATTGACGACTTGGGGGCTGAGGGTAGCATTACTCGGGCTTTGTCCACAACTTGAAGCAATTGAGGAAACAAAAACTTTGGCGGCACCCTTGGTTGCAAAACCTAGTTTGGGTCTTTCAAAGTTCATCGTGGGGTGGAAATAACCCTAGCATCATATGCCCGTCTCAAGCCTCTCAAGTACCGACACAGTTCGGGGCTCGAACACTACCGGAACAGCTTGCTTTCTTGAATCAACTCCGACGATTCAATAAGATTCTGTGTGCGCAACGCAACCATCATGCTGATTTGATTTCCTGGCAAATGTCAAGGGAGGGATGCACGTAGGGTAGGCGCTTGCACATGCTTGGTCCTTGTCAAGTGAGGGCGCCAGGGCAGCCTATGGGGTAGATGGGTGCACGTGCTTGTTCCTTGTCAAGGGAGGGAGGCACACACTGTAGGTGGGTGCACATGCTTGTTCGTTGTAAAGGGAGGGATGCATGTGGGGTGGGTGGGTGCACGTGCTTGTTTCTTGTCAAGGGAGGGAGGCACGTAGGGTAGGTGCGTGCACATGCTTGTTCGTTGTCAAGGGAGGGATGCATGCGCGGTAGGGGGGTGGGCATGCTTATTTGTTCGTTGTTAAGAGAGGGATGCACGTTGGGTAGGTGAGTGCACATGCTTGTTCATTGTCAAGGGAGGAATGCACGCAGAATAGGTGCTTGCACATGTTCCTTGTCAAGGGAGGGATGCACGCAGAATAGGTGCTTGCACATGTTCCTTGTCAAGGGAGGGATGCACGTATGGTAAGTGGGTGCAAGTGCTTTTTCGTTGTCAACAAGGGAGGGATGCACGTTGGGTCAAGGTGCGTGCACATGCTTTTTTCCTTGTATAGTGCACAACCAGTTCCTCCATCCCCCAGCCGTTGAGTTGTAAGTGGGACATCGCCATTCACTCACCTCAACAAATCTCTCACGTCATACAAGAATGCAAACAACAAAAAGGGTTCACTAAATGGCTGATGGTCACTGTCAACCAAGCCAGGCAGAAATGGGTCCTGCCCAACCCCCAAAACCCTCAATATAAACCTCCTGTCACCCCGTCATGGGAAATGCCAGAGAGAGCTAAGAAGCTCAAATTAATTTATTTGGTCTCAAACACAAACCGCAAAAGGTTGGCTCCCCAATTTTTCATGTCATACCATGTGTGATAGAATTAAAGGGGACCTCCACGCTGCCAAAAGGGGAAACCTACACACCTGGGTTGCAGCAAACCTCACTCAGGGTAATGCTCTCCCTCTTCCTCCACAGCATCAATGCAGGCCAAGACTATGTCTGCAAAGCCACTATCAAAAGTGCCTTCCTCAAGGGGGACCCAGAAAAGGCTAAAGCTGTGTGGAAGGGGCAGGTGTATGTAGTAGACACCCCAGCTGTGTGGAAACCTTACATTGAAGAGCCCCTCCTCATCATAAACCTGGGCGTGGAAGGGCTTGTCAGTGCCCCTAAAATTCGCAGAGAGCCAGCAGAGGAGGTATTCATGCAGAAAGCTCCAGGCCACGTATGATGACCTGGACCCATGCTTTTTTGTTGTACCCACACCCTCTGGCCTGCTGTTCTTCGTGTGGCATGGGGATGACCAACTCATTTGTGGACCTAGAGCTGAAGTGAACAAATTCATTAAGCAGGTTCAGGAATCATATGAGATTGGCAAGCAGGCGTAATTGAGTGAAACCCCCATCCCGTTTTGTGGCATCATGTTGCATCTGCACAAGGAGCAGGATCAGTGGGTCTGCTCTCTCTCCCCTCCTGCAGAATATGTTCAGGATTGCCTGGACTTGCTAGAACCCAACACCGTCCCCCTGCATATGTGTGCCATTGTTCAAGGCAAGCTTGGGTGGTGGTCAGCAATCTGTGGTGCTCCCCTAGCTGTCATTAGCAGGGTCACTCATGATGTTCTAGTCAAAATAGAATGCAGCAAAATCAGGAAGCTCATTCTAGACTGCCCTCCCCTCATCCTCCATGGTCTTATGTAGTCTGATGGAGGATATTCACATCCACAGCATTATGGACAGTTCCATGGAGAGCAGAACAATCAATCAGATGGGGGCTAGGGAATCAGGGCTGTTTTTTCTCACCATGCAAGAGGACTGATCACATGTCCCTCACTTCATGTCACAGCAGACTGCACCGCAGAAAACCTGGCAGCAGCAACTCTGCTGAGTGCCGTGCTGTGGTGTCTGCTGCATAGCATGCTAGATGCCTGCAACATATGGCTCGCGTGGCTTCAAACCCAGGCAGGCAGCACATGCAATGTCATCTCACATCTCTATATTGACAGCCAATATGTGATCAGTTTTCTAACCAAGCAATTTGTTTTTGCTGCTGTCCACCCTGACTTGGAATGGGTGATCCTCAAGCAGGAGGCCACATACTTTTCCAGCTGGCACCATGTTGAGGACGCCAACAACTTGGCGGACGCTCTGACCAAGTTGCGAAACTCAGCTGGTCCCCAATACCAGGTGTGTTTGAGATTAAGAATCCATACTAAGGTAAACACTTGGGTTAAGGGCCACCTTAATTGCAAAAATGCTGGCATTCGCGGCACTGGGCCGACTGTCATTGTGAGCACATATTTGGAATCTCTGACATCATCTTCGCATGGTAAAAATGTTCTTAGGATCGTTTTGGCACGATTTGATGGGGGTAGGGGGGTGGGGCCGGGGGTGGGGGGACGAACCTTACCTAGGGGCCACCCCTGTTTTTTTGCTAGAAAAAGCGGGGGAAAGCGGGAAAAAGCCTTGGTTTTGCATGGCCAGCGGCGTATTTAAATTCTTCTTGGCAGGATGCAGCGCCTAACATATGGTGGGCTTCCAGTTTGCTAGCTGCTTCCATTGACGGCTGCAAGATGCAAAACAGTTGAGTGGCAGACGTCGTGAGGGGATGGCAGAAGACACGTCCGGGCATCCATCCCCAGCGGATGTTGCGAGGTGGCTTTGATAGTTAACTATCGGCAGTTCAAAGCCCTCGTCATCGTCACCATGAAAGACGCCGAGGGGAAAGCTCCCAAGGCGACTGTAGAGTTGTATCACCGGTTCCTTCTCGAGGTTGTTCCGGAGGAGAAGTTGCGGGCATGCAGCTGGAACGAGTGTCAAATATTGTTTAACCCGTGTTTTTTTACAACGCGATGTATCGCGTTGTAGGGTTAGAACGCGATGTATCGCGTTGTAGGGTTAGAACGCGATGTATCGCGTTGTAATCTGACACGTGGCAGTCACAGTAGATGCGAGATTTTCGGTCTGAAACTCGGTGGACGGCCTCCTTACATCCCGTAGAACTCAAGAAAAAATCCTGGTACAAGGGCTGAGAATAGAACATGGTCTCTCGACTCTAGTATCCAGATAAACACTCACTTACTTATTCAGTTGTAGACACACATGTACATGGTCAGCTCCTCAATGTCGGGCAGGAAATTGCTCGTCAGACGGTGACCTGAGAGCGCGTGTGCGTTGCAGGTTATAAAGCGAGGGAGACTCGTCCATGACCATTTGCTGGAGAGGCGCGTACTGTACGGGGATCACGACAAACTGCCCAGGCTGGCCGCGTACAGGTAGTCGAACGTCGTTGGCCGCTGCAGCAAAAGGCGCGATCCACGAGAACATGTCAGAAGACGACCTTCCCATTCTCTGATCCTGATGACTTCCGCCCTCATCAGCTGTGTCCTCATCACTGGACACAAGTGAGGGAATGACGTCGTCATCGTCATCACAGTTGTAACAATGTATCCGATTGTCACCATTGTCGACTACTGTACGCTGTAGTTGCACTCGCGCAGTGCCGGCTAAACGGGGACTAGAATGGTAGCCCTCGACTTGCGCAGTGCCGAGCGACCCATCGCCATCATGATGGCATGTCTCAGATTCTGCGTTGCCTGATGTCGCAATGTTCTCGCCGCGAGTAGACACCATCACGACTTGAGTATCCACCCAGCTCGAAATACAGTATAGCAGAGTGGAGCTGTAAATATGTACGTGTGTTGACCCAGTAGGTACGTAGAGTAGTTCGCATGGAAATTCATACACATTTACGTGTAGGGAGACATGTCTTTTTGCCTTCTCGCAAACCCCATGCGCAGCCACGGAACCGAGTGAGGTGGGACAGTTGTGTCCCACGTACCTCGAGTTGTTGGGACAAGCTTGGCCCACGGAACCGAGCTAGGTGGGACGGTGTCCCACGTACAGCATCTCGACAAGTTGGGACAGGTGGCCCACAGAACCGAGCGAGGTGGGACAGTGTCCCACGTTTCTCGAGAAGTTGGGACACCTCGACCACAAAACCGAGCGAGGTGGGACAGCGTGGACCACCAAACCGAGCGAGGTGGGACAGTGTCCCATGTAACTCGAGAAGTTGGGACAGCTTGGACCACAGAACCGAACGAGGTGGGACGGCCAGGATGCAAGTACCTAGGAATATATGGCGAAGTCGGGACACGTGGCCCTGCGCCCACGGAACCGAGCTTGTGTACACTGTGTACAAGTCACGCGACGGGTGTACACTCTGTAAAAGTCACGTGACGGTACATTCACGTTGTAAGCAAGCTGTGCCACGTGGTACCCACATACTCAATGCGATTATGTGCGAACTCCTCCACACCGTAAACCTGAATGTGCGCCGTGTAAGTCGTGCACGGAATACAGTAAACGGGGGCAGCGGTTGCAGGACAGCCGCGAGGCATCAAGGGAAGCTTATCCTTAAAGCTCACATTGTTACATATTATACATTTACAAGACGGCGATACGATGGCATGATCGTGGCCGCGTGGGTTTGTAATTGAATATTGATCTGTCGCCGTCGACGCCACAAATATGGCTGACGATGTGGCGGGTGATGAAGCCACCCCGACCAAGGATGCCGCTGCAGAAGCTGCGGAATCGGCCCTCCTGAAACTGACCCCAAACACCAGAGCTAGCTTGCTCAGCAAGCTTGTGAACCAGACCGGCACCTCGTCAGGATCACCGGCGGCTCGACGCAAGCCGAAGATCAAGCGGGGACCGAGAAAAAAGCATACACATTACAGGACCCCGGCGGAGAAGGTAGCCATTGTCAAGGAATGGGAGACGAGCGACAAAAGTATGAGAGACTTTTGCAATGACTACAAGACTGACCTTTCGTCGTCCAACCTGTCCCGATGGGCGAAGCAGTTGGCTTCTATCATGAAGGATGCGTCCGACCCGAAGACCAAGCACAAGAAGTGTCCGAGCCGTGGCAGTAACCCCGAAACGGGCATGTTTTCGGACGTGGAAAAGCTGGTCGTGAATGAGATCCGCGATTACCGTGCGCGCGGTTTCCAGGTTATTCGGGCTATGGTCAGGGTAAGCGTTTGGGTCCGTTAGCTTGCTACGCCGGCTGGTCATAATTTTTTTGCAGTATTTATTGTGCAATGATTCTGGCTGCACTGCAGGGGCAGGATATTGTACTGTAAACAGCGTTTGTAATTGTCGAGGTTGCCCGCCAGCTAGGGACCTTTCGTAATTTGTCCCTTTAATTCTGTACAGCCGTTGAATGCCTGCAATGTAATCTATGAAATGATTTATCTTTTGGATATTTGAATGATTGCTTGCCGGTGGCCACACGTGTATACACACTGGCCATTGCGCAGAACCTGTTCTTCAAATACATGGGGCGGCTTCAACCCGACAACGCGGAATTTTTCAGCTGCAGTTCTGGGTTCCTCAACCGCTTCCGCCGCAGGCACAAGCTCACCACGCGCACCAAGACAAACATCAAGTCACAGGATCGGTCCCATCCGGACAGGATGGCCAAGGTGTCCGGCTGGGTTGGGCGGGTCCAGTGCTTTATCATCACCCTCAGGCACAAGGACACCAAGGAAAACGGAAAGGACCACCGCGTGAACCCATACGATCCGAAGTGGGGGAACTTTCCGCCTCACTTGCGCATGAACTTCGACAAGACTCCCGCGACCTTCAACGGCCCGGCGAGGCGGACATGGGAGATGACGGGGCGGGAGTACGTCTGGGTGGCAGGCAACAAGGGGGGGTCGACCGACAAGCGCTATTGCTCGTTCATCCTCCCATTCTGCCCCGGCAAGGGCCCCCAGCAAAGCTGGGTGCAGCCACGTTGCGTAATCATCTTCTCCGGCGAGGGGGCCAGGCTGCCGCACGAGAAGGACCTCTACCACCCGGATGTCGATGTGTATTTCCAGGTATGTACGTGCCTTACTGTCCTATATGTTACAGTACAGGTGAAGGGAACATCTACTGTAGGTGTTGCCTACGTTTTGCGATGTTTGCTTTCTTTTTGGTACAAGCAATACGTTTTTTATAAGCAAGGAAAACATGAGATGTTGCTGGGAATGTGATGTTGATCCTATGTAGTACTAGTGGGACCCGCTGGCTTCGCCCACCAAAAAAAAGTCACTTTTGGGCGGTAGAGAGACCTTTTAGGGACTGCCCGCTACGCGTAGTTTGTAGTAGCCCACTACGCGTAGTTCGTACTATCGTGCTCCTTCGCTGCGGTGAGGGAGGGAGGGAGGGAGGGAGGGAGGGAGGGAGGGAGGGAGGGAGGGAGGGAGGGAGGGAGGGAGGGAGGGAGGGAGGGAGGGAGGAGGGAGGGAGGGAGGAGGGAGGGAGGGAGGGAGGGAGGGAGGGAGGAGGGAGGGAGGGAGGGAGGGAGGGTTTATTCAGGGGAGGGAGGGAGGGAGGGAGGAGAGATGGTAAATTCAGGGGGGGGGAGGGAGGGAGGGAGGGAGGGAGGGAGGGAGGGAGGGTTTATTCAGGGGGGGGAGGGAGGGAGGGTTTATTCACGGGGGAGGGAGGGGGGAGGGAGGGAGGGAGGGAGGGAGGGTTTATTCAGGGGAGGGAGGGAGCGAGGGAGAGAGGGTTTATTCAGGGGGGGGCAGGGAGGGAGGGTTTATTCAGGGGAGGGAGGGAGGGAGGGAGAGAGGGTAAATTCAGGGGGGAGGGAGGGAGGGTTTATTCAGGGGAGGGAGGGAGGGAGGGAGGAGGGAGAGAGGGTAAATTCAGGGGGGGGGAGGGAGGGAGGGAGGGGGCGAGGGTAAATTAAGGGGGGGGAAGGGAGGGAGGGTTTATTCAGGGGAGGGAGGGAGGGAGGGAGGGAGGGTAAATTCAGGGGAGGGAGGGAGGGTTTTTTCATGGGAGGAAGGGAGGGAGGGGGGAGGGTAAATTCAAGGGGGCGGAGGGAGGGAGGGTTTATTCAGGGGAGGGAGGGAGGGAGGGAGGGAGAGGGAGGGAGGGAGGGAGGGAGGAGGGAGGAGGGAGGAGGGAGGGAGGGAGGGAGGGACGGGGAGGGAGGGAGAGAGGGTAAATTCAGGGGGGGAGGGAGGGAGGGACGGGGAGGGTAAATTCAGGGGGAGGGAGGGAGGGTTTATTCAGGGAGGGAGGGAGGGGGGGGGTAAATTCAGGGGGGAGGGAGGGAGGGTTTATTCAGGGGAGGGAGGGAGGGAGGGAGGGAGGGAGGGAGGGAGGGAGGGAGGGAGGGAGGGAGGAGGGAGGGAGGGAGGGAGGGAGGAGGGAGGGAGGGAGGAGGGAGGGAGGGAGGGAGGGAGGGAGGGAGGGAGGGAGGGAGGGAGGGAGGGTTTATTGAGGGAGGGAGGGAGGGAGGGAGGGTTTATTCAGGGGAGGGAGGGAGGGAGGGAGGAAGGAGGGAGGGAGGGAGAGAGGGTAAATTCAGGGGGGGGAGGAGGGAGGGACGGGGGAGGGTAAATTCAGGGGGGAGGGAGGGAGGGGGGAGGGTAAATTCAGGGGGGGGGGGGAGGGTTTATTCAGGGGGAGGGAGGGAGGGAGGGAGGGAGGGAGGGAGGGAGGGAGGAGGGAGGGAGGGAGGAGGGAGGGAGGGAGGGAGGGAGGGAGGGAGGGAGGGAGGAGGGAGGGAGGGAGGGAGGGAGGGAGGGAGGGAGGGAGGGAGGGGAGGAGGGAGGGAGGGAGGGTTTATTGAGGGAGGGAGGGAGGGAGGGAGGGTTTATTCAGGGAGGGAGGGAGGAGGGAGGGAGGGAGGAGGGAGGGAGGGAGGGAGGGAGGGAGGGAGGGAGGGAGGAGGGAGGGAGGGAGGGAGGGAGGGAGGGAGGGAGGGAGGGTTTATTCAGGGGGAGGGAGGGAGGCGGGGAGGGAGGGAGGGAGGGAGGGGGGAGGGTAAATTCAAGGGGGGAGGGAGGGAGGGTTATTCAGGGGAGGGAGGGAGGGAGGGAGGGAGGGTAAATTCAGGGGGGAGGGAGGAGGGTTCATTCAGGGAGGGAGGGAGGGAGTGAGAGGGAGGGAGGGAGGGTTTATTCAGGGGAGGGAGGGAGGGAGGAGGGAGGGAGGGTAAATTCAGGGGGGAGGGAGGGAGGGTTCATTCAGGGGAGGGAGGGAGGGAGTGAGAGAGGGTAAATTCAGGGGGGGAGGGAGGGAGGGTTTATTCAGGGGAATGAGGGAGGGAGGGAGGGAGAGAGGGTAAATTCAAGGGGGGGAGGGAGGGAGGGATGGGGGGAGGGTAAATTCAGGGGGGAGGGAGGAAGGGTTTATTCAGGGGAGGGAGGAGGAGGGAGGGAGGAGGGAGGGAGGGAGGGAGGAGGAGGGAGGGAGGGAGGGAGGGAGGGAGGGAGGGAGAGAGGGTAAATTCAGGGGGGGGAGGGAGGGAGGGACGGGGAGGGTAAATTCAGGGGGGGAGGGAGGAGGGTTTATTCAGGGGAGGGAGGGAGGGGGAGGGTAAATTCAGGGGGGAGGGAGGAGGGTTTATTCAGGGAGGGGGAGGGAGGGAGGGAGGAGGGAGGGAGGAGGGAGGGAGGGAGGGAGGGAGGGAGGAGGGAGGGAGGGAGGGAGGAGGGAGGAGGGAGGGAGGAGGGAGGGAGGGGAGGGAGGGAGGGAGGGAGCGAGGGTTTATTGAGGGAGGGAGGGAGGGAGGGAGGGTTTATTCAGGGGAGGGAGGGAGGGAGGGAGGGAGGGAGGGGAGGAGGGAGGGAGGGAGGGAGGGAGGAGGGAGGAGGAGGAGGAGGGAGGGAGGGAGGGAGGGAGGAGGGAGGGAGGGAGGGAGAGAGGGTAAATTCAGGGGGGGGGAGGGAGGGAGGGACGGGGGGAGGGTAAATTCAGGGGGGAGGAGGGAGGGGGGGAGGGTAAATTCAGGGGGGGAGGGAGGGAGGGTTTATTCAGGGGAGGAGGGAGGGAGGGAGGAGGGAGGGAGGGAGGGAGGGAGGAGGGAGGGAGGGAGGGAGGGGAGGAGGGAGGGAGGAGGGAGGGAGGGAGGGAGGGAGGGAGGGAGGGAGGAGGGTTTATTGAGGGGAGGGAGGGTTTATTGAGGGAGGGAGGGAGGGAGGGAGGGTTTATTCAGGGAGGGAGGAGGGAGGGAGGGAGGAGGGAGGGAGGGAGGGAGGGAGGGAGGGAGGGAGGAGGGAGGGAGGGAGGGAGGGAGGGAGGAGGGAGGGAGGGAGGGAGGGAGGAGGGAGGGAGGGAGGGAGGGTTTATTGAGGGGAGGGAGGGTTTATTGAGGGAGGGAGGGAGGGAGGGAGGGAGGGAGGGAGGGAGGGAGGAGGAGGAGGGAGGGAGGGAGGGGGAGGGAGGGAGGGAGGGAGGGAGGGGGAGGAGGGAGGGAGGGAGGAGGGAGGGAGGGAGGGAGGGAGGGAGGAGGGAGGAGGAGGAGGGAGGGAGGGTTTATTCAGGGGGGAGGGAGGGATGCGGGGGGAGGAGGGAGGGAGGGGGAGGGTAAATTCAAGGGGGGGGAGGGAGGGAGGGTTTATTCAGGGGAGGGAGGGAGGGAGGGAGGGAGGGAGGGAGGGAGGAGGAGGGTAAATTCAGGGGGGAGGGAGGAGGGTTCATTCAGGGAGGGAGGGAGGCAGTGAGAGGGAGGGAGGCAGGGTTTATTCAGGGAAGGGAGGGAGGGAGGGAGAGAGGGTAAATTCAGGGGGAGGGAGGGAGGGATGGGGGGAGGGTATATTCAGGGGGGAGGGAGGGAGGGAGGAGGAGAGGAGGGAGGGAGGGAGGGAGGGAGGGAGGAGGGAGGGAGGGAGGGAGGAGGGAGGGAGGAGGGAGGGAGGGAGGAGGAGGGAGGGAGGGAGGAGGGAGGGAGAGAGGGAGGGAGGGTTTATTCAGGGAGGAAGGGAGGGAGGAGGGAGAGAGGAAAATTCAGGGGGGGGGGGAGGGAGGGTTTATTAAGGGGAGGGAGGGAGGGAGGGAGGGAGGGTTTATTCAGGGGGGGGAGGGAGGGAGGGTTTATTAAGGGAGGGAGGGAGGGAGGGAGGAGGGTTTATTCAGGGGGGGGAGGGAGGGAGGGTTTATTCACGGGGGAGGAGGGAGGGGGGAGGGAGGGAGGGAGGGTTTATTCAGGGGAGGGAGGGAGGGAGGGTTTATTCAGGGGGGAGGGAGGGAGGCGGGAGGGAGGGAGCGAGGGTTTATTGAGGGAGGGAGGGAGGGAGGGGGGAGGGTCAATTCAAGGGGGGGAGGAGGGAGGGTTTATTCAGGGGGGGAGGGAGGGAGGGAGGGAGGATAAATTCAGGGGGGAGGGAGGGAGGGTTCCTTCAGGGGAGGGAGGAGGGAGTGAGAGAGGGTAAATTCGGGGGGGAGGGAGGGAGGGTTTATTCAGGGGAGGGGGGAGGGAGGGAGAGAGGGTAAATTCAAGGGGGGGAGGGAGGGAGGGATGGGGGAGGGTAAATTCAGGGGGGAGGGAGGAAGGGTTTATTCAGGGGAGGAGGGAGGGAGGGAGGAGGGAGGAGGGAGGAGGGAGGGAGGAGAGTGAGGAGGAGGGAGGAGGGGGAGGGAGGGAGGGAGGAGGGAGGGTTTATTCAGGGGGGAGGGAGGGAGGCGGGGAGGGAGGGAGGGAGGGAGGGGGGGAGGGTAAATTCAAGGGGGGGAGGGAGGGAGGGTTTATTCAGGGGAGGGAGGGAGGGGGAGGGAGGAGGGAGGAGGGAGGAGGAGGGAGGGAGGGAGGGAGGGAGGGAGGGAGGGAGGGAGGGAGGGAGGGAGGGAGGGAGGGAGGGAGGGAGGGTAAATTCAGGGGGAGGAGGGAGGGTTCATTCAGGGGAGGGAGGGAGGGAGTGAGAGGAGGGAGGGAGGGTTTATTCAGGGGAGGGAGGGAGGGAGAGAGGGTAAATTCAGGGGGGGGAGGGAGGGAGGGATGGGGGAGGGTATATTCAGGGGGGGAGGGAGGGAGGGAGGAGGGAGGGAGGAGGGAGGGAGGAGGGAGGGAGGGAGGGAGGGAGGGAGGGAGGGAGGGAGGAGGGAGGGAGGGAGAGAGGGAGGGAGGGTTTATTCAGGGGAGGGAGGGAGGGAGGGAGGGAGAGAGGGAAAATTCAGGGGGGGGAGGGAGGGAGGGTTTATTAAGGGGAGGGAGGAGGGAGGGAGGGTTTATTCAGGGGGGGAGGAGGGAGGCGGGGAGGGAGGGAGGGAGGTTTATTGAGGGGAGGGAGGGAGGGGGGGAGGGTCAATTCAAGGGGGGGGAGGGTTATTCAGGGGAGGGAGGAGGGAGGGAGGGTAAATTCAGGGGGGAGGGAGGGAGGGTTCATTCAGGGGAGGGAGGAGGGAGTGAGAGAGGGTAAATTCAGGGGGGAGGGAGGGAGGGTTTATTCAGGGGAGGGAGGGAGGAGGGAGGGAGAGAGGGTAAATTCAAGGGGGGGGGGGAGGAGGGATGGGGGAGTGTAAATTCAGGGGGGAGGGAGGAAGGCTTTATTCAGGGGAGGGAGGGAGGGAGGGAGGAGGGAGGGAGGGAGGGAGGGAGGGAGGAGAGGGAGGAGGGAGGAGGGAGGAGGGAGGGAGGAGGGAGGGGGGAGGGAGGGAGGAGGAGGGAGGGAGGGAGGAGGGAGAGAGGGTAAATTCAGGGGGGGGAGGGAGGGAGGACGGGGGAGGGTAAATTCAGGGGGAGGGAGGGAGGGTTTATTCAGGGGAGGAGGGAGGGGGGAGGGTAAATTCAGGGGGGAGGGGGAGGGTTTATTCAGGGGAGGGAGGAGGGAGGGAGGGAGGAGAGGGAGGGAGGAGGGAGGAGGGAGGGAGGGAGGGAGGGAGGGAGGAGGGAGGGAGGAGGGAGGAGGGAGGGAGGGAGGGAGGGAGGGAGGGAGGGAGGGTTTATTGAGGGAGGGAGGGAGGGAGGAGGGTTTATTCAGGGGAGGGAGGGAGGAGGAGGAGGGAGGGAGGAGGGAGGGAGGGAGGGAGGGAGGGAGGGAGGGAGGGAGGGAGGGAGGGAGGGAGGGAGAGAGGGTAAATTCAGGGGGGGGAGGGAGGAGGGACGGGGGAGGGTAAATTCAGGGGGGGAGGGTAAATTCAGGGGGGAGGGAGGGAGGGTTTATTCAGGGGAGGAGGGAGGAGGGAGGGAGGGAGGAGGGAGGGAGAGGAGCGAGGAGGGAGGGAGGGAGGAGGAGGGAGGGAGGGAGGGAGGGAGGAGGGAGGGAGGGAGGGAGGGAGGGAGGGAGGGAGGGTTTATTGAGGGGAGGGAGGGTTTATTGAGGGGAGGGAGGGAGGGTTTATTCAGGGAGGGAGGGAGGGAGGGAGGGAGGGAGGGAGGAGGAGGGAGGGAGGGAGGGGGAGGGAGGGAGGGAGGAGGGAGGGAGGGAGGGAGGAGGAGGGAGGGAGGGAGAGGGAGGGAGGAGGAGGGAGGAGGAGGGAGGGAGGGAGGAGGAGGGAGGGAGGGGTTTATTCAGGGGGAGGGAGGGAGGGCGGGAGGGAGGGAGGGGGGAGGGTAAATTCAAGGGGGGAGGGAGGGAGGGTTTATTCAGGGCACTAGGAACTCGGGGTGGTAAATTTACCACTTTTTATCACTTTTTACCACCTTTTTACCACCTCGAGGTGGTAAAAGAGGTCTAAGGGTGGTAAAAAGTGATAAAAAGTGATAAAAAGTGATAAAAAGTGATAAAAAGTGGTAAAAAAGTGGGTATATTTTACCACTTTTTACCACTTTGTGGTAAAAAGTGGTAAAGTGGTGGTAAAAGGCTTGTGCAAGTGGTAAAAAGTGATAAAAAGTGGTAAAACCGAAGAAGTGATAAAAAGTGGTAAAAAATACCACATGAGCATGCACACAAGTGGTAAAAACACAAGTGCTAAACCGACAAAAATGTCAGGCGTAAAACGACAAGAAAAGCATCTTTATTCATTCAATCATCAAAATATTGGCATGGTTGTCAGGTGAACCTGCTACATATGGTGTTTGTCAACCGTAGGAGACTTCTTGCGCCTGCGCCTGCCCCAACAGTATACCACGAGAAAAATCATGAGCTTTATTTCATTAAGTCATTAATGTGAAAAAAAACTCAGCACCACTAAGGTGCATTATAGGGTTATCATACAATATAGCCAATGTACCATCAAAGCCGCGAGCCACGAGGTAGCCATGGCTGACAGCGGAGATCATAACTTTCTCGTTTGGGCACCGAAATCGGCTGTGAACATCACAATCGCTTCGTCTTTCTAAGACGCACACGCTGATATAATTTTCCGAAGCTATTGAGCAATATGTGATGAGCAAACGCTCCTCGACACAGGCAGCCTGGCGGCTGCGCTAAGCCCTGAAAATACGTCTGCAGCTCCGGCTGCAGCCTCGCCCTCAGGTCCGGAAGGCAGTGGTGACACTAGTCGGGCACTGGTGGTCGCCCAGAGCCCTCATTTGATGCCCAGCACGTTGAACGCGTTGTGTCGGCACAGCGACCCCCCCTGCATTCAAACAAAGGCACACCGATAACCAAGAAAAGACTATGCAAATGTGTAGCCTTGTTCATTGAAATTATGGCTGGCTTACGCAAAGAGCGACTGTAAGATGACCTATACAGTGGGGCCGGAAACAGGTTGCTTGATGAGGACGTTAATCGGGCTTCGCTGGCCGGGAGTGTCTAGTGGTGAGAACCATTGCAGCGATCGCTTTCCCACCATTTACGAGGAAATAACCGCAAATGAAAAACCACTGAAACGGTCTAGCTAGTCAGTCATTACATTAGCCATATGCCATGCATGTTTCCAAACGTCCAAGAACTGCACACGGTGCAAATGCAAAAATCCGGAGGACACGACTTCATTGCTTCATATTTGTATGCAGAAGAATAAATAAGTGACATGCATTAAGGGCCCGCCTGCATAAAGGGCCTGCAGTCTGATTCGGGCCCAACGGCAGCACCGCCATAGAAGATAAGGGCCGGCAGTCTGATTCGGGCCCAACGGCAGCACCGCCATAGAAGATAAGGGCCCGCAGTCTGATGCGGGCCCCACGGCACCACCGCCATAGCAGAACTCGAAGGTGTCGTGGTGCGCGTGAAAGGTAATGTATGCCCTTTGTCGGTAGGTACCGTTGGGGTCAAATTGGGTGCCCCCAAAACGGGCGACGCGTCAAAAGACTGAGGCCGTCGATGAGTGCCATCGTGCGGCTTGGGTAACTTCTGTTGGAAAACTTCAGGTAAGTTAACTTAATGCAAACCACTGGTCGCCCGCGTCGGGAACCGGCCCAACGGCTCTCCCGCAAAAAATTACGCGGCATACTGCATAAGTCGTCGGATCGTTACATTTCGACGGTCAAGATTTCATGATGAGGTTTGCGTTCAATTTGCCGCAGTTTGCAACCCAGAGAAAGTAGTCGTTGGACTCGTTGCCCACGATGAAACACAAACAAGCAAGCTGTTTCCGGCCCCACCGTCTAGGTCATCTAGTCGCTCTTCACGTCAGCCGGCCATTATTTCGCATCTAAGGCTACACATTTCCATCTCCATTCATATTCATAATCCTGCACGGCTCGACAGCGCGGACAAGATAACGGCAGGCTCGAGCTACCATGGTCCGGATTCTCCCGATTTCTGACCTGCGCTGGTTGTCTCCTTGATATTGGCAAAACTCTCCGGTAAGAGGTTTTTCGCAGTTTGGCTGTTTCGAAACGTTACTTAAGTGAGATGCCTTCGGATCAGGAGACTCACACAGCCGCGACATCATGCCAAAGGTCCTATGTTCGATCCCTTGCTGGTAGCTTCTGAGCTTTCTTATTTTCTCTGTTCCGCGGAATCTCAGATTTGGGCCGCTAGCGTTTTCACGTTTGTTGCTTTCTGATCCGACGACAACGTTGTGGCTTGCTCGTGTGACATCTGGCGCATGGTGTGATTCATGTGTATGGGCTGCTTTGCCATAAGAGTGAGTGTTGGGTCTTAAATCGTATTCTACACATTTGCTGCATGGACCGTTAGGTGCTGGCGAGCTCTTCCTTGTAGAATTGTGATGTCTATGTCAAGGATCTGATATCTTTTTGTTCTCTTGCATATTGTGTCGCGGCTTGCTTGGATTCTTGCAGGCACCACGGGAATGAAATGGGAGGGTCAGCATGATGCCCTAGCAAGCGACCAGCTTCGTTAACCACTAGCTGCCATCGTATAAGATGAAAGGCAATGACGGATGTGTCATAAAGCCATAACAGTGTTGTATAGATGATTCATTAAATGATCAATGGTTACAATTTCAGAACAGCCTCTGAATGGCTAGTATGAATCGATAGGTTCTTGACGGCTATAAACATTTATTATTTAATCATTTTAATGAAGCGATTTTGATTGCCCTGATTTGACCAGTGCTGTTGATTCACGTCCTGTTTTTTGAGATTTTTCTCACGTTTTCTCCTTTTCTCACCTTTTTTGGGATCTCTCACCCGGGCGAGAAACGTGTTTTCTCACCCATTCTCAAAGCCGAGTTCCTAGTGAGATCTATCTGCGTTTTTTCCCTCCATATTTTTTACCATTTTTACCACCGATTTTTTCACCTCCATGGTGGTAATTTTTTACCACCTGTTTTCACCCTCGTTTTTACCACCTGGTGGTATTTTTTACCACGATGGCGGTCAGGTGGTAAAATGGAGGTGGTAAAGGCTTTTACCACCCCCTGTTTTACCACCTTTTACCCCTGTTTTACCCCTTTTTTACCACTTTTTATACTTTTTATCACTTTTTATCACTTTTTACCACTTTTTACCCACGGGTGATATAGATTTTACCACTTTTTACCACTTATATCACCCCCGAGTTCCTAGTGGGGAGGGAGGGAGGGAGGGAGGGAGGGAGGGAGGGAGGGAGGGAGGGAGGGAGGGTAAATTCAGGGGGGGAGGGAGGGAGGGTTCATTCAGGGGAGGGAGGGAGGGAGGAGAGGGAGGGAGGCAGGGTTTATTCAGGGGGGGAGGGAGGGAGGGAGGGAGAGAGGGTAAATTCTGAGAGGGGGGGAGGGGAGGGAGAGGATGGGGGAGAGGGTAAATTCAGGGGAGGGAGGGAGGGAGGGAGAGGGAGGGAGGGGGAGGGAGGGAGGGAGGGAGAGAGGGAGGGAGGGTTTATTCAGGGGAGGGAGGGAGGGAGGGAGGGAGAGAGGGAAAAATCGGGGGGGGAGGGAGGGAGGGTTTATTAAGGGGAGGGAGGGAGGGAGGGAGGGTTTATTCAGGGGGGGGGAGGGAGGGAGGGTTTATTAAGGGGAGGGAGGGAGGAGGGAGGGAGGGTTTATTCAGGGGGGGGAGGGAGGGAGGGTTTATTCACGGGGGGAGGGAGGGAGGGAGGGAGGATGGAGGGTTTATTCAGGGGAGGGAGGGAGGGAGGGTTTATTCAGGGGGGGAGGGAGGGAGGCGGGGAGGGAGGGAGCGAGGGTTTATTGAGGGGAGGGAGGGAGGGAGGGGGGAGGGTCAATTCAAGGGGGGGGGAGGAGGAGTGTTTATTCAGGGGAGGAGGGAGGGAGGAGAGGAGGGTAAATTCAGGGGGGAGGGAGGGAGGGTTCCTTCAGGGGAGGGAGGGAGGGGAGTGAGAGAGGGTAAATTCGGGGGGAGGGAGGGAGGGTTTATTCAGGGGAGGAGGGAGGAGGAGGGAGAGAGGGTAAATTCAAGGGGGGGGAGGAGGGAGGGATGGGGGGAGGGTAAATTCAGGGGGGAGGGAGGAAGGGTTTATTCAGGGGAGGGAGGGAGGAGGGAGGGAGGGAGGGAGGAGGGAGGGAGGGAGGGAGGGGGGAGGGAGGAGGGAGGGAGGGAGGAGGGAGGGAGAGGAGGGAGGGAGGGAGGGTTTATTCAGGGGGGAGGGAGGGAGGGAGGGAGGGTTTATTGAGGGGAGGGAGGGAGGGAGGGGGGGGGTAAATTCAGGGGGGGGAGGGAGGGAGGGTTTATTCAGGGGAGGGAGGGAGGGAGGGAGGGAGGGTAAATTCAGGGGAGGAGGGAGGGAGGGTTTATTCAGGGGAGGGAGGGAGGGAGGGAGAGAGGGTAAATTCAGGGGGGGGAGGGAGGGTTTGTTGAGGGGAGGGAGGGAGGGAGGGAGGGAGAGAGGGTAAATTCAGGGGGGGGGAGGGAGGGAGGGTTTATTCAGGGGAGGGAGAGAGGGAGGGTTTATTCAGGGGAGGGAGGGAGGGAGGGAGGGAGGGAGGGAGGGAGGGAGGAGGGAGGGAGGGAGGGAGGGAGGGAGGGAGGGTAAATTCAGGGGGGAGGGAGGGAGGGAGGGTTTATTCAGGGGAGGGAGGGAGGGAGGGAGAGAGGGTAAATTCAGGGAGGGGGGAGGGAGGGAGGGTTTATTCAGGGGAGGGAGGGAGGGAGGGAGAGAGGGTAAATTAAGGGGGGGGAGGGTAAATTCAGGGGGGAGGGAGGGAGGGTTTATTCAGGGGGAGAGGGAGGGAGGGAGGGTTCATTCAGGGGAGGGAGGGAGGGAGGGAGAGAGGGTAAATTCAGGGGGGAGGGAGGGAGGGTTTATTCAGGGGAGGGAGGGAGGGAGGGAGGGAGAGAGGGTAAATTCAGGGGGAGGGAGGGAGGGTTTATTCAGGGGGGAGGGAGGGAGGGTAAATTCAGGGGGGAGGGAGGGAGGGAGGGAGAGAGGGTGAATTGGGGGGGGGGAGGGAGGGAGGGTTTATTCAGGGGAGGGAGGGAGGGTTTATTGAGGGGAGGAGGGAGGGAGGGAGAGAGGGTAAATTCAGGGAGGGGGAGGGAGGGAGGGTTTATTCAGGGGAGGGAGGGAGGGAGGGAGAGATGGTAAATTAAGGGGGGGGGGGAAGGGAGGGTTTAGTCAGGGAGGGAGGGAGGGAGAGAGGGTAAATTCAGGGGGGGGGGGGGGAGGGAGGGAGGGAGGGAGGGAGGGAGGGAGGAGGGAGGGAGGGAGGGAGGAGGGAGGAGGGAGGGAGGGAGGGAGGGAGGGAGGGAGGAGGGAGGGAGGGAGGGAGGGAGGAGGGAGGGGGGGGGGAGGGAGGGAGAGAGGGTAAATTCAGGGGGGGGAGGGAGGGAGGGAGGGAGGGGGAGGGTAAATTCAGGGGAGGGAGGGGGAGGGAGGGAGGGAGGGAGGGTTTATTCAGGGGGGAGGGAGGGAGGGGAGGGAGGGAGGGAGGGAGGGAGGGAGGGAGGGAGGGAGGGAGGGAGGGAGGGAGGGAGGAGGGAGGGAGGGAGGGAGGGAGGGAGGGAGGGAGGGAGGGAGGGAGGGAGGAGGGAGGGAGGAGGGAGGGAGGGAGGGACGGAGGGAGGGAGGGAGGAGGGGGGGGAGGGAGGGAGGGAGAGAGGGTAAATTCAGGGGGGGGGAGGGAGGGAGGGAGGGGGGAGGGTAAATTCATTGGAGGGAGGGAGGGAGGGAGGGAGGGAGGGAGGGAGGGTTTATTCAGGGGGGAGGGAGGGAGGGGGAGGGAGGGAGGGAGGGAGGGAGGGAGGGAGGGAGGGAGGGAGGGAGGGAGGGAGGGAGGGGAGGGAGGAGGGAGGGAGGGAGGGAGGGAGGGAGGGAGGGAGGGAGGGAGGGAGGGAGGGAGGGAGGGTTTATTGAGGGGAAGGAGAGAGGAGGGGGGAGGGTAAATTCGGGGGGGGGGAGGGAGGGAGGGTTTATTCAGGGGAGGGAGGGAGGGAGGGAGGGTTCATTCAGGGGAGGGAGGGAGGGAGGGAGAGAGGGTAAATTCAGGGGGGAGGGAGGGAGGGTTTATTCAGGGGAGGGAGGGAGGGAGGGAGGGAGGGAGGGAGGGAGAGAGGGTAAATTCAGGGGGGAGGGAGGGAGGGTTTATTCAGGGGGGAGGGAGGGAGGGTAAATTCAGGGGGGGAGGGAGGGAGGGAGGGAGAGAGGGTAAATTCGGGGGGGGGGGGAGGGAGGGTTTATTCAGGGAAGGGAGGGAGGGTTTATTCAGGGGAGGGAGGGAGGGAGGGAGAGAGGGTAATTTTGGCACACATGCACGTGTTAAATTAGTGCACATGAGAGATAGGGACCGGGTGCGGGATTTGATATTACATCCATGCTGGTGGTAAACTTGGGTATGAGGCCACCAATTTGGGGCCCAATCGCAAAGCGTTTGGGCACATAAAACTCCCATGGGGCACATGGGTATTTTTCAGGGACATTTTAGCGATATTTGTTGTTCACGCTTGCAGTTACATGCAGGCTTATAATTTCCTTACACAGGTTCTTTTCCCTCTTATTGTAGCATCCCCAGACTTGTGTACAAGAAAGTGGCACCTCTAAAGCCACAGTTAGGGACCATTAACCCGTGACTTGCGTAAATAATGCCTACAAAATCATCACAAAAAAGGACCTCCCCATGCCCTACAAACTCATGGTGATGTAATTGCGCCGGCTTTTTTTTGCAGAAGAAGGCGTGGAATGATACGCCTACAATGTTGGACATTATCAAGAACACGATCGCGCCGTACACCGAGCTGCCAGGCAACGAGGGGCAGCGGCTCCTCTTCCTCGACAACCTCTCATCGCAGGTGGACATGGAGGTCATCGATGCGCTCTGGGATCTGAACGTGCGCGTGGTGCTGGGGCCACCAGGCGAAACCGATGCCTGGCAGCCCGGCGACCGCCACGTCCAGCACGAGGTGAAGGAGGCTGCGTACGCAAAGCAGCAGGAGTGGCTGATGGAGGGCAACAACATGGAGCGGTGTGTTTAATATAGTTGTTGTACTATAGGTGTTGTCCGCAGGGATGGCGTTTTTCTTTACATACACTATCCTTGTCCCTCGTTTTTATCGTAGCAGTATACGTGTGTATGATTATGGATTTGTATACAAGTCCGCGCAGGTTGTGTGCGTTGACGGTGTGTTCGCTCCATCATTGCGCGTTCTTGTGCCCCATACAACCATCACCGTGCAGCTGGGCCGGCAAGGACAGCGCGGAAACCATGTCGGCGACCGATCGGCGGGTCCTCACCACGCAGTGGTACGGCGAGGCGTGGAAGGAGTACCAGGTCAAGCACCAGAAGGTGCTCTGGGCTGCCTTCCAGAAGGGGGGCTGCCTGGTGACGGCGAACGGCGACGGGGACGACCTCATCAAGCCCCAAGGCATGCCCGGCTTCACCTTCGAGCGCAAGTCGGTGGACGGCATAATCTTCGACAAGAGAATGGTATTAATTGTGTAGAAATTGGCCTCTTTTAGACTTGATGTTTAGTTCGCACAATTTCCTCCCTCCCTCCCTCCCTCCCTCCCTCCCTCCCTCCCTCCCTCCCTCCCTGAATTTACCCTCCCTCCCTCCCTCCCTCCCTCCCTCCCTCCCTCCCTCCCTCCCTCCCTCCCTCCCTCCCTCCCTCCCTCCCTCCCTCCCTCCCTCCCTCCCTTTACGGAGGGTGTACAACTGTAGCATCGGTTTCTACAAGAAACTCACCAGAATTCAATTCCATATCCGGGCTCGTATGTTGCATGCTGAAGTGCAAAGTCAAGCATCAGTTGTAAGGCCTCAAGTTGCTCGACCTCAGAGAGAGTATATGCTTGTTGACGAAAGCGCTTGCTCGGCAGAATACACTAGGACGGATCAGTTCCCAGAATGTCCCACACAGACGGGAAGCCTTGACCCTGAAAAAAAAAAAACACATGAACCAAACAGAAAAAAAAGAACGTAAGTACATGTTTTGCATACACTTAACCTGCTAGAAACACTCGCTGAAATATGGGAAATGTGCATGCAGCCAAGCAAACACAAAGTTACCCACACAGTCATGCGCGTGAAGTAGCTCAGGATGTTCAATGCCTCGAAGTCCATGAAGAAGTTCCCCATGGAGCATTCCACGTTCTTGTTTGACAACGGGCCTGAAGTAATCACCGCCATTTGGCGCTCACCCCAAGTCATGCTCCGGCCATCAGGAAGGCCAGCATACCGGATCTGTTCCGCCAAGTGAGATGCAGCATGGACTGATCTTGACATTTCTGACGCTGGCATAGTTAGTCTAAAGTCTCCCGCCTGTAGCCTAAGTGGACACGTGCCAGCACCGCCGGCGCCCAATTGGGTACTGGGACGGTGCTGGACTAGAGCAGTCGTGGCATGGACACGTGGCTAGACTCAGTATGTGATGAGCCGGTACCTCAGTACCGGGACTGTAGTTGTCATGTTAGGACTGACTAGATCAGGTTGTAACTGATAGGCTAGTCCGTCCAGGATCAGTAAGTTAGTCTTAACTTACGCAAAGTCTGGTCAGCCGCAATTGACGGCTGACCAGCAGTATATGTGCCATTCTATCCTAATGCCAAGGTGTCTCGTCGTCTCCACACTGGCCATTTGGCATCGTTTGCGTGCACTGAGTTTCCAAGCTCTCAGCCTGCACTAACTTGCATTAAAAAGCACTCCGTGAGGTGTGCAATTTTTGACGACGAGCGTTCAAGCGTTTATTTCGCGAAAACCCATTTCATTTTCTACCTACATTTTTGTACCAATGGCTCC
This sequence comes from Mesostigma viride, assembly GCA_009746045.1. Lineage (NCBI taxonomy): Eukaryota > Viridiplantae > Streptophyta > Mesostigmatophyceae > Mesostigmatales > Mesostigmataceae > Mesostigma > Mesostigma viride. Next base: position 5,130,359 of record RPFO01000104.1, on the reverse strand, counting down.
CAAGACTCCGAACAACAAGGGCAAGGCCCTGATGGGCGCGACCTCCTCAGACGAGGAGGCGCCATCAGTCACGCAGTATCAGTCGTCCTCGTCCCCGTTGTCTGATGACTCGGGGACATCCGATTCGGATTTGGCGAGTTTGCGCCAGGAAATTCTAGACCGGAACACCCGGGATGAGACACACCCAGATGACGTTGAGGAGGATGGCCCGTCGTATAGGGACGTTGTGCAGGAAGTGGTGCGCATCCCTCTCATGCGTCGGGTGAGGGGTTCGACGCCGGTGGTGGCACGTGCTCCGCGGGGTCCGCCATATGCACCATGTGGTGCGGGGCCGGGCGTCACCTCGTCGGGTGAGAAGACTGGCGGGGAGTCGGGCGAGGAGTCTGAGTCCATCTCTCTCGGCTTGTTTGGCATGCAGCCCTCGTCGGCAGATGAGGCACGCTCGGCGCAGGTGGAAGCCGACGCTGCACTGGCACGTCGCATTGCTGAGCAGGAGTCAGCGGAGGAGAGGCGGCAGGATCTGCGGTCACGTGAGAGGGCAATGCAGATGGAGGATGCTGCAAGGGTCAGAGCGGCCCTGAGGAGGCCGGCCTCGCCGACCTACGAGGTGGTCAGGCGGGGCGACCTGGCGTGTTTTCAACGTCTTCGCAGGTCTGAGACGATCCCGCGGGAGATCGACGGGGTTCTCCAAGAGTCCGAGTTTTCCCTGACGGGACCGTCGGCTTCGGACGCTGAAGACCTGGTGGAGATGACACCAGCCATGCAGGAGCGCGAGAAGGAGGCCAAGCGGAGGCTGGAGGTCTTCCAGGCGGAGAGGGCGAAGAAGCAGCGCAGGCGCGAGGCGATTGAGCAGAGGAAGCTGCGCGAGCAGCAAGAGCGCGACAGGGCGGAGGCGCTCGCGGCGAGGATTAGGGTGAAGATGTCTCACACCAAGGTGCGGTGTGAGCGTCTCACCCGCGACATGAAGTCCTGGAAATACATGAAGGTCGCCGAGTTGGCACCACTGCAGGGGCCGGCTCGTAGGGAAGCCGAGGCGCGCTACCGCCGGAAGCTGGCCATCTGGGAGGCGAGCGTCGGCAGACTGGAGAGGCGTATGCTGAAGCAGCGACGCCGTATGTCCAAGAACATCAAGAAGGCTGCTGTGAGGGGATGCATGGGGGAGGCGGTAAGAGCTGAGTTTGGTTTAATGCCGGATGAGCGGATTTCCACCGAGCAATTGTACCATTTTTTGTCGCAGCCCACGCACACCATTTCTAACCGAGATGGCACAGCGGCAAGAACCAGGGTGACGCACCGGGGCGAACCCGGTCCAGCGACACTGTCGCACCGGGAGGACATCCGGAGGCAACTCCAGCTGGCCCAGCAGATGCTGGACGAGGGGAGGGAGCTCACCCCGGCGGAGCATGGCAGGCTAGCCGACACGGTGGCGAGGCTGGTGGCCTCGCTGAAGCCAGCAAAGCGAAGGGCACCGGAGGAGGCATGCCCGCCACAGCCAAAACGCAGGAGGGACGAGGGGGAGGATGACGGAGAGAGGGGGGGCAACCAGGGCGGGGGAGGACACGGCACCCAGGAGTCTGCACCAACACGTCACGAGGGCGGGGAGCGGCAGCAGCAGCAGCAGCAACAGCAACAGCAGCAGCAGCAGCAGCAGCAGCCACCTGCAGGAACGACCACAACCTCCAACATGGCCTTGAGTAGGCCCAGGTTTGATCCAAAAAAGAAAGAGGATAAGCTAGTGTTTCCGGGTTTGCCAGAGGGCCATACCCAGGATGAAGCTAGGGAGTGGTTGTTTAAGTTGTCACATGCGTATGCTAGTGATAATGTGCGTGATTGGTTTGCATCCCTACGTGCATCCACACCCATCCATCAATCTGCCAAGCCTATCCAGCAGTTGGTACAATTGTACCAAAAGCGTGCCAGCAGCGGGGTAGACGTGGCAGAAAATGTGTTGTGGGCGCAGTTCATGGTAGACCTTAGGGCACTCGTCACAACGGGGGAGCACTTAGAAGTACTTAAGGGCTTCCAGTGGATAGAGGCGTATAAGGTTAACAAGCGTGACTATGTGAGTGACAACAAAAAGTATGTCATGTACATAGAGGGGGATGAGGAGCTGAAGAAGCTCAATGCCAAGTACCTAGTACACCTATGGCTACAAAAGGCAGAACTGGACCCTACCACCCTGTCAGTCATACTGGCAGGTCTGAAGGATAAGTGGGAGGACTTCAGGAAGGCAATGGCCTATGTGCAGCAATGCTTAGAGCCATTTGCTGCTGCAGCCAAGGATGTAAAGGTGAAGCAGGTAAAGGGGGAGGAAGCCTCAGGTACGGGGCTCTCCAAGAAGCAGATGCAGTCGCTGGTGGCCCAGGTAAAGGCGGTAATGGGGGGGGATAAAAACAAAAACAACAAAAGTGGGGGAGGTGGAAACAAGGGGGGGGGGAAGAACAATAACAATAAAAACAGAAAACAAAGTGGGGGAGCTAGCAAGCCAGGGGGTGCTAAGCCAGCAGGGGGGGACAAGAGGTTGCCTCATGACCCCACCAAACATTGAGGGGATTCATAGGTGTTTGCTCAATTTCACAAGTCTTCAAATGAGTAAAAAAAAAATCTTTCAGATCTGAGGGTACCTAAAGCTGGACTGTTGCAGGCAGCATGTAGACCATGAAAATAGACCACCCACGAAAATTGGGCTCATTCTGAGCTCAAATGGTGACATGTGACAGCATACATGTGCAGTTTTTCGTCATTTCCCCCCTTTACTTACATGAAACAAATATGAATAGTGGACAAATGAACTCATTTCAGGCTGGATTCTTGCAGGCAGCATCTAGACCATGAAAATAGACCACCCACAAAAATTGGGCTCATTCTGAGCTCAAATGGTGACATGTGACAGCATACATGTGCAGTTTTTCGTCATTTTCCCCCTTTTCTTACATGAAACAAATATGAATAGTGGACAAATGAACTCATTTCAGGCTGGATTCTTGCAGGCAGCATCTAGACCATGAAAATAGACCACCCACAAAAATTGGGCTCATTCTGAGCTCAAATGGTGACATGTGACAGCATACATGTGCAGTTTTTCGTCATTTTCCCCCTTTTCTGACATGAAACAAATATGAATAGTGAACAAATGAACTCATATCAGGCTGGATTCTTGCAGGCAGCATTTATACCATGAAAATAGACCACCCACAAAAATTGGGCTCATTATGAGCTCAAATGGTCGACATGTGACAGCATACATGTGCAGTTTTTCGTCATTTTCCCCCTTTTCTTACATGAAACAAATATGAATAGTGAACAAATGAACTCATTTCAGGCTGGATTCTTGCAAGCAGCATCTAGACCATGAAAATAGACCACCCACAAAAATTGGGCTCATTCTGAGCTCAAATGGTGACATGTGACAGTGTAAATATGCAGCTTTTCGTCATTTGCACCGGTTTCTTACATGAAACAAATAGGAATCATGACCAAATGAACTCATATCGAGCTGCCAGGATTCTTGCAAGCAACATTTAAACCATAATACTACACCACCTACAAAAATTGGGCTCATTATGAGCTCAAATGGTGACATGTGACAGTATAAATATGCAGTTTTACGCCATTTTCATCGTTTTCTTACACGAAATAAATAGGAATCATGACCAAATGAGCTCATATCGAGCTGGATTCTTGCAAGCTACATTTAAACCATAATACTAGACCACCTACAAAAATTGGGCTCATTATGAGCTCAAATGGTGACATGTGACAGTATAAATATGCAACCTTTTGTCATTTGCACCGGTTTCTTACATGAAACAAATAGGAATCATGAACCAATGAACTCATATCCAGCTGGATTCTTGCAAGCTACATTTAAACCATAATACTACACCACCTACAAAAATTGGGCTCATTATGAGCTCAAATGGTGACATGTGACAGTATAAATATGCAGTTTTACGCCATTTTCATCGTTTTCTTATTACACGAAATAAATAGGAATCATGACCAAATGAGCTCATATCGAGCTGGATTCTTGCAAGCTACATTTAAACCATAATACTAGACCACCTACAAAAATTGGGCTCATTATGAGCTCAAATGGTGACATGTGACAGTATAAATATGCAACCTTTTGTCATTTGCACCGGTTTCTTACATGAAACAAATAGGAATCATGAACCAATGAACTCATATCCAGCTGGATTCTTGCAAGCTACATTTAAACCATAATACTACACCACCTACAAAAATTGGGCTCATTATGAGCTCAAATGGTGACATGTGACAGTATGAATATGCAGTTTTACGCCATTTGCACCGGTTTCTTACATGAAACAAATAGGAATCATGACCAAATGAACTCATATCAAGCTGGATTCTTGCAAGCAACATTTAAACCATAATACTAGACCACCTACAAAAATTGGGCTCATTCGATCTGAGCTCAAATGGTGACATGTGACAGTATATGAAAAGAGACAACAAACGTGGACTGAAGCATTGGCACGCTGAGCCCCGTGCATGTCTGAGACCAGTTGTCTGAAAAGAGACAACAAACGTGGCAGCATGGCACGCCGAGCCCCGTGCATGTCTGAGACCAGTTGTCTGAAAAGAGACAACAAACGTGGAAGCATGGCACGCCGAGCCCCGTGCATGTCTGAGACCAGTTGTCTGAACTGAAACGTAAAAAGCGCGGATCCGCGTAAGGCGCGATGTCTACTGGCTCAGGACAGTATATATATATAAGTAACATTTAAACTCAGCCCAGTTTTGACGTCATTTCCAACTGAAAAAATTATTAATTAAATAATTCATTGATAAAACACGCGCTCCTATTGGGGAGTCGCAGAGCACAATAATACATGTTAAAGTGCTTTTCATCCCTGTATGTTGCACGCTGGGATCTAAAACTGAAAAATTTAAACTCACATCAATAAGGCTAGTCTGAGTCTGAGTCATCAATTATGTGGGGAGGGCGGCGCTTGTGGCGCGGGGTCGCCTTCGCTTGCTTGCTAGCCGTGCCCCGGTGTGCGACCTGCTTCGATCCGAACGCACTCTACTATCTCCGCCTAACCTCGCGCAGTCGAGTCGGGTGGCAGATTGGGTAACTCTACACCTGGGCATGCGCAAAGCGCAGCTCGCACCTCATCTAACCCTACTATTTCATCGTCCCCGTCTGTGTAGAGCACATGGACCATGTTGTGCTCCTTATTAAACGCCGTCACATGGGCATGATACCGCTTCTCCCCTGAGTTTGGGCCTGAAAATATCTTGCATACCGGGGTCCCCACCAACCATTCCGGCTCGTGCACGTCCATGACATGCGATTTGAAAAGTGCCATCGCCGTCTTCTCCGCCATCGCTGATTCCGTTTTCTGTGCTTATTCCGTTTTCCCACCCCTCATGTTTCGCGCACATACGAAAAGGACTTGAATTTCCTTGCTAACAGGTCGGTCTCGGCAATTCATCTTGCATTCACTGGAATTCATTCATCGAAGCCCCGAGACTGCCCGTCCAGTCTGAACATACGAAAAGGACTTGAATTTCCTTGCTAACAGGTCGGTCTCGGCAATTCATCTTGCATTCACTGGAATTCACTCATCGAAGCCCCGAGACTGCCCGTCCAGTCTGAACATACGAAAAGGACTTGAATTTCCTTGCTAACAGGTCGGTCTCGGCAATTCATCTTGCATTCACTGGAATTCACTCATCGAAGCCCCGAGACTGCCCGTCCAGTCTGAACATACGAAAAGGACTTGAATTTCCTTGCTAACAGGTCGGTCTCGGCAATTCATCTGGAATTCACTCATCGAAGCCCCGAGACTGCCCGTCCAGTCTGAACATACGAAAAGGACTTGAATTTCCTTGCTAACAGGTCGGTCTCGGCAATTCATCTTGCATTCACTGGAATTCACTCATCGAAGCCCCGAGACTGCCCGTCCAGTCTGAACATACGAAAAGGACTTGAATTTCCTTGCTAACAGGTCGGTCTCGGCAATTCATCTTGCATTCACTGGAATTCACTCATCGAAGCCCCGAGAGGCCGAGACTGCCCGTCCAGTCTGAACATACGAAAAGGACTTGAATTTCCTTGCTAACAGGTCGGTCTCGGCAATTCATCTTGCATTCACTGGAATTCACTCATCGAAGCCCCGAGACTGCCCGTCCAGTCTGAACATACGAAAAGGACGAATTTCCTTGCTAACAGGTCGGTCTCGGCAATTCATCTTGCATTCACTGGAATTCATTCATCGAAGACCCGAGACTGCCCGTCCAGTCTGAACTTCATACTACCGTTGTACGAAATTCAGACTGCACGAACCTCGAGGATTGTCAATGAATGCCCATGAATTTCATTTGGTCGCACAAAAATGTTTTATTCAAGAGAACAGTGGCAATGGCATCAAACTGCATTGTTTTCCTTTCATTTGTCACCTTTTGAGCTGTAAACAGTCTATTTTGATGGTCTACATGCTGCTTACAAGTTTCCAGCCTGATCTGAGTTCATTTGTTCAATATTCATATTTGTTTCATGTAAGATAACCGAGAAAATGACGAAAAACTGCACATGTATGCTGTCACGTGTCACCATTTGAGCTCAGAATGAGCCCAATTTTTGTAGGTGGTCTATTTTTATGGTCTAGATGCTGCCTGCAAGAATCCAGCCTGAAATGAGTTCATTTGTTCACTGTTCATATTTGTTTCATGTAAGAAAAGGGGGAAAATGACGAAAAACTGCACATGTATGCTGTCACATGTCACCATTTGAGCTCAGAATGAGCCCAATTTTTGTGGGTGGTCTATTTTCATGGTCTAGATGCTGCCTGCAAGAACCCAGCCTGATATGAGTTCATTTGTTCACTGTTCATATTTGTTTCATGTAAGAAAAGGGGGAAAATGACGAAAAACTGCACATGTATGCTGTCACATGTCACCATTTGAGCTCAGAATGAGCCCAATTTTTGTGGGTGGTCTATTTTCATGGTCTAGATGCTGCCTGCAAGAATCCAGCCTGATATGAGTTCATTTGTTCACTATTCATATTTGTTTCATGTAAGAAAAGGGGGAAAATGACGAAAAACTGCACATGTATGCGGTCAAATGTCACCATTTGAGCTCAGAATGAGCCCAATTTTTGTGGGTGGTCTATTTTCATGGTCTAGATGCTGCCTGCAAGAATCCAGCCTGATATGAGTTCATTTGTTCACTATTCATATTTGTTTCATGTAAGAAAAGGGGGAAAATGACGAAAAACTGCACATGTATGCTGTCACATGTCACCATTTGAGCTCAGAATGAGCCCAATTTTTGTGGGTGGTCTATTTTCATGGTCTGAAGGCTGGATGACCCCTGCTTTATTGACAAATATAAGGATTTAATCACATGTGGAAAAATTGAGTAAAATTTATGAAATTGAGCAAACACTTATGAATCCCCTCATTGCACTAGGTGCCTTTGTAAGGGGCACCTAAAAGATGATTGCTGGAAGGGCAAACCCGACTATGGTTCTGACGTTGATGTTTGTCCTGGATGTTGGAAAACACGTCACCCCATTGCAGCAGGAGCGCGATGCACGGCTCCCAGGCACAACAAGAACACGCCAGGGCGCTACAACCGCGCGGGGGCGGCAGACCAGGGAGACTCCTGTAAGCTACCCTCACCATTTTTCACAAATGGTTTCCTGTTACCTTCTGTCTGCCAAGTGTTGCCTGAGTGTGATGATGTGGATTGGGAAGTGGCATATGACATGACACTGTCACACATGATGCGTGACCCCACCATAGCTTCCCTTAGTGCAGCAGCAGAAAAGGTAATCACGTATGGTGCTCTAGCAGAGCAACTGCACAAGGTTATGGGCCATGAGGCTGTGGCTGAAAGGCTAGCCAATAAAATACAAGGCCATGATCTGGAACAGATGTGCAGGCACGTACGTAAGCACTGTGAGCAATGTCAGCTATATGCTCCTAAGCCCAGAAAATGGCATGTGGCCACACCACCACTGGCTAGAGGCAAACTGGTTGGGGATGTTATACACGTGGTGAAGGACACGGTATACTACCTAGTCATAAAGGATGCCTGGTCAAGGTTTGTGGTAGTGGAGCCCCTGCCTGGGATGGATAAACAGCAGCTGCACAGAGCTTTACAGATAGCCTTGGCACGTTTTCACCCCATTGAAAAAGTAATGCTGGATCAGCAGTTTCTCTGCATCCAGGACAGAAATGATCTGCCCAAGATAGAAGTGTCTGGGGCTCAAGATCATGAACGTCAGGGGTTGGTAGAACGTAGCATGAGAGCCATCAGGGATGTGATAAGAAAAATGCCATCCAGGTTGGCTGACTCTGGTAGCTATGCTGACAGGGCATCTTGGGCAGCAGGGGTGACTACCCAGCTAAACGCCAAACCAATAATGTCCTCACCTTTTGGGGAAATCACCCCAACTGGCCTTCAGTCAGGCAGCTATGCTTCAGAGGTACACACTCACTACAACACACAAAGGCAGCACTTAGCCAAGTTGCTGGCAAAGAAAGACAAGAATAATGCCAGGCCTGTGTTTGAAGTGGGGGACCATGTGTTGTTTTTCAGAGAGGGTGACAGAGGAAGAGCACACTCTGCCAGATGGCACGGTCCAGCTGTAGTCACCAAAATTCATGAAGAAGGGACTGCAGTCACTATACAACATGACAGAGAGCGTGTGGTCAGCAAGCATAGACTCAAGCTTTATTACCCACCACTGGCAGACGTGTCAGGGGTAGAATTCTTGGACATGGATTCAGAGCAGGAGTCTGGTGGATTGATCTCACCCAATGAATTGGCTAAGGACGTCATTGATGCAAGCACTAGTACCACAGTAGAAGCTCCTGTGTTCCTCAGTAGTGCAGCCCCACTACAACCCAATAGTCCACCTGGGCAGGAGGACGGTGCACAGGGTGAGCAGCAGGTAGCACCTCCCTCACACCTGGAGGAGTCACAAAATAGAGCAGATCCTGTCGTTCCCAGGAAGTCATTTGCTGAGATTCTCAAGGCCTTGCACAAGGCACACAACACTAAAGCAGTTGTGGCAACAGGTGCAGCACAAGTCAATGCTGTAGGGGATGCAGGTCAAGATCCTAGTATTTTGGCTGTAGACACCCAAGCACAGGTGAGTATCATCAGTGCAGCAGCTGTATCTGGTCTGAAAATGAAGGCCTCACCATGGGCTAGAGTGTCAGATTTTTCAGGCAAAACCAAAATGCAGGTCAAAGGTCAGGTGAGCATTCAAATCTTGGGTATGCCCACTCCATTTTAGGTGGTTGAGGGTTACTCAGGGAATGCCCTGTTAGGGGAACCTTTTGTATCTTACCCTGGTGTTGTCATCTCAGCTGGGAGGTTGAGTGTGGCAGGGGTAGGACAGGTGCCTCTAGATCATTTTAAAATCCCTTTGAGCCAAATTAGCACTGGGTTGGATGCTGCCATCAATGCAGTTAAGCCCAAGTACCTCCCAGGACAGGAACCGTGTGTGGAGGACCTCATACACTCTAAAAAGCTACACCCTTCAGCGTTTGGGCTTGGTAGATGGGATGTTGCATCCATGTCTCCCCTGTCCTATGATGATATTGTACGGGGCTGCCAGACGCAGATTGGGTTTCTTAAGTGGCTGGAAGCTTTCACCAAAGCCAGGGAGGAGTGGGTTGTTCCAGATGCACGTAGTCCCACACACACACCACCTGTGACTCCTCTTGATGCTATGCCAGCTAGAGCCAAGAAGCTAAGGTTAAAGTTTGTGTGCAAGCATAAACCTCAGGCTGATGGGGGACCACCCATTTTTCGTGCTCGGCCATGTGTCACTGAGTTCAGGGGCTCTACAGAGCTGACAGAGGCTGAGCTTTATACTCCTGGTATTCAGCAAACGTCTCTCAAGGTGTTGCTTTCCTTGTTTTTGCATCAGCTTAATACAGGGAAGGATTATGTGTGTAAAGCCACAGATATCAAAAGAGCCTTTCTAAAGGGGGACCCTGCCATAGCACAGCAGGTCTGGAGAGGACAGGTATACGTGGTGAACACTCCTAAGGTGTGGCACAGGGATATTGTACAACCCTTGTTGAGGCCAAACCTGGGGGTTGAAGGGTTGCAGTCAGCTCCAAAAATTTTTAGGCTGTCTGCACAGGAGGTATTCATGAAGCTAGGGGCCACCTATGATGACATTGACCCTCGTCACGTGTATCGAACAGGGAACTACCACGCCGTCGGCCGTCGCCAAGCAATATGGAGTGAGCACTTCGACCGTCTGCCGGTGGCTGGAATCTGAGACGAAGGCGAAGATCCGTGCCATGGCTGATGACCCAAACCTGAAAAACCACTCGGGCCGAGGGTTGGTGCCCGGCAAACAACGAGAAGGCCGCTTTCCATTAATGGAGGCGGATTTGAGGGACTGGATCGTCAGCCAGAAGAGAGCCCCTGTGCTTGCGTAAGTTTGCATGCTTTCCTTGTTCTTCGTTTTGCTGAAAACACTGATGGGTAGTTTCTGTCTTTAAACAGCGGCATGTGTATTTGGTGAACATTCGAAGGAGCGCAAAAGCTTGCTGATTGTCGCCCTCTCATTGCTTGCGTGCCTGTTTTTCCCAATCGTATTGCAGCGTCGTCAAAGCACAGGCCAAGATCTTGATGGCTAAACATTACCCGACCGCGGGGATGGGCTTTGCGTACTCCGACACGTGGGCCCGCGAGTTCGCGTGCCGACGGGGCCTTGTCACGCGGGTGGCGAGCAACCACCGCAATGTCACCATGGAGGAGGCGTTGCCCGCGTTGCAGCAGTTTCATTCCGGGCTCATCGTGGCCGGTTTGAACAGCGGCTTGAGGGCGCTCAGGGACCCATATTGGGGGCGTTTCCCCATCGGCCCCGCTACCGGCACGTTTCGGTTTAACATGGACCAGGTGGGCCTTGCCTTGAGGAACATGAAGGGCAAGTGCTTCGCGGAGAAAGGGGCGTCCCACGTGAACATGGGCACCAAGAAGGTGGATTACAAGCACCGGGCAGTTACCGTTTGCCTGACCACCGCCCCCCACTCCCCCTTTGACGAGAACTGGCTGGCTGACATGCCCCCCCCCTCATCATCTTCCCCGGCGCGGGTAAGAACGTGGCTCGTATGGCTTACGAGACCAACCAGTACATGCCTGAGGCGGTTGTCACCTTTCAGGCCTCCGCCTGGTTCAGCGACCACGCCCCGGAGGTGTGGTTGCAACTGTTTGAAGCCTTTTTGAAGAAGTTCTACGCCAAGTACGGCAAGCGTGACGTCCTCTTGTTCTTGGACAACCTCGCTGTTCAGGTGGGCATGTGTTTCCTTCCTTATTACCCCAATTTTCTTTGGCTTGTTTCGTTTCAGTGCATGTGCATGTTGGCTGCAAGGCATGTGGTGATGATGATGCCGGAGACTAATATTCTCTTTTTTTTATGTGTCGTTTCCAATGCCTGGGTGTTTTGGTGCTGCGGTGGATCGGTGCATGCAGGTCTCCGACGCCTTTCGGAAAGCCCTCCGGGATATGGGGGTGGTGCCGTGGTATGGGCCGGGCAACATGACCCACTTGTGGCAGCCAAATGACTGCTGCATCAATGCCGTGTTCAAGCGCTGGTTTGACGCGGAGGTCACCCGCATAATGGACGCGAGGGCCCGCGATGGGCTTGACCCGCCCAACGCCTCCGAGACGCGGATCATCATCCAGAATGCCGTGGCTATCGCCTGGATCCGCCTCTGCGGGCCTGAGGGCAGGCTGACCATCATGAAGGGCTGGACGCAGACCGGCTGTGCCGTCAGCCTCCAGCGGGATCCGAAGCGCGACGCACTCGTCTGCCCCGAGGGCTTCACGAAATACGAGGTCCCACGCCCAACTGACGAGGAACTGGCGGTCACTCCCAACGCTGATGCGGTAAGTCAGGCTGCTAATAACTCGCGTAGTCGAGGATTTTCATCAATCCTCTGACACCATGTCAAAAGAACTCAGCTGGTGTGCCTTTGCAATGTGTGGACCACTGGCTGACTTCGCCAACTTGGCAAACCAACTGATACTTGTCCTGTCCGCACAATCCCTTTAGCTGACTTTTTGCGTGTTGGCCTGCCTCGCACCGTGTGTGTGTGTGTTTGCCTTGTATGTATGTAACAGGTTGAGGCTGCTTCCTTGCGGGTGCCCCTGGCCAACACGCCCGGTCCAGATTCCATGCCCGCTGAAGGCACCGTTTTCGAGGTCGACCCCAACTGGGTTGCCCCCCCCCCCCTGCGTCAGATGCAGCAGGTGAGAGGGGGGTGGTGGGCTACAAACCCCCCGAGGAGTGCCGCGTATGGGGCAGCAAGAAGACGCTGGCCGCCCACAATGGTGCCCAAGGTGGCCCGCCCACCAAGAAGCAGAGGGGGCGTGCGGGCTCATCCACCAACAACACAAAGACGGCGCCAGCTGTCCCGACCCCTGTGGTGGAGGCCGCGACCACCTCCAATGCCCGCCCAGATGGCGAAGCTGCCGTGCCCCCACGCAAGCGCACGCGTGCGGCTCGCAAGAAGGTATTATGTCCATGCTTGTCAGATTGTCCCTTGCTTGTTATTGTTTGCAATGTAGGAGTTGTGAGTGTGTAACCCTTAAGGTAGCGGTACTTTTGTGACCCATTTTAGTATGCATGGGGTTCCCTAGTCCAGCGTACACAGTCTCCGTGCTGGTTTTCTTGCCCGTACACGCATGACAGACATCATCATTGCTGCTGCTTTACCTCACCTCACTGCGTGCAGGTGTCATATGCCGAGGACAGTGACGAGGACTACGACGAGGACGACGACGAGCCATCCCCCCCCACTGTGACACATCATGGTGACAAGGTGCAGGTGCCATTCAAGAGGCGGTACGAAATGAAACGCCTGTCAACGTTCGAGGATTCCGAGGAGGTGGCACCGTTCATTGACGAGACAGACGTCCTCCCAACGGTTCACTCGGCGCCCACCGTCACCAAGGCGGGCCCCACCGTCACCAAGGCGGGCCCCACCGTCACCAAGGCGGGCCCCACCGTCACCAAGGCGGGCCCCACCACCACCAAGGCGGGCCCCGCCACCACCAAGGCTGGCCTCACCACCACCAAGGCGGGCCCCGCCACCTCCTCCAAGGCGTCGCCCAAGAAGAAGGCGTCACCCACGAAGAAGGCTCGCGTCATCATCAAGTGGGACCCGCATGCCAACAAGGACGACCCGCATGCGTACAAGGAGGGTGCGTACAAGCGCATGCAGGATAAGAAGATCGACCCACCTGTGGCGTCCGAGCTGCTGGCCGCCCAGGTGTTGCACCTCTCTCAGCTGACCCCTGAGTCCATGGTTGGCAAGCGCATCTGCGAGCTGTGGGATGTGGAGGGGGATGACGGCAAGCCCTACTGGAAGTGGTACTACGGTACCATCGCCAACACACCGCCACGCAACTCGGTCCGTGTCGAGCCGCTGCCCAAGAAGACAACGGCAGGCTGGTCGTTCAACGTCCTGTGGGACCCGGAGGAGGAGGGCGAGGAGGCTGTGCATGACACCCTTACCAAGCAGACGGATTTCAACTATGCCCTCAAGTGGCTGGTGTTTGGTGCCTGAGGCCCGTGCTATACTTGTACAACTGTCTATCCTCAATGTGAGGAGAGAGATCCTGTCATGACACACTTTTGATGTCTTATTCTGATGTAATGCTGTTTGATGTCCTAAACAGAACATAGTGCTGCAGCACAGCATACATATCTCTATAGTTACAACCCTGACCCTACCCTGGATTCATGAAGGTCACACTCAAGGAGCTCAAGACCTACCTTACAATACCCACCACTATGTACATACCCTAACCAACCCTTACCCTACCCTGGATTCATGAAGGTCACACTCAAGGGGTTTTAGTGGCCCAGCAAACAAACTACCACATTGCACTACCCTAAAAACAGACTCAAGTTTCCCTACCTTGCCATACGAATGCCTAAGGTACCCAATACCCATTCAAAAACTCCTCACTGAAAACATCAAAGTATTTACTATTCCCTACATATTGTTTACAATATATAGTTGTCCTGGCTTGTAGTTTTGTCGTGGTATCTCATGTTGGCTTTAGCTGTGGTTATGTGTAGGTGCCTTCAATCTGCTCCAAGTAATTATATTTTTTAATATATAGTTGTCTATTCTATGCAGTAAGTGATACAACCCATGTACAAGGTTGTCTCACTTAACCCCTAAATGGTCTGAGATCCTGCCGATAAATCGGCTGGATCTTCACAATTTTGCAAACCAGATGCCATCCAACCTACCCATATCCAATGGCTGTCCTTGGGGGCCAAGCATGTTCATGAGTTGCCCTTCGGGTTGGTATATCACAACCTCACATATATGCAGGGTAGGCCATGTTTAACTGCCGTCAAAGTCAGGGGGGTCAAGACGCGCGTTTTCATTTTTGGTAGAATGTGCATTTTGAATTATGTTATAAGACCTAGGCACCTACCACTTCAGGGATGATAAACAATTAGTTGCTGAACAGTTTGAGCCATTGGGGTCATCATTTGGGTGGGTATACCAGCAGTTACACCCAGTACAGCCCATAGGGGTACCGTTGGTAAAAAGCAACCAAGGGAGTAGGAGTGGGCATACTACCTCCTAATATGGCCACCAACCATGCCAAACAATACATTTCCCTTCCACAATGATGGGGAAACATAACTGCATCATCACACTGCCCTTACATGGCACCTATGTGCAGGTGCCACCTTGTCCATGCACGTAGGTAACGTGGTACGGACACCCTACGCAAGGCATGCATTCTAGGAGGCAGCCACCAACAAACTAGTGGTGTTGAGCCTATTTCAGCCTGCCCTAGCAAGGATAAACTAGGCCTAAGCTGCTATAGCTTGCCAGGTGATGGCCAGCACACCTGGTGGCACATGCTGTCAATGGGAAGCTTTTACTCACCAGTTACGTGCTTGATGATGCCACAGAGACCAGCCAACTGCCTCACACTCATGCAATATGTGTATGGGAAATGTATAACAAACATATATGGAGGTATTCAAACCCATACAGCCTCTAAAACTTATCACCATCACCCTGTGGCAGGTCAACTGACTGAGGGAAGCATCTAAGAAGGGTGTTTTAGAAAGGGGCCAGGCCAGGGTCAAGAAAGAGCATGAATAGTGCAAAAAGAATGTGCTACACAAGCTAGAACGTATATATAAACGTCAAACATCGATAGGAAAACGATGCTTAAGCTTTACCAGGCATGGATGGCGTTACCTAGGCCCAGGCGGTGGCCGCAAAATGGCGCATTTCGGCACACCAAAGTTGTGCAGCATGGTCGCTGGATTCGGCGATTTCTGGCCACCCTTGCACGTTTACGACTACTATGTATCATAAAAAGTACAAAGAAACCAATATATACTTTGAAATACGCCGGAAAGGTATTGCTGTCAACGTTTCTATCGTCCGGCCTGATCGCAGTTTTTTCCAGCAAGAACGCTGCCGACACCTATCAAATGGCATTCCCGCGAACCAAAAATTGGCCTGTATAATCTTTAGGACGTTTAAAATCGATATCCTAAGTTTGGCCAGAAAATTCGAACGCAAACGTAAATGCCATGCGTGGGCGCAAGCCGCCATGGCCAGGTCGTCGTTTTCCGGAATGCACGTTGTACGTGAAAAAGTACCCTGACCCCTTGTACTTTGACCGGCCAGAACACCTCTATAACTTTGTCAAAAGTATGCAAACCCTAGAACCATGCTGTGAAGAATTTTATAAACTTTCGATCTTCTCAGCTAAACTTTTCCTAATTCTCAATAGATTTCGCGGCATCTGGTCCCCCGAGAAGGGGCCGATGCATCGGCTGGAACTCGATTTTTGGCGGAAAATCGGCAGCAAGACCATTTAGGGGTTAATAGTTGTCTCCCTTACCATGCTATAACAACATTCTCGATCTATTGTTGTATCAATTTCAACTCAACCCCGCAATGCATCCTACTTGCTCCTTGCTATTGACCATGTAGAAACATTAAATTTAGAACACTTGGAGGACTTAAGCTTTATTTATTACAGCAACAGGAAAACCAAAGCCCACGGACACTATTTGCTCAGCAGGTCACGTGTAATCAGTGTCCAACCAAACACTGTGTGGACAGGTAATGTTGTATCCTACTCAATGCAGGATGCTTGTATATTGTTCTGACATGTAGCAGTCAGCCAGGACCGTACAACAAGTGCATGACACTAGCCAATCCTAAATCAGCAACCCGTCTAAACGTGTCATGGCAATCTTCCACAACATGTCCATTGGCATCAATAAGTACGACCACTTTGCCGTCTACCGTCATTGCTTCCTATTTGGATCCACTACCTGCCTCAGGTGGTGGATAAACGAGGACGGGGTTCACCGCGTCCTGCACGAGCCCCTTCTCACCATGTGCCGGGGCGTAGAAGAAAAAACGAAAGTTATCCCTTTCCTTGTACGCCGCTCCCGCGTGCACAAGCGCCCCGTGCCACACCAAGACATCGCCGGCCTCCAACACTAACGTCTTCTTCTTGACGTCAGGGCGGGAGCTCATGTTGTCCAGGCCTGGGTACAGTATACTGTTCTCCCAGTACACAAACGATGTGCCAGCGAAGGGGGCCACTATGACCGACACGGGGTAGTTCACATCCCATGCTCCCGGGTATCGCGTGTAGTCCGAATGGGCGGGCTGCTCTTCGCATCCCGCCTTGCTCCACAGAAAGTAGCCCTTCACTGGGAAATGCTTGCCGTCCGGGCCCATCAGGACACGCACCAGACGATTTGCGATCCTACGCGCCGGGTCACCCTGATCGAAGGGCACGAAGCCCATCCATCGGTGCTTGTCACCAGAATTTGTCACGAATACGCGAGTTTTCTTGTTGTAAGTTAGCGCGTTGAAGATCGGCTCATAGACCGTATTTCCAGGCTGAGACATTTCACGAAGCAGGGCCAGTTCTGATGGCATCACAAGACCTGATGTCCTAAATAAGCCGCTCGTCCCAAGAGCAATTTGGGCCTCATGCGCAACCGAATCCATGGGTGACAAGGCGGCTCGTTGCATGCACAGCGTCTCCACCACTTCTTTGTTGCGGTACAAGAAGCGCCGCTGGGCGTTATCGCTATCCCGCTTCGCTACTGCCCACGGCTCCTCGGCCTTCACAGCAGCCGATTCTGCTGCGTACTCCTTCTTCCGGGCTTCTCTGCGCTGCTCCAGCCAGCCGGCTTTGCCCATTTCTTTAATCTGCTTAGCCACGTACGTAGCTCGCCGGGCGTTGGCCTTGAGTTTGCGATTTAGCTCCTTCGCAGGATCTGGTGGCTCTACAGACGCCATTACAATGTATGTACTGGTATGTCTGTCTGACAACCCGCGTGGTATTTTTTTTTTGGTGGTATGACTAAGTAGATAATGAATTCAGTATCAGTAAATATTTGATGTTTTATATATTCGCGCTTGTGCGCGAAAATGCTTCCTCTAGGTTTTGGTTTTGGGCGTACATTATCGCTCCATGCATTATGTTCAATTGCTTTGGGCGGTTCACCTGAAAGTCGGCTGCTCGGCGCTCGGCACTGCCTGTACATGTACAAGTGTAAGTGGGTGCACACGGGTGTACACTCCGGGTGTACACGGGTGTACACTCCGGGTGTACACGGGTGTACACGCCGGGTGCACTTCGGTCTACTGCCACACGCGAAGGCACTGTATGCACTGTATGTAGTGGCGTGACCCACAACGACGTTGTGGATCACGCCACTACATAACATATGTACAGTATGCAAGCGCCGACACTTGAGCGTGGCGGTGGGCCGAAGTGTAGCGTGACCCACAACGACGTTGTGGATCACGCCACTACATAACATATGTACAGTATGCAAGCGCCGACACTTAAGCGTGGCGGTGGGCCGAAGTGTAGCGTGACCCACAACGACGTTGTGGATCACGCCACCACATACAGTGCATACAAAAGCGCCTTAGCGTGTGGCAGTAGACCGAAGTGCACCCGGCGTGTACACCCGTGTACACCCGGAGTGTACACCCGTGTGCACCCACTTACATGTACAGGCAGTTATCATATTATGCGGAAAAGTGTCAGATAAGAGCGCCTAAGGGTAGACATGTATTTAAGTACGTGAAAGGCATGCGCTGCACACTGTTTATCCCCACTTCTATAAATTAAATTAGAAGCTAAGATAAGGAGATAGTTCATACATAGATAGCTGTTGTCCTGTCTTACGTACACGTGTATGTAATGCGTGCGTCGGACGAGGGTACACGTTCACGATGAATGACATACACCGCGTCCACATTTTTTGGTACACGTTATGCACGTCCACGATTTATACTTTACATAATGTGCGAATTTCGCACAAGCCATCGTCAATGATGCTATGCTTTCAGTACATATAAACAGTCCAAGCGAACACATTATATTTCATGAGCCTGTCGGGCAAAATTAATTTTGGCGTGTATGCCAAATTTTAACAAGTCGATATGGCATGGCGGCTGTACGTACCGGTGGCAGCCCTTACGCACCTTTCGTAAATACGAGGAAGCCAGACGTAAATAACTGAGGATCGAATTTCAGACTTCTGACTTCCGCCGCATCCTTTTTAACCGCAACGCGTCAGTTCATTATTGGCCCCTACATCGAGGGTACCCCATGTTTGTTGCGTTTCTCCCTCGTTGCGGAACCGCAAAATCGGTGAGTGCCACTTGCGGAACTGGCTATGGCGATTCTTCCTGACCCCGTATCTTTCTGTAGACATAAGCTTTTACGCAACGGAAGGTGGCGTTGGATAGCCCTACACTTCCTTCATATAAATACGTCATTTAATTTTTTTTGATTTGTTGCGTAACTAGTTGCGTTACCGCGGGTTGGTACTGTGGGTCACTGGGTATAAGGGTGTGGGGGCAGTGAGTGGTTGAGTGGGTAGGTGCGTGGGTGGGTCAACTGTGGGTGGCCGGACGGGTGCATATGGGGCCAGCTGGCTGGGTGTTTAGGTGGTTGGGTGAGTTGTATGAGAGTGAATGCCAAGAATTCCGCCATGGTTCTTGCAGGAAGTTGCCTTTATTAATAACAAGGAACACAGACGTAAGTCACGTCACTTCCAAGACTGCACGCAGCACAGACGACAGGGTCGCAGTGCCAAGAGAACGTGCACGCAAGAACTGGCGTCCTAGAGCTACCAAGTCACACATATAGGTTGCTAGGGACGCGTCCAAGTATTCAGCTGTACTGTCACAGCTGAACTGTCAATCAATTGATTACACAGACTCTGGCACGCCTTTGGCGCGCAGATCTATCAATTGTCCATACGGCTAGTCCTGTGGACCTATCCGTACATTACTCAGCATCAATTGTCTCATAGGTCCTGGCGCGCTACAGCACGCCTACCTATCAATTGACCATCAAGTCCTGTACAAGTCCTGTCAACGTCCTGCGGACTATCAAAGTGACACTTGTACATCCTGTGTCCGTACGCGCCCACAGTGGCGCGCCGGGTACTGTCGGCACAGCCTAGGAAGCGTCATAACTTTTACGTTCCTTAACCCCTCATTGGTCTTGCAGCCGATTTTCCGCCAAAAATCGACTTGCAGCCGATGCATCGGCTGCTCCGCGGGGGACCAAATTGCGCGAAAACTATTTAGAATTAGGAAACGTTTAGCTGAGAAGATCGAAAGTTTATAATTTTCCTCACAGCACGGTACTAGGGTTCGCATACTTCTGACAAAGTTATAGAGGTGTTCTGGCCGGTCAAAGTACAAGGGGTCAGGGTACTTTTTCACGTACAACGTGCATTCCGGAAAACGACGACCTGGCCATGGCGGCTTGCGCCCACGCATGGCATTTACGTTTGCGTTCGAATTTTCTGGCCAAACTTAGGAAATTGATTTTATACGTCCTAAAGATCACACAGGCCAATTTTTGGTTCGCGGGAACGCCATTTGATAGGTGTCGGCAGCGTTCTTGCTGGAAAAAACTGCGATCAGGCCGGACGATAGAAACGTTGACAGCAATACCATTCCGGCGTATTTTAAAGGATATATTGGTTTCTTTGTACTTTTTATGATACATAGTAGTCGTAAACGTGCAAGGGTGGCAAGGAATCGCCGAATCTAGCGACCATGCTGCACAACTTTGGTGTGCCGAAATGCGCCATTTCGCGGCCACCGCCTGGGCCAAGGTAACGCCATCCATGCCTGGTAAAGCTTCTGCATCGTTTTCCTATCGATGTTTGACGTTTATATATACGTTCTAGCTTGTGTAGCACATTCTTTTTGCATTATTCATGCTCTTTCTTGACCCTGGCCTGGCCCCTTTCTAAAACACCCTTCTTAGATGCTTCCCTCAGTCAGTTGACCTGCCACAGTGTGATGGTGATAAGTTTTAGATGCTGTATGGGTTTGAATACCTCCATATATGTTTGTTATACATTTCCCATACACATATTGCATGAGTGTGAGGCAGTTGGCTGGTCTCTGTGGCATCATCAAGCACGTAACTGGTGAGTAAAAGCTTCCCATTGACAGCATGTGCCACCAGGTGTGCTGGCCATCACCTGGCAAGCTATGGCAGCTTAGGCCTAGTTTATCCTTGCTAGGGCAGGCTGAAATAGGCTCAACGTCACTAGTTTGTTGGTGGC
Source organism: Mesostigma viride (assembly GCA_009746045.1). Taxonomy (NCBI): domain Eukaryota; kingdom Viridiplantae; phylum Streptophyta; class Mesostigmatophyceae; order Mesostigmatales; family Mesostigmataceae; genus Mesostigma; species Mesostigma viride. The sequence goes on along the minus strand of RPFO01000104.1, from coordinate 5,109,718 downwards.
TGCCTCCTATAATGTATGCCTTGCGTAGGGTATCCGTACCACGTTACCTACGTGCATGGACAAGGTGGCACCTGCACATAGGTGCCATGTAAGGGCAGTGTGATGATGCAGTTATGTTTCCCCATCATTGTGGAAGGGAAATGTATTGTATGGCATGGTTGGGGGCCATATTAGTAGGTATTAGTAGGTAGTATGCCCACCCCTACCCCCTTGGTTGCTTTTTACCAACGGTACCCCTATGGGCTGTACTGGGTGTAACTGCTGGTATACCCACCCAAATGATGACCCCAATGGCTCAAACTGTTCAGCAACTAATTGTTTATCATCCCTGAAGTGGTAGGTGCCTAGGTCTTCTAACATAATTCAAAATGCACATTCTACCAAAAATGAAAACGCGCGTCTCGACCCCCCTAACTTTGGCGGTAGTTTTCTATGGCCTACCCTGCATATATGTGAGGTTGTGATAGCTCACCCCGAAGGGCAACTCATGGACATGCTTGACCCCCAAGGACAGCCCTTGGATGTTGGTAGGTTGGCTGTGGGGTGGTTTGCAAATTTAGCATTTTGCAGCCGATTTTTCGGCTTTAAATGGGACCAATGAGGGGTTAACCAAATGAGGCGTTCAAGGTGCCGTTGGAAAGAGCGTAACAATCTCTATCCATCTAACGTAAATTCTTTACGTTAACTCCAATCCCTTCTTTTCTTTAGGGATCACATCCCCTGCCAGGGACCCTTGAAGTAGCTTGAAATGTCCTTCACTCCAGCTTGAAGCTTGAACAGATGTCTTTAATGGCCATTGCCATTCCCCCAGCCTTTTCTTTTAAGGAACTGGAAAAGAAACAGATCTGCCACAGGGAAAACCATTCCGTGAGAAATGGATAAAAACCTATGGAAGTGGCATTACAGAGTACCACCAGATATTAGGAACAAACAAAATTAAATACATACAGGTTAATCTTATGAGGTCTTCTCCAGGAACTAATCCCATCACCTCGGTAGAGCCTCCAGTACAATGACCTTCTGGCGGTGAGTTACATTAATCCCAGATACTAATCCCATAAAACCCAGTACATATTCAATATAAGTACAATAAATCCATGACAATTAAAATACCACTTGACAAAGTAAGGCGTATTACAATAGTTTGCCTGTCATTCTCTCAACAGGTGTCTATTGGCGCCCGTCTTACGGCGCCCGTCTACTTGCCAGATGGTAAACTGCCACAGCAAACAAATGACAAAATGAAACACATAGGCAACAATTAAATCCTGCCCTGGGGAACTAGGGAAGTCTGAACAGGCAAACACCTGAACAGGCCAGCTTGTAGAAACATAATACCAGGGAATCGAACCCCGCCCTATAAACCCCAGAATAAAGGTTCCCAGACCATTGTGAGAGGTATGTACAAATATACATTTCTTTTAAAATAGAATACATGGTCTGTAATGGACCTGTCAACCTTGTGTAGTCAACAGCATGAACCCCAGCCAAAACCTGGCTGTATCCTGATTAAAATCAGAGTGAGTGTACCATGGTCCATGAGCCTTAGTACAGACTAAAATACAGGTATTATGCCAGTCACAATGCTGACACTACCACACAATCTGCTCTCCAATGCCCTATAACCATGCACCAGCTTAGACAGCTTGCTGAGATGGGTCCATCAGAGACTGAAGAACCTTGTATTGCACTGCTGCCTTCTGCACTAGCTTGGTCAAAGCATCAGCAGGATTGTCAACCCCAGGGATATGCTCAATATTGGCCAAGGAGGACAACTCCTTAAGAAGGAGATAATCCAAGTCCCTACTTCTGGCCATCTGCCTGTGCACAAACTGCACCATCCCCATGGAGTCTGTTTTTAGAAGAGTGGTAACCTGAAGTGGCCAAGGAGTGTTAGAAGTCATCTGATGAAGCAACTCCTTCAGATAAAGGCTTGTGTGAATGCCTTCACAAATAGCCCTGCATTCTGCCACATCACTGCTGACAGCCACCCGTTTGTGCAGGCGACTAAACCAGCTCACCAAACTCCCCAGGCCTTCCTGTCTGAGCACAAAGAGCCCTGCAGCCCTGCCCCTGACCTTGGAGACCTGCCTGCTGTCCATTGAGCTATCCACATACAGCTCCATGCAAATGGGTTGAGATAAATCCACTGCAGACAACAGAATGCCAGATGAAGCCCTGACCTGATCAGCCACCTTGGCAGACCCTAGCTCCACCAGCATGTCATCAGGCAACCTGGCTATGACCATAAGGTCTGGCCTGGAAATGCCTGCCACCCAAGCAACCATGCCCCTCACCATGGGACACAGTGCCTGTGTGATGACTGGAGGAAGCTTGCTAATGAGGGTCTCTTGATAATCATTGCCCCCCACCAGCAGCATACGCCACTCCCCCCCTTCTTCACCAGTGTGGCCTCCATGCCCACAAACAGGAGAGGCTCATTCTCCACCTGCCATTGCTCCCTACCCAGAGGAAACTTGGACTTAATGATGGAGATCAGCTCCTTAAGCCACGACGTGGGAGCTATCAGATGTAGGTCATCCCCGTGCAGCGAAGCATACACTGGTAGGCCTTCCCATTGCCCCAGAAACAGACAGGGGTCTACAGGAGAGACCTTCAAGTTGCAATGCTCCTTCAGGAAACGGTTGAGAGTCTCCCTCCAGATTATTGGACTTGACCTCAGGCCCTCCAGGCCCTTGAGGATTTTAAGGAACTCAGTGTGAATGTCCCTTTTCCATACAGCAGGCACCCTGACATAGAAAGGCGTCTTGCCCTCGCACTTTTCCTGTGCCACATCTGCATCCCCCTCCAGAAATGCCCTCTTGAAGTCTACCACCACTGAGCCATAGTCCAAGCCCTTGTTGAGAAGGCCTAGAAATACACACAGCAGCAGCCTCCAAGTGTCATGCAGCATGCCAGGGGTATACAACTCCTCAGCAGTGCACTCACCAGTACCCTTGAACTCATTCAGCACTGGCCTGACGTGTGGTACCTTGACCCCGTCCACCTCCTTCATCTTGATGACAAACTTGAGCTTGAGTAGACGTCGTGCAGGAGGCAGGTCATTGACAGGTTCCACGCATTTCTTGGAGATCCAGTCCTCCCCAGATTTAATCAGACCCAGTGTGACCTGGGGACACATAATGGGAGAGGACATGAGCTTCACCAGGCCTTGGTAGTTGATAGGGCTGTGTCCAGCAAGTGAGTGAGGACCAATGCCCAAACTGCTTGGATGACTAGCAGCTGGCAATATGAGGTCATCAACCAAGGGCTCCTGCCCCTGGCACACTTGCACACGCTTAACCGACCTGGTTACTGCACGTGATAGGTGAGTGGTCCTGAAATTAATCAGTGGGACCTGACCAGCCCCTTCCTTAGTCAGGAGAGAGGACGTGATCACTACCCCATCCTGGCATAGGAAATTCTGCCCCAGAAGAGCAGGTCCCTGATAGCCCTCCAAGACACAAAATGCAGTGTCCTGTCCAAGGATAGGAATAGATACCTCACCCAGTACCTTCACGTGTACCCCGCCACTGAAGTCAGACACAAACTGATAGCTGGGTTCAGTCATGCTGTACCCTGCTGCAGCTCTGGTCCCAATGATGGAAACCTGAGAATTAGTGTCTACCTCTAAGGCAGTGTCCAGCCCCAGATTGCCATGCCACCTGAGCTTGGCTACCTTGGGCTGCTTCTTGGCTCTTTGTAGAGCCCCAATCAATCCAGCCAAACTTGTCCCCCTGGGCTTGGTTAGTGCCTTGGGCTTGACAGTTGACTCCCCAGCTGTTGACCTTGCAGCCTGTTCAACAAGTACCTCTGCAACCTGGCCAGGGCTGACAGATTCCCCTGCAACAGATGTGGTCGTTGCGTCAGTGATGTCACTTGGGACCTGAAAATCCTGCAGATCCTGTGAGCCTTGTGCCTGACTGCCCTCATTCATCAGGTTAGGCTTGACATATGACCAACTCAGCCGGTGCACATGCTTTGGTTCGTCCTCCATGCTGACCAAGCATGCGTGGCTAGCTTCATCAACCTGGGTAACCACCCCAGGACTCCAGCTACCACGTTTGCCATAAAGGCTAGGTTCCTTCCAAGCTAGGACCTTCTGACCCACTTGTGGCTCCAGCATCTTCCAACCCCGGTCCTTCTCCCTCAGCTTGGCAAAGGTGACATGTGCAGCATGTTTCCAGCCCTCCAGCACATGTGGTGGGCACAGGCCATGATATAGACCCATTGGGCTGACAGCAACTCCATCATAGTAGAAGTTAACCCTGCTGTTCAGCTGCTGCTCCACGTTCCTCAGCCATGCACTTCTGACAAGTGCAGGTGCAGACAAGGGTACCCGGCAGTCTTCAGAGATGATCAATTTCTTTACCTCCTGGATTGCCCTCTCGATAGCACCCTGCTGCCCATGAGCCTCCCTAGGTGTAACCAGCAACTCAGGAAGGGTAGGATCACCCTTGAGATGCTGAAACTGCATGTCCACCTGGATCCTTGTGGTAGGAAACTTGGCTCTTACATTCTGCAGGGCAGCCAGCAAGTACCTGTTCTTCATAGAAGGTAAATGCTCTAGCACCTTGTATTTCGTGTACCTGTCCACGCACACCAACAGTTGCATGCCCCTGATGTGTTGGATATCACACTGCAGATCACCAATGCTCTGAGGTAGAGCTTTGGCATGTGATTTCCTGGGCTTGTTGGAGGACAACTGGCACTTACACCGTGAGGCAGCAGTTAGGAAATGAGAAATGAACGACGTGGTATATTGCTTGAGAACACGGAGTGCTGAGAGCAATGAATTGCTTGGTTCATTAGAAAATAGGTTTACCCTTTATCAACGTTCCTCTCACTGGCTGCGCCGCCAGTGACCGTTGGGTGCAGACCGTTGGCCCGAGGCCGCACGATGACAGGTAGCAGTCTAGTCACTGCATCGTGTGATCACAGATCAATGCACGCTGCAGTACGGTCCCTATCTAGGATACTCTAGTACCGTCCAATGACAGGACACTACGTATACTGGGTACTGACATCTGTCACGTACCCCAGTACCCAAAGTACCTATCTAGGGAAACGTATGCGACTCGACTAGCATTCCTATCTGCATAGCCCACGTGGTATTTATATTCACATACCAACGTAGGTTTACAAGGCTTATTCATACGTTGTATTCACAATGCCTTTGAGACTTAGTCTACAGCAAAGCATGGAGACTAACTCCAGTATTGTTTTATTATTTATTTCTTATAATGCAGGTCTGCACCCCCAACATTATTGTTATTGTTTTTAAGTTGATTAGGGGTACAAAAGAGACATGGCTGGTTGAGCCAGGTTGGTTACAGCTGGCTGTTCTGGCCAGGTGTTATATTGCACATTAAATAAGGTGTACACAGCTGGCTGGTTTGGCCAGTTATTGAAGCACACATTAAGGGGAGGGGACACCCCTAAAGGGCACTTTTCTGGAAACCATACCTATGCATGTGCTAAAAATCCAATGATGATTGGGGACCATTAATATGATAAAAAAAAAATTTTCCAGCCACTTGGGGGGGGTACTAGCCCCCACAGGGCACCGGTAACGCGCTAAAAATAGAAAAAGACGCTATTCTAGTCACATTTTTCCTAGGGCAGTGGGCAAACATATTGGGACCAAATCATATATTCCCATATAGTTCCCTGACTTTTGAGAAATGCTACCTAATTTTGAGCACAAAATAATCATGTTTACACACATTGATGGATTTTCCCGCAAAAAGGGTACTTTTTTAATGAAAAAAAAAATTATCAAATCATAAACACATGGAATAGGGCCAAATCATATATTCCCAAATACTAGAGGTTGGGGGACATGCAGCCCCAAATTTTCAGGTCATTCTGACAAGCGCAGCCCTATTTGATGGATATTCCTAGATTGCCACCTGTGACGAAGCTAAGGGAGGTTTTAGCTAGTATTTAACCACACTAACACCCCTTTATACATCTAAGCCTCATGAAAACTGGCCAAACCACATACTACCATTCTCTGCACATATGGTACCTCCTATGTTCAAGGTTTGACGCCATTCTGACAAGAACTGCCCAAGTTACAACCATTCCAAGACGGCCACCCATGTAGACGCTACAAGGAAATTAGAGTAACCATTTAGCCACACTAGCACCTCCTTCTTCATCAAAGACATCTGCAAACTGACCAAAGCACACATAATCAACTCTTGCACGCTGACGGCAACGCATGCTCAATGTGGGGGGTCATTGCGACAAGAACTGCTCAAGTTGATGGGTTTCCTATATGACCACATGACAAGGCGCTAAGGACCACTCAGTAAGTTAGTAACCCCACAGTGCCACTTAATATGCCATCCAACATGCACCAAAACCATGCAGAGTATGTTTACAAAGTACAAAGGGGTGGCCACGCACCTCATATGTCTTCATCATCCCTCCAGCATGGCCAGCCTTGTAAATATGTGCATAGCCTTGACGATGGTAGCCCTAACATGCCTAAGCGGCATTTCCTATGTTTCTCCCAGGTTAGAGTGTAAGGTTGATGCCAACCAAGCTAATCAACACAACAACACCTCCTAAACTGTCCTCCCCGGCATGGATGACAAACTGGGACTATGGAGGGCAAGGAACCAAGTAAGAACATGGTATATATAGCTTGCATGCAGTCATGCATGTCAACCATGGTTGGCTCAGCACATTGTAGTCTTGTCACATCATCATAACAAAGGAAAGCTCAAACAACCATTGGTGCCAGCTATCTACATGCAGTCACACAAATGCAATATCTCCAACATCATCATCACTATAACACTTCCATCCCTGCACGATAAAATGCAAAGAAACCATTGGCGGCCCTTCACCGCATGAGCGCTGTGATGCCGCTGCGGCCTGTGAGGAAAGGGTGCGTCACTCTCAAACAACAAGAAGCGTCCATACGTACAACATCCTTGCCAGAACACGTTTTATGAAATGCCTTATACCTTCCCGAAGAGCTATAGGCTGCGACTGAAGCGGCCCTGATCACGACATCAACGAAAACAATCTAAAGCTGCCAGGTATTCGACAACACAACGGCAAGCGACGGCGAGCTAGCTGGCGGAAACTGCCCAAAAAGAACGCAAAAAACCTCGAACGATGAGCTCATAGAAGAAAGCACCGATAGCAGATAACGTTCGCGACAAATCTGTACCTTGCCCTCGTAAATCCCTCGCCCAGGCGCGCAACAACAGCCGTTCTTCCATGGACAGGTCAGACACGCACTGCGCAGGTCTGAACAATTACTTACCGATAATGGCCGAAAATCTGGCAAAAAGCACCAGCTCGGTTTAGAATTCGATGCAACCGATATTAATGCCTGCTTCAAGGTCAGAACAGCCCCCAAAACCGCTATTTTACAGCCGCTATCATGAATTCTATTTCATTCCGCGCGACCAAAAAATTCAGATTACCCCCCATGCCGATGGCATAAAAAAACAACAGCGATATTGTAAACCAGCTGATTTCCGCCAAAAACTAACATCATAAACTCATCTCCTTTTAGATTCGAGTAAAATTTTTGCATTTCGCCTGCCCTAGTGTGGTAGTTTCGCCTGAACGCAGTCGCCATGGCCACTTCCGCAAGGGGTGCGCGCACCGTGCACGTGAAATTTGTGACCTTCGGCTCCGGCGCGAATTTTTTGGCGCCAAAAAATTCGGGGGTGTCCCGTCCCCTTAAGTAAGTGGATACAAAGCTTGTGTCCTCAAGCTGCAAATGGATACAAATCTGACCTAGCCAGCACTCACACCCCACAACGAATGTGTTGAATTTTATGGCGCCCAGCAGCTATCGCTGTGGTAAGGGGGTGTGGTGGTTGTGTACTGTGCTATGGCCAGTCATTTATTCAAACACTGACTCTGATATCATAGGGGTTCATGTTCTGAAAGAGGAGCTGGTACTGTTGGCCAGCAGCATCCCGCAGCTTCGTGAGAGCGTCTGCTGGGTTGTCCTCATCATCCACATGAGTCCAGCTGGAAAAATAGGTGGCCTCCTGTTTGAGGATCACCCAATCCAAGTCAGTGTGGACAGCAGCAGAAACAGATTTCTTGGTTAGAAAACTGATCACAGAGAAGCTGTCAGTGTAGAGATGTGAGATGACATTGCATGTGCTGCCTGCCTGGGTTTCTAGCCAGGTGAGCATGTGCTGCAGGGAACGAGCATGCAATGCAGCAGACACCACAGCACGACATTCAGCTGAGTTGCTGCTGCCAGGTTTTCTGCGGTGTAGCCTGCTGTACCAGGAAGTGAGGGACATGTAATCTGACCTGTTGGTGAGAAAAAACAGCCCTGATTCCCGTGCCCCCATCTGGTTGATTGTGCTGCTCTCCATGGAGCTGTCCATGACACATTGGATGTGGATGTCTTCCATCAGATTCAGGCCATGGAGGATGAGGGGGGGGCAGTCATTGATTAACTTCCTGATGTGACTGCATTTTATCTTGACTAGAACATCATGGGTGACCCTGCTGATGACAGCTAAGGGAGCCCCACAGATGGCTGACCACCACCCCAGTTTGCCCTGAACAGTGGCACACATGTGTAAGGGGAGGTAGTTGTCTTGCAGCAGATCTAGACAATCTTGGATATATTCTGCAGGAGGAGAGAGAGAGAGCAGACCCACTGATCTGGCTGCCTGTGCAGCTGCAACATGATGCCACAGAACTGGATGGGGGTTGTGCTCAATTCCACCTGTTTGCCAATCTCATATGATTCCTGGACCTGCTGAATAAATGTTTCCACCTCAGCTCTAGGCCCACAAATGAGTTGGTTATCTCCATGCCACACAAAGAGCAGCAGTCCAGAGGGGGTGGGTACAACAAAAAAGCATGGGTCCAGGTCATCATACGTGGCCTTGAGCTTTTTGAATACTTCCTCTGCTGAGTCTCTGAAAATTTTGGGGGCCCTGACAAGCCCTTCCACCCCAATGTTGATGATAAGGTGGGGCTCATCAATGTAAGGTTTCCACACAGCTGGGGTGTCTACCACGTACACCTTCCCTTTCCACACAGATTCAGCCTTTTCTGGGTCCCCCCTGAGGAAGGCCCTTTTAATATCAGTGGCTTTGCAGACATAGTCTTGGCCAGCATTGAGGTTGTGGAGGAATAGGGAGAGCATGATCCTGAGTGAGGTTTGTTGCAGCCCAGGTGTGTAGGTTTCCCCTTTTGGCAGTGTGGAGGTCCCCTTTAATTCTGTGACACATGGTCTGGCATGGAAGATTGGGGAGCCCACTTTTGGGGGGTTTTGTTTGAGAACAAATTTTAATCTGAGCTTTTTGGCTCCCTCTGGCACGTCCCATGAAGGGGTGACAGGAGGTTTGTATTGAGGGTTTTTGGGGTTGGGCAGGACCCATTCCTGCCTGGCTTGGTGGACAATGGCCATCAGCCACTTGGTAAACCCTTTTTGTGTTTTGCATTCTTGTATGACGTGGGAGATTTGGTGGGGTGAGTGCAGGGCTATGTCCCACTTACCCAGCCCAAAGGCTGAGGGATGGAGGAACTGGCTGTGCACTAACTTGTTCAGATCAGGGATCTCCCCTGGTGCATACTGAGTGTTGACTGCCTTGATGACAGCATCCATACCAGGGACAATACTGGAGAGAGGGATTTTAAAGTGGTCCAGAGGAACTGCACCCACCCCTGTGACACTGAGCTCATTAGCTGAGATAAGCACCCCAGGATAGGATACAAAAGGTTCCCCCAACAAGGTGTTACCAGAGTACCCCTCCACCACCTGGAAGGGTGTCTGAATACCAAGTATAGGGAGCATCACCTGTCCCACTACATCCAGTGAGCTTTGGCCTGAGAAATCCTGCACCCGTGCCCAAAATGAAGGTGCAATCTCAAGACCAGGGATGGCTTGTGCACTGATCACACTGACCTGTGCCTGAGTGTCTATTGCCAGGGTCCAGGGGTCCTGACTAGTGCACACAGCTGAGACTTTTGCCAACCCTTCGGCCACAGCAGCTTGTTGCTTATGTGACCTGTGTAATGCTTGCAAGGCGACTGCCAATCTTGACCTCAGAGCGGGAGGGTTGGCAGACAATTTGGTGCCTTGGGGCTGAGCTAATGCTTCCAACCCAGCTACCTCGTGCCTGGTTAAGCGATCCCCAGGTTGTGAAGTGGGCCTGGCTTCACTGAGGGTGGAAGGGTTCACAGAGGGTGCTGTGGTGCTGTCAACAGCAGTAATTGGTGGCTCAGGGCTACTGCTGGGCATGCTGGAGTTGCCAGATAGAAGTAGTGAGTCCATGCTTAAAGACTCTTCCCCAGGCACGTCTGCCATGGGAGAATAATACTTCTTAATTCTATGACAGCTCACCCTGTGACGCTTCCCATTGATATTGTGCTTGACCTCCACGGTCTTGCTGTTTTTGGTAAATCCACGGATGGTAACTGGACCTAGCCAAGTTCCAACCTTACCAAAGCTGTTTTCCTTGTAATAGAGAACTTGATCACCTTTTTGGAATACTGGCCTGGGATGGGTTTTATCTTTTTCTGCCAGTTTTGCTGAGGTTTGTGCACGTGCAGTGTTGTACAGTGCTATCACCTCTGGGGGATATACACCTGCCTGCAGGCCTGCTGGGATTATTTCACCCCACTTGGCATGCAAGACAGGTCTCATGTTTAGGGTTGTGCACATTTCATGACACCAGAGTGCCCTGTCACAATAGACCCCTGAAGTAGCATCCTTGGAAGGATTTTTGGCTAGTAGGGTTTTGACAGATCTGATGGTTCTTTCAATGACCCCCTGACCCTCATGATCTTCCAGCCCAGCAATCTCTATTGCTTCACACCCTTCCAGGTCAGTCAGACAGGAAAATTGTTGATCAAGCAAAATTCTGTCAACTGGGTAGAATCTGGGTAAAGCAATCATGAGTGCAACACGTAGCTGCCCTGCAGACATGCCAGGTAGGGGTTCCATTACTGTGAACCTGGACCATGAATCTTTTAGGATCAGGTAGGGTTGGACATCTTTGTTGATGTGCATCACATCCCCCACTATCATGCCCCTAGTGGTGGAAGGAGTTGCAGTATGCCATTTTTGAGGTTTGGGGCTATTGAACTGACATTCTTGACAGTGTTGTCTAGCCAGTTTTACTGCATTCCTGAGTTGTTTTCCCATGCTACTACCCCCCAGCCGTCTGGCCAGTTCCTCAGCCAGTGTTTCATGACCCATGGCTAGGTGCAGCTGATGAGCAAGCTCCTTGATATCTATGGAGTTGTCAACAGTAGGGGTTAGTGCTTTTATGTAAGGTTCCAGTACAGGGTGTTGGGAGGACAGTAAGGTTGCTGCCTCAAAATCAATTATGCCCTGGCTGCCATCCCCAATGGTAATGAGATCATCATCCTCAGAGTAAGCAAGGTGAGAGAACTCACATTTGTTTGGGTAGCGAGGCCTGTTGCACCGGCTGCCTGGAGCTGGCCAGGTTGTGCCTCGTGTAGTGGCAGCCTGGGCAGAGATCCACATTGTTGCCCAGTGTAGGGTTGTGGTTGCACTGGTTGCGGCTGTGCCCCGTCTGGAAGCACCTCAGGCACCTGACCCTTCCAGGGTTGCCAGGTTGCCTATTGTTGTTGTTGTTGTTGCCCTGTTGGGGCCGGTTGTTGTTGTTGTTATTGTTAATTAATCGCAGCTTTTCTTGTTTGTTCATTGTATTGATTGAGAGGACAGTATCTTTGCTGCCTCAAAACCCACCATGGTTTGGTAACATTTTCGTTTGTTTGCTTGTAATGAGAGGACAGTAGCTGTGCTGCCTCAACACCAACCATGGTTTGGTAACAGTTTCGTTTGTTTGTTTGCAGTGAGAGGACAGCATCTGTGCTGCCTCAACACCAACCATGGTTTGGTAACAGTTTCGTTTGTTTGCTTGCAGTGAGAGGACAGCATCTGTGCTGCCTCAACACCAACCATGGTTTGGTAACAGTTTCGTTTGTTTGCTTGTAATGAGAGGACAGCATCTGTGCTGCCTCAACACCAACCATGGTTTGGTAACAGTTTTGTTTGTTTGTTTGTTTTCTGTTAGTGTTTCTTGTTATTGCCTCCCGGTGCTGCTTGAGCGTTAGCACCAGCCATGTCTTTACCCGCAAGTACATGCGTTTGGTAATGGCTTCTGCCACTACTGCATGCGTTATTGATTATGTGCGGCGGCTGGGCAAGCTCCATGTCTAGGGAGTTGACAGCAGTGGGTTTGATTAAGGGCCCTCAGCCCTGACATAGAGAGGATCAACAGTCTCCCTAGAGGGTAGAGGCTGTGCTGCCAAGAAAGCAACAATACCCTTACACTCATCCCAAATAAAATGGGGAGATCTGCGTTCAAAAGACATGACATTCATTCAGATAAGTCACGTTGGGGTGGACGGAGATACTTGTCTCGTTTGCATATGCCGTCCAGCCCAGGCCGCCCACCGCCGGCGATGGGGATAGGCCAGGAGTGCTTTTATCACATAACAGCTGGAGCGTTTCTATGCTCCTCATGCTGCAGCGATAGCTTTCTGTTTGGTTATGATATGTTGAAAAGATAGCCACCGCTCTTGAGCATTATATCAGGCCGGGCCCACTTCAAATGTTCCGAAAAGTGTGACACTTTTTGTCGTTTTTTTTGACTTTTTCGACGATCGTCACTCTGCAGAGTGATTCGTCGTGCGAAATCGTGCGAAATTGTGCGAAATTTGCTGAAATTGTGTGAAATTTGCTGAAATCGTGCGAATTTGTGCGAAATTTGCTGAAATCGTGCGAAATTTCATGTGAAAAATGTCGACGGTAAAAATTTTTGATGTGCACAACGTGTGTGAATTCATGCGAAATTTTGTCAAACGTCACTCCCCAAAACGACCCTTGGTTGAAATCCATGCGAAATCGTGCGAAATCATGCAAAATTGTGCGAAATCGTGCGAAATCGTGCGAAAATGTGTGAAAATTTTGCGAAAATCACGCGAAAATCACGCGAACTCGTGCGAAATTTTATTTTTTTTTTGCGAAAATAGCGAAAAAGTGTCACACACTTGGCTTGGACGGCGGAACATTTGAAGTGGGCCCGGCCATCAGAGCATGCATGAGGAAAGAAAGCAACGGACTTGCTTACGCTGGAAGCCCCAGGGGCCGGCGCGGGGCCGGTGCCTCCTGGGGGGTTGTTTTCCTGCCGCATTGCCGCCGCCATGGCTGCTCCAGCAGTGGGTGCTGCTGTCGCAGCCGCCGGGGAAGAGGGTTGGTCGGTGCCCCATAGGGGAACCGGCTCCGCCACCGGCTGGCGCACAGGGGAGGGGGGTTGTTCGGACTGCCTCGCGGCAGCCGGACCCTCCACCTGGCTGGTATTGTCATGGTTGTTCTTTTGTTTTCTTTTTCTTTGTCTTCTTTTTGTTTTGTTGTTATTGCATGCAGGCGCACCGACATCAGCCGGTGCCCTGTTGTCTGGCGGACAACGCTGATCATCATCGTCGTCCCCAAGATATAGTTTCTTTTTCTCTTTTTTCTTTTCTTTTCTTTTCTTTTCTTTTCTTTTTTTTTTCCAGTGCCGGTTTGAACCGTTGTTGAGTTTGATGTTGCTGAAGAGCGTTTATAAAATTCAAGTTAGGAAATGAGAAATGAACGACGTGGTATATTGCTTGAGAACACGGAGTGCTGAGAGCAATGAATTGCTTGGTTCATTAGAAAATAGGTTTACCCTTTATCAACGTTCCTCTCACTGGCTGCGCCGCCAGTGACCGTTGGGTGCAGACCGTTGGCCCGAGGCCGCACGATGACAGGTAGCAGTCTAGTCACTGCATCGTGTGATCACAGATCAATGCACGCTGCAGTACGGTCCCTATCTAGGATACTCTAGTACCGTCCAATGACAGGACACTACGTATACTGGGTACTGACATCTGTCACGTACCCCAGTACCCAAAGTACCTATCTAGGGAAACGTATGCGACTCGACTAGCATTCCTATCTGCATAGCCCACGTGGTATTTATATTCACATACCAACGTAGGTTTACAAGGCTTATTCATACGTTGTATTCACAATGCCTTTGAGACTTAGTCTACAGCAAAGCATGGAGACTAACTGCAGCTTGCTGACACGCCTTAAGAAGGGGTGCCCTGCCCATACGGAAGGCAAAGTTGTTTGACAGAGAAGTGGCATGCCCAAACATGTTGTGGATTCGGGCACCCAACTCCTGGTACACAGAGGAAGCAGTCCCTGGCACAGTCAGGACTGTGCTGTCAGGTTGTCCAGCATCACCATGCTGACTTCCATCCTGTTCTGACTCAGAGCCTGAGTCACCCTGCTCATGCCCAACACCTGGACCGCCAGCAGGGACCACATGCATACCACCAGAGGCCTTCACACCCCTCTGTGGTTGTACATTGGTTTCTCTCAAAATGAGAGGTCCACCCTCGTGCCCAGCACAAGGATGCATGGGGTCAGACATTCTTACAGCTGCACCAGCTGTCAAGGACGTCTTCATAGGAACCTGTACCTCTCCAGGTGACCTGGGGCCACCCTGAACCTGGAGATCACCCTCTTGTTGCCCAGATATAAAATCTGCATTGGAGCACCTGGCCTCCCCCTTGGGTGAATTAAGGTGTGTAGGGGTTGCCTCAGACAGTCACTGCTCCTTGTTGTCTTCTTGCTGACTGCCCTTTGAAGGCTGGCCTGCCTGGGACTTGTTGTTGTTCTTCTTGTTGTTGTTGTTGTTATTCTTGTTGCTGCCCTGGCCCTGGGACTTCTTGAAGCTGGGACACTCCTTCTTGATGTGCCCCCACCCCTTGCACAGGTAGCATTGTATCTTTGACTTGCCCTGGCCACTGCCCCCGTTGTCAGACGCGTTGCCCTGCTTGGGCTGACCACCCACCCGCCTGAACACCGACTTGGAGTGTGACCTCCCGTCAGGGTCGGGTGAATGATTGGCCTTTCGCTTGTTGTGGTTGCCCCTACGCCCTCCTTGGCTTCGGTCAGCCTCGGACGATTTGGAGCCACCCTGGGTACGCCCACCTGCCTGGGTAGCCTTCACCGCTGGCACTCCTCCCTCAAACAGCTCCTCTGCCTCGAGTGCTTGTTTGATTATGACCTTGTAGGCCTTGAGGGTTGAGTGTGGGGCACACATGACCTTTAAAGAGCCACGTGTAGCCTTGTCCAGCCCAGAAACCTTGAGCCAGTTTGTCAGGGCTATGTTGTCAGCGACATTAAAGCCGTGAGCCCTGCCCTCCTCAACCATTTTACAATAGTTAAGGAAGTTCTGGATCAGGTCTCCCTTGACCTCCCACCCCTGGTATTTATCCTGCCAATGGATCCCCACTTTCTTCCTCTGATCCTCTAGCAGCTCCTTTAACTCTGCCACGTAGCTGGACCAGGCCTTGTTGGCCTTCTTACACTCTCTAGTGAGGTCCTTTATCTGATCTGTACACTTGCCAAAAGTCTGGCTACCTATCCAGATCTGGTAATAGTTTGTACCACCGTACAAACTTGGAAACCCCTCTAGCCCCTCCACAAACTCCTCAGCCTGCTTGGGCTTTGTGTCTGACGTGACAGGTTGCAGTTGGTTCACAATAAGCAAACCCTGGGTAGTGAGATCATAACCAAGAACAGCTTGTGTATTATTAGGGTTGTGATGGACATTGGTAATTTCCCCGGTGACACCCACGTCATCTACGTGAGCTGTCCCGCTACCAGCACCACCATTATTCCCACTGGCTGGGGCACCTTTGCTACGGCGCCCGTCTGCCATTCTGCACTACAAGCTATTCAAAAAAAAAACACCTCAGCAAAGCAGCAGAATAAAGTATGTACAAAGAATTGGCGCAACTGCCGCCTGCGCTGGTGTCGCCGCCGCCCCCGCGAATCGCCGCTGAAAATTCGACAAAATGTCGACGAGCACTGGAAAAAAATTGGCCGACTCAGTAGTCGAGGCCCCGGAAATCGCAGTACTCGTAAGCAAACTCACGATCCTCCATATCCGGCGTGTGTGCCGGACCTGCGCCGGTATGTATCAAAACCGGTGTGCTCCCCGTCGCGAAAGTTGCGATGCGCCGACGCGCGACGAGGCGCAGAGGATGTGTAAAAATCGACAGCAATTCCCAACCTGCGGGAATCCACTCTCGCAAAGATGCGAGAAAAGCCACCAGGTTAATGAGAACCTGGCGTTCGCGACTGCGTACGCCGCGTGTGAGCAGCGACAGCAACGCGAGGTCTTGAAATAAGTTTGTCGACACCACCGGCGCACCCCCCGTGCGTAGTGATGCCCAGTTTTGTAAATTTCTTTGGTAGCCGGTGAGCGAAGAGATGGCGTTGTCCAGCTCCTCGATGGCAGTGGTGACTTCGTTCACCGACCGCAAACCTCCACGCACCTGGACCGTAAATTGCGACAAAATGTTGCGAATCTGGTCCAACGGCGTGCGTATAGCCGGCACCAGCTGCGGCAACTGGGGGTCCTCGGGGAAATCCCCGAGCAATGGAAGAGCTGCGCGCTGCCGACGATGAAGTTCGTCCAGCGATATCGTGACCTCGTCAAGCAATTGCTGCCACGACGGCGCAGCCGGTCTTGGTAAAGGATCAGCCGGCGGTGCGGCTATCTCCTCATCGCCGGGAATTCGGAATTCTTCAGAATTTGGCATATTTGGAACGAGGCTTGTAATACGAGTTGTATGAGAGTGAATGCCAAGAATTCTGTTAAGCAATTAGCCCGGCTAACTGCTTTTATACGTCGAAGGTTCACTTCGACTACTTGCGCGTGTTAAGCAATTAGCCCGGCTAACTGCTTTTATACGTCGAAGGTTCACTTCGACTACTTGCGCAAGTAGTCGAAGTGAACCTTCGACGTATAAAAGCAGTTAGCCGGGCTAATTGCTTAACATAAATTTGACACGCGGGAAGAGATTCGTTCGCTCGCCGCTAGCCCACTGCCAGCCCGCGCACTCACGAATTCCCAGCCTCCGCAGACTAATTACGCCGGCCCCCTGGCCTCCGTAATTAAGCCTAATTACGCCTCCGGCCCCTGGGCCGCGCAATTAGCCCTGCGCTCTCTAGGCTCTGGCACCCGGCACTATTCCTTCAAGAGTGATCAGAATATTGACGCCGCAATATTCTAACTCCAACCCTTTCTTAGGAAACCTCAGGCACTTCCTAGAAGCTCGGCAATTCTGGCACCTGCGCCTGGCGGAATTATTTCCCAAATAATTCGCTCCGGCAGGAACCGAACCCCTGACCTCACGCGTGCGGCAAATTTATGTTAAGCAATTAGCCCGGCTAACTGCTTTTATACGTCGAAGGTTCACTTCGACTACTTGCGCGCAAGTAGTCGAAGTGAACCTTCGATGTATAAAAGCAGTTAGCCGGGCTAATTGCTTAACATAAATTTGACACGCGGGAAGAGATTCGTTCGCTCGCCGCTAGCCCACTGCCAGCCCGCGCACTCACGAATTCCCAGCCTCCGCAGACTAATTACGCCGGCCCCCTGGCCTCCGTAATTAAGCCTAATTACGCCTCCGGCCCCTGGGCCGCGCAATTAGCCCTGCGCTCTCTAGGCTCTGGCACCCGGCACTATTCCTTCAAGAGTGATCAGAATATTGACGCCGCAATATTCTAACTAATTCCGCCATGGTTCTTGCAGGAAGTTGCCTTTATTAATAACAAGGAACACAGACGTAAGTCACGTCACTTCCAAGACTGCACGCAGCACAGACGACAGGGTCGCAGTGCCAAGAGAACGTGCACGCAAGAACTGGCGTCCTAGAGCTACCAAGTCACACATATAGGTTGCTAGGGACGCGTCCAAGTATTCAGCTGTACTGTCACAGCTGAACTGTCAATCAATTGATTACACAGACTCTGGCACGCCTTTGGCGCGCAGATCTATCAATTGTCCATACGGCTAGTCCTGTGGACCTATCCGTACATTACTCAGCATCAATTGTCTCATAGGTCCTGGCGCGCTACAGCACGCCTACCTATCCATTGACCATCAAGTCCTGTACAAGTCCTGTCAACGTCCTGCGGACTATCAAAGTGACACTTGTACATCCTGTGTCCGTACGCACCCACAGTGGCGCGCCGGGTACTGTCGGCACAGCCTAGGAAGCGTCATAACTTTTACGTTCCTTAACCAAATGAGGCGTTCAAGGTGCCGTTGGAAAGAGCGTAACAATCTCTATCCATCTAACGTAAATCCTTTACGTTAACTGGGTGGTTGGGTGGTTGGCTCATTGGATGGGGGAAATTGCCTCCTTTTCACCTAGTTGGTGTGTGGGTTGCGCAGGTGCCTTGGTGGGTGGGTGGATGTCCAAGTGGGTTGGTAGGTGGTTGGGTGCCTAGGTGCACGCATGGTTATATAAGTTGGGTAAGCACGTGCGCGGCTGGCTTGGTGGGTGGGTCACTGGGTGGGAGGACAGGTGGCTGTCTGGGTGCACGGGCGCGCGAGTGTGTGAGCAGTTGTGTGGGTGGTGTTACGTCTCAGATTTCTACCGCCACCTCTACCTCTACCTGGCCTAATGCTACCTAGACTAGTCAAGCCACCTCTAGTTAAACCCCTAGCGAAAGACGAACGAGACGATCCAGATCTCAGTGCATTAACGTAAGTATTACTATAATACGCCATAAGCCATTTACACAACCCGTTTACTCCAGGAATAGAGGAAGGAAACACAACTACACTGCCGTGACCCAAGCCTATATGTGTTAATTCATTTAACACACGCCGAGTGCACACACGAGGGGTAGAACGTGCATAAATGGTCACCAACGGTCCAACACGCTCGGGCCGACCTGGCCCTCGCCTACAGATGCACGCTGGTCCACTACATTCTACCAAAGGATCAGGACCACTAATAAAGTACGCGGCGCGGCGCCCAAAGGCACCCAATGTACCACGTACTGTTACGAGGACAATAGTGTCCCGGTAGGAGCTACACGTAAACCTAGGGACAACCGAGGCAAAAGACCTAATTTACGTCCGTAACTACAACGAATTGTTACGCGACGTAACACCTCCCCCCCACAAAGGTAGGGAGCCCTCTCCCTACGCACAGGGAGGAAAACAAGGGGTAGGAAACCTAATGCACCCAGCACACACCAACACAATCGGCAGGCCATCCAAGATACAAGGCACCAACGTATTAACTCGGTCTCCACCACCACGCCGGGAGGTGTAGGGTTAGCCAGCACCAAGCCTGGTGGTAGGTTCCCCTAACTGCCTGGAACAAAGTCCTTGCCGGGGGGAACGGCACTGGGCAGGACACACAGAGTAAACAAATCAGTACCAAGGACCAAGAACGACCAGTCAACTGGCCAGAACGTGAGGGCGACTCTATATACCGGAGGGACAACACCCTCAGGTCGGGCCTAAGGCCCTCTATCTAATGGCCATCCGTCTGGTAAGTACCACGGGAGGCCAGCAGGACATCCAGGTACGCCTGGTAGTGAGACACATCCTCAGCATTGTCGTGCCTATCTACAGTGAGGAAAACATCGGCCCACACGCCGTCAGGAAAAAGACCCAGGAAGGCCCAGTAATACCTATGCTGCGTAAGAACGACCTGGCCCCGGGCCCAGTCCAGGAAACCACAGGCAAAGAGGCGTAGGAAAGGCTCTACCGCGATCAGGCAGAGAGCCCGCAGGAGCAGGCGATGGTACCGGATCCGAGGGCGCATACCCGTCGGGAAAAACAGATCTACCAGGGGCTCCACGTTGGACGGCCACAACCGGATATGCCGAATCTCACGGGAGCGCCACCGACGGGCACACTGTCGCGACCCGAACGTCTCGAGGTAGTCGCTAGCCCGGGGAGGAGGATGACCCGAGAGTCCAAACCCTGGCCCGGGATGGGCGCTGGACGACGGGCATCCCACTCTAGGATGGGCTGAAGGACCGTGCTGTACGTGGCACCCGGCACCGCAGGAAACTCTACCGTAAGGGCATCTGAGGCCATAATGCCCAGAGGCGGAGGGTAAGCCCACTGGAACCCGCCGTAGGTGTCCAAGTCATTGTGGCGCCTAGCCCAGCGATACAGGACGCGCCGAACCAGGATCTCACCCTGGAACACCGGATCAGCTAAAATAACCATATCGAAAGGAGGCCGATCAGTCTCAACTGGTAGGCCACGGTCCCGCGGCGCCCGACACACCTGGGAGAACCCGTAGGACATGGGCGAAATGGCAAGCTCGGCGGAGGCGCGCGGCAGGTCACACTGGCGGCAGGCGAGCGCAGACATACCGTACCCAAAGACAGGCGTGTCGCGCGACTCCGGAGTCGCATGCACCACAGAAGGGGCCCGATCCCGATCGCCCTCTGACAACTCCCGAAGGGAATCGGCAGCGCGGGTGGCGCGAGGGTCAGAGCCACTGGACCGAACAACCGCAGCCAAAGACCGCGGGGCCGAAGGGACAGGGGCCGACGAAGGGGTAGGAACCGGCACAGACGCAGACGGCGCCGGTACAACAGGGGGCCGCGTCGGACCCGATGCCGCAGGGGGTCGCGACGGACCCGCCTCCGCAGCTGGCGCGCCGGTCTCTGGGGCGGAGCACCACCAGGCCACATGTTGAAAATAGGGCCCGTGGGGACAGGCAATCCGGCATACGACTGGTTACCGTCTAAGCTCCAGTCAGGCACCGGGATCCTCTGCGGAGGACCGCCCTCCCAAAGCCTGGGAAGACCGCCCGGGTCGCTGAAGAAACCCCGCGAGGGCGGCGCTGACGTGGTGGGCGGCTCGGACGCGGCGGCGACGGGCGCGGCCGCTGGGACGGCGGACTCGCGCCGAGGCGCAGGTACGTCAGTAGCAGGCGCAGAGGTAGCCGAAGGCGTAGGAGCCGCAGCAACAGAGGGAACCGCAGCCGCCGAGGGCTCGCGCGGCACAGACGGACCCGTAGACGTCGAGGCGACCGAAGGGGAAGGGGGCACAGCTGCGGCAGACACCCCACCTGGCGTGGCTGGAGCGTGCGCCTGGGCCGCCATGAAGGCCCCGAAGGCCGCCGTCAGGGACTGGATCTGCGCCTGCATCGCAGAAACTGTCGCCGAAAGAGGATCAGGCTCACGACCAGAGCCCAAAGGGGTAGGCTCCACCGATGCGCGCAGGACCGACCTCGGTGAAGACGGGACAGGGGAAGGCGCCGACACTGAAGAGGAGGACGCCGCAGGGGAGGCCGAATACTCAGGAGTACTGTGCCTCTACCGGCGCGTCCGTAGGAGTAGGGTCGCCCAATCCTACGCCCGCTGTCTGGTCTGCTATCTCCATGAACTCTACTGCCCGTAGAAGGTCGCAGGGGTTCTCATCTACTTCCGCATCACCCTCGGCCGGAAGCCAGGGGAACACATCCCGTAGGCAGGAGCGGCCCACAGGGGTAGAAAGGTAGGAAAACACCCGGGGCACTGGAGAACCGCAGCTATCTGTCCCAAGGCTGGACAGCGGGAGCCACATCCTAACAACAGTGCCCGGCATCGTCGAACCCGTGCAAAACAAGCTGGTGCGGTTCATCAGGGGAGGGACCGTACCACGTGACCCCGAAGAGAGCAGCCCTGACTAAACTCGCATGTTGGGCCTGGAGGGCCGGCTGCACGATGCCACCCGGAAACTGGACCGTGACACCCAGCGGCCCGGAAGGGCCTCGAAGTACAGCTCAGGGTCCGGTAGGGGCGGGGACGGCAGCGGGCTCTCAGCCGGAGGGGTAGGCTCTGACATGACGGCTGCGGAGGGGAGGGGACAACCAACCACCCGTCGACAGCAGACATAACATAAGAGAGGAGAAGGTCTACAACTAGAGCTTGTGCAGGGTTTTATATTCCTGCAGCAGGCGACTACACCCATCTAGCTCACTCTCCGTATACCAGACCTTATCTACTTCACTACGAGCATACATCCACTTCACTTTATACTGACGCTGGGTACCGCGGCCCTTTTTGATATCTCTATGGGCCACGATGCTTTCTACTTCGTCTTCTACTTCCCCAGTGTCAGGGTTATGCTCTAAAGGGGCAGGCGCTAGCTCTCTACCAGCGAACGTACTAGGGTGGTACAGTTTCAGCTGGCTTCTATGGAAGGTGTTTGAATGTGTCTGCCAAGAGGTAGGGATATCGACTTTATATAAGAAATTTCCTACTCTAGACAACACATGGAAGGGTCCTAAGAAGGCGGGCCTAAGTTTGACCTTAAGTTCTGCTTCAAACTTATGAGCAAAACGGCCAACACGGGGGCCTTCTACTAATACTAGATCTCCTATTTCTATCTCAGGTGCTCTTCTATCTAAGGAGGCACGCAACCTAGCAAGGTACTTAGACTGAGCTTTTTGGTACCCTGAGATCGCGTGGTCATGAGCAGTTTTCATTCTATCTAGTAAGGACTGTACACCTTCTACAGTATCTCGGGACACATCATCCTTGTCCCGTAGAGGACTAGCTAAGAGAGAGGTAGGGGTAAGAGGCTGTCTACCAGTATCTAGGAAGAAGGGCGTATATCCATGCGCAGCCTGGGGGCAATTGTTGAGGGAGAACTCTACCAAACATAAATAATCCTCCCAATCACTTCCCGAGCCATTAACATAGTGCCTAAGCGCTTCTTCCACTACCCTATTAAGACGCTCTACTAAATGAGAGGAGGAGGAGTGGTAGGCAGTACCGTAGGTAACCTTGGTACCGATGGCAGCGAAAAACTGCTGCCAAAAATCTGAGGTAAATAACTTATCCTTATCACTAATAAACTGCCTACTCAAACCATGATATCTGTATACATTATTGAGGTATAGGCGTGCGCAATCACGTGCTGTGAGTTCTAAAGGACACGGCACGAGATGGCACATACGAGTAAAACGATCTATGAACACAAGGATTGGGCATTGCCCCTATCATTCTTTCTAAAAGGTCCTACAAAATCCATCATGATAGAATCCCACGGCATGATGGGGTCAGGCAAGGTCCTAGGTTCTGCTATCTGTCCTACGTTATTGGGTTTCATCTCCTGGCAAGATTGACAAGTTCTAACATACTCATCTACATCCTTAAAAGGGAAGGCCAGTAATAAGAGCGGGCTACTAGGTCCCGTACCCGTTTACCACCCTGATGAGCAGCTAAGTCATGCAACTCAAAGAGCAAGGAGGAGCGACAGATAGGAGGGACATACAGGCGCCATTGAGGGGGAGAATCTGCTATCTGCACATATAAAAACCCACCTACAAATTTACAAGGGTGCTTGCCTAATTGTTGGGGATGTGCAGCAATGGCAGCTAATGCTTCCGGCTCAGTGGCCGTAAATCTACTAATAAGGCGTTCAAGATCAGAGGTAGGCATCGCTACAGAGGTATCCAGAACAGGTTTAAAGAGATCTCCTACCGCCTTGCCAAAGAGAAGGGGAGGTCCTAGAGGGACTATGTTTTCATAAGACTTTCCTGACCTAGTCGCTATATGGCTAAGCGGTATAGAAATTTTATTTTTCCCCTCCCCCCCACCGAGGCCACGGGAAGGGCCTCACACGGGAGAGAGAGTCCTACGTGAGAAAGGAGATCAGGCATGCGAACAGCTGTATGAAAGAGGTAGGCATAGGATTCATCATCAGGTAGTTCACCATAAGGGGTTACACCCATAGTAGTAGGAACTAGAGTAGTATTGAGAACATCAAGGTCCTCGAAAAAGGAGTAATCTGCACGACGAGAGAGTGCATCTGGTACTATGTTATCTACACCCTTAACATACTGAAGTTTAAAAGGGGAAAACTGTGCTAAAAATTCCATCCAGCGCGCTTGCCGAGGGGTAAGGTTGGGTTGGGAGAGAAGATGGGTAAGGGGACGGTGATCCGTTTGGATAACTAATCTATAAGGATCTAGCTCACAGGGTTCATTCAGGCAGACATCAAATTGAGCACCTTTAAGAAAGTGCTGCCACGCGTGGCAACAATACACCACCGCTAAGAGTTCCTGCTGGTGTACGGGATAGTTACGCTCCGCAGGGAGCATTGTCCTAGAGATATACTCAATTGGCTGTAAGCCCTGACCCTGATCCTGGAGAAGGACGCCCCCTATAGCTACCTTACTAGCATCTGTAGCTACAACAAAGGGTTTAGTAGTATCCGGTAGGATGAGTACAGGAGGGGAAAGGAGTAGGGATTTTAGACACTGAAAAGCCGACTGACATTCACTACTCCAAACAAAGGGGATATCCTTCTTTAATAAATGATTAATAGGGGCTGCTATAGTTGCGAAACGCGGGATAAAACGCCTATAGTAAGAAGCAATTCCTAGAAAACTACGTACACCTTTAACGTCGGTAGGGTAGGCCATTCCTGAATTGACTTAGTTTTATCCGGGTCGGTAGCGACCCCGGCATCTGACAGAACGTGCCCTAAAAATGGGACACTCCTACCCGAACGAACTTTAGCACGGCGCGCCCACAAAGAATTTTCAGCCATTATTTCTAATACTTTCTTTAAATCACGTAGGTGCGTTTCAAAATCAGGAGAGTAAATAAGAATATCATCTAAGTAAGCTTGAGCACAAGAACGGTCATGCTCAGATAAAGAAACAGAGGAGAAGGAAGGATCCTTTAAATCAGAGGACACCTGAGGAAGGTGAGAATTTCCCATAACAGGTCTAAGCACTTCATTCATTAACATTTGAAAAGAGGCAGGCGAGTTACAGAGTCCCATAGCCGCTACTCTAAACTGGTAATGACCAAAAGGGGTAGCAAAGGCGGTTTTATGGCAATCCTCAGGAGCTATCCGCAACTGCCAAAAACCATCCGCACAATCCAGTACTGTGAAACAAGTGGAACCTTTAACCTTATTAAATATATCATCAATACGAGGTAGAGGGTATTTAGACTTCACAGTAATATCATTCAACTTCCTATAATCAGTAACTAGGCGAAACTTGCCATTTGGCTTAGGAACTAACAGGACACCAGCTGAGTAGGGAGAGTTACTAGGCTCTATCAATCCTGCTTCTAATAGTGACACTAAAATCTGTTTTAGTTCCTTTAACTCGGTAGGGCCCATTCTATACATCGGAGAGTGCGTAGGAACTGCACCGTCCTTGATAACTACACGGTGTAAAACAGAACGAGGAGGAGGATAAGAAGGAGTCTTTTCTTCAAAAACTTTTGAGGAATCTATCACAGCCATGTATCTTACTATTTCATTTTCAGTAAATCCCACTCCTATTGTATCCACTGTGTTTATATCTATATCCACACTATTATTAGTGATAGGTATCTCCTGTACTTCTAACTGAAGGAACATACATAATAAATATCCATATTCCTTTAATTCAGAACGCAACTCATCATTGGACATTAATACTTCAGGTATAGGTCTTACAGGAGGATCAACAGGTGTAGGAGGAGTAATATCTACCAAGGATAAATTTTCCAATCTATAATGACGTTCCGGTACCCAGTAAGAGCTATCTGGAAACCAAATGACCATGGTATCATAATTAATAGTAATCTTATTATCCTGGTGCCAATCTAATCCTAGTAATACATCAGCGGTAGTGATAGGGCCTATAGTGGCCGTCAGGTTGACAGTACGTCCTTGTATGACCAGGGGAAGGGACACCGTACCCGGGGAATGACTGGTGCGACCATCAGCATAATGAACAGTGACAGGTTTGGTGTGAGGGGTAGGGACTAGTCCTAAACGCCTAACTAGGGCCTCGCTCACAAAGGAGCTAGCCGCACCGCTATCTACCAACACAGAGACATTCAAAGTTCATCAGCATGCAAGAAAGGGTCTACAACAGTGTGGGGACGGTTAAACCACCATTCAAGAACATAAGAGGACGCACACGTAGTGGTAGGGAAGATTCAGCTCCTACAGAGGTTATAAAAACAGGCAGGCAAAAATTTTTATCTGGGGTACTATCTAAGGACCTGTCCAGGTTACCCCCGGCTGACAGGCCTACTGTTCCCCCTCCCCCCCCAAATCCATAGGAACTAACCCCGAAGAAGACCCTGGCGAAAAAGCCACTGCTGGAGGGTCACGAGGGAGCGAAGAGGGTGCGGGAGCCTGATTATCATAGGGGAACCCTGGGGGTCCTGCCTGCACAGCATTCAGCCTACTAGGGGTAGCTGAGGGAATGCGTCCTGAAGTAGGACGAATAGGAGCACGCTGAGGGGTACGAGGAGGGCGAGCGTCGGGATGAGGGGGAGCACCCGAAAGGAACTTGGGGCACTCACGTTTAAGATGACCTACTTCCTTACAATGATAGCATGTGATATGAGAGACATCAAGAGCTGATAGATCAGCAACACAGATATCTAATTCTTCTACATAGGAGTTCTCCTCCTCAGGGGTAAGGATAATATTATTAATACGGGAACGGGTAGGGAGAGAAGGAGTGGTGAAGAAATCTGCTACTCGCAGGAGATGCTGGCGCACATGCTTGAGGGGCAGATCAGTAAAACGGTAGGCAGAGAACTGGCGCTTGACTTCACGTAATAAAGGTCTACTGAGGCCTTGGAGGAAGCGAGCACGTACTTCTGCACCCGACAAATCCCTAATTCGTACCATCTGAGCATCAAACTCTTTCATATACTCCTTAAATGATTTAGTACCCTGCTGCAAGGTACCAAAGGCTAATCTATCCTGCCAATCTGAATCAGGAGGGACTAAATGGTTCTCTAAACGCTTAAACAATTCTGCTACAGAGTTAGGGTAGGCATGAGAGGCCAAAGACTCACACTGAATGAGGTTAGCAAGCTCAGGAGTAATGCAGGTTGTAAGATAGTGAGGGACTAGTACAGCATCAGAGAGACGCCATCTATTATGATTCTGCCACGACTCTGTGTTCTGGGTAAGTGTTGCGCCAAACTGTCCACTAAAGGAACCTAATTAAATAGGCTTGGACGCAACACATTCCGCGTTCATTCATTCCGGGGGTGACAATGGTGAACGTTCCCACACACTATTAACCTTGGCGGCTCACGGCGTTGCCAAGCAGTGCCAAGCAGCACTGCTTGGACGCATGGTAGCCAACCGAGATCTCTAGGGCGCTACGGTTCACACGAATTAACCGTACGACCCAAAACGACTTATACTAGGTCCACGCACATTGACATGCTGCGCACCTACATATAAACCAAAGTACCGAAAGTACTACAAAACCACTAAATAGCAAGTACAACGCCGCATGAACCGGCTGTACAAATAGTCCTAAATAGTCGAACACTAAGACTTCGCCTATTTCACATTGTTGCGCCAAACTGTCCACTAAAGGAACCTAATTAAATAGGCTTGGACGCAACAGTAAGCAACATAATAAAGGTGAAAAACTGTTGAGGGGTAGACTTGACATCCAGCTTGGGAAGGTTAGCAAAGAGGGGAAGAGCAGGGGGCTTAGGGGGATTAGAAGAGTCAGTTTTTCCCATAGGGCCACTATCTTCCACTGCTACATAAGCGGGATAGAAGGAAGGAAGAGGAAAGGTTTTGGGTAGGGGTCTAGAAGGGGCCACCGTTTCAGGCTGGTGCCCATAGGAGAAGGGTACAGTATATTGCTCACGAAGAGAGGAGTAGGCAAAATGATCATAATTTCTGTCATCTAGAGGCATGGTGCTGAAATCACTATTAACTTCTAAATCAGCCACACGGGTAGGGACCTGGGCAGCCTCATAGGCCGTATCCGGGTAGGACCAGGAAGCAGGTGGGTAAAAGGGAACTGCACTAGGGCGCCCAGAAGGGCCGACAGGGGCAGAGGTACGACCCGTGTTAAAAGCAGGCATGGAAGGCACAGGGCGGGAAGGAGGCCTACTAGAAACATTGTTAGTTAGTGAGGACCTGCTGGGGGGTTGAGCCAAGGTTGCAGGAGGGGCAGGGGCCTGGTTCAAGGTAAGGGAAGGGTCATCACTAAATCTGACTTGCATACGTTGTTCATAGGTAGGAGGGGTAAGTGAGGGACGACGGCGACCACCAGTAACAGGAGAAGGAGGTGAGGTACGAAGATTACCTTGAGGAGTGAGATGGTGCACCGTTTCAAGTGAGTCCCGTCGGTTACCACGATTGTTGTTATGGTTGTTAGTATTATTATTATTATTACTCATAGTAGGAGTGTTGGTAGGTATAGGCGACATGTTACCACCCACTGGATCCATTTTTAATTAAGTAAATGATTAGGAATCTAACTGAAAGCAACAAGGAAAAAGGACAAGGCCTCATTTAAGGCAAGGAAAGAAAAGAAAAGCTTTTAATGTCCTACAAAAAGAAAAACAATTTAAATCAATCCTTTTTAGCAACAGTAATGGATAGGGAACCGAACTCTAGGGTGAGAGGCGTATCTAAGCTAGATGAGGATGCAGCCCGTTTAGGGGGAGACGAAGGAGGAGATGGAGGTGGTGTAACAAAAACAAGACTATCTACTGCAGGACGAGCATGAGGAGAAGGACGAGAATGGAGACCCAAATCTGATTCACTATGCTTTAAGAGGTAGGTCTGAGCTTCTTCAAAGGACATAAACTTCTTATATTTGGAGACATTATAAGCACGCGACTGAACGAACTTCCTAGCATCGGCCCACGATAAGAAGATAGATGCCCATTGAGGGGTAATAACTACGTAATATTTCGCTAAACTATTATTACTAGTAGGATGAGAAGGAGCGGGAAAAGGACGTCGCTGGCTCATGTTAACGCACCTGGTAGGTCTTGAGTAGTCAAATAAGGAGAACGAGGAGAAGGCGACTTATCTCGGGTGTCTGAAACCGAACCAGATTGACGACGCACGCAGGGACGAGGTTTCCAGCGCCAGGTGGTCGTAAGTATCCGGTTTCAAGAATTCTGCGTCTGGCGATGGGTCGTCTAAATACAACGCAGGCAAGAATGCAGAAAAAGTGTAATCTACGAGACGCTAGTCGTCTCTCTAACGTAGAACCAAAACCATCACCTATCTACGACAGTAGGCCACATGTCTCAGGAAAACAAAACGAGGAAAAGGAGCTATCTATAAAAGGATTTTCCGCTTCGAGCAGGTCTATCTTCTAGGCTGGGCGTGTCCCGAATCGGGCAGCACTACCCCCCCAGCTTGCAGGCGACCCGCCCATTACCTGTCAAGTAGGTGTCGTCTTCATTTTCCCGGACGCGGAAGGGTTGATTCAATGACGTATGTTGCAGGGGATCGTCGTCTCGCTCTCTACCTAAAATTCCTCCGAGTCCATTGTTACGCCTCGGGTATCTACCACTACCTCTATACCTCTACCTGGCCTGATGCTACCTAAACTAGTCAAGCCGCCTCTAGTTAAACCCCTAGCGAAAGACGAACGAGACGATCCAGATCTCAATGCTTTAACGTAAGTGTTACTATAATACGCCATAAGCCATTTACACAACCCGTTTACTCCAGGAATAGAGGAAGGAAACACAACTACACTGCCGTGACCCAAGCCTATATGTGTTAATTCATTTAACACACGCCGAGTGCACACACGAGGGGTAGAACGTGCATAAATGGTCACCAACGGTCCAACACGCTCGGGCCGACATGGCCCTCGCCTACAGATGCACGCTGGTCCACTACATTCTACCAAAGGATCAGGACCACTAGTAAAGTACGCGGCGCGGCGCCCAAAGGCACCCAATGTACCACAGTACTGTTACGAGGACAATAGTGTCCCGGTAGGAGCTACACGTAAACCTAGGGACAACCGAGGCAAAAGACCTAATTTACGTCCGTAACTACAACGAATTGTTACGCGACGTAACAGATAACTAATCTATAAGGATCTATCTCACAGGGTTCATTCAGGCAGACATCAAATTGAGCACCTTTAAGAAAGTGCTGCCACGCGTGGCAACAATACACCACCGCTAAGAGTTCCTGCTGGTGTACGGGATAGTTACGCTCCGCAGGGAGCATTGTCCTAGAGATATACTCAATTGGCTGTAAGCCCTGACCCTGGTCCTGGAGAAGGACGCCCCCTATAGCTACCTTACTAGCGTCTGTAGCTACCACAAAGGGTTTAGTAGTATCCGGCAGGATGAGTACAGGAGGGGAGAGGAGTAGGGATTTTAGACACTGAAAAGCCGACTGACATTCACTACTCCAAACAAAGGGGATATCCTTCTTTAATAAATGACTGCTATAGTTGCGAAACGCGGGATAAAACGCCTATAGTAAGAAGCAATTCCTAGAAAACTACGTACACCTTTAACGTCGGTAGGGGTAGGCCATTCCTGAATTGACTTAGTTTTATCCGGGTCGGTAGCGACCCCGGCATCTGACAGAACGTGCCCTAAAAATGGGACACTCCTACCCGAACGAACTTTAGCACGGCGCGCCCACAAAGAATTTTCAGCCATTATTTCTAATACTTTCTTTAAATCACGTAGGTGCGTTTCAAAATCAGGAGAGTAAATAAGGATATCATCTAAGTAAGCTTGAGCACAAGAACGGTCATGCTCAGATAAAGAAACAGAGGAGAAGGAAGGATCCTTTAACCCCTAAATGGTCTGGCTGCCGATTTTCCGCCTAAAACTGAGTTACAGCCGACACGTCGGCCCCTTCTCGGGGGACCAAATGCCGCGAAAACTATTGAGAATTAGGAAAAGTTTAGCTGAGAAGATCGAAAGTTTATAATTTTCCTCACAGCATGGTACTAGGGTTTGCATACTTCTGACAAAGTTATAGAGGTGTTCTGGTCGGTCAAAGTACAAGGGGTCAGGGTACTTTTTCGCGTACAACGTGCATTCCGGAAAACGACGACCTGGCCATGGCGGCTTGCGCCCACGCATGGCATTTACGTTTGCGTTCGAATTTTCTGGCCAAACTTAAGATATTGATTTTATACGTCCTAAAGATGATACAGGCCAATTTTTGGTTCGCGGGAATGCCATTTGATAGGTTTCGGCAGCGTTCTTGCTGGAAAAAACTGCGATCAGGCCGGACGATAGAAACGTTGACAGCAATACCTTTACGGCGTATTTTAAAGGATATATTGGTTTCTTTGTACTTTTTATGATACATAGTAGTCGTAAACGTGCAAGGGTGGCCAGAAATCGCCGAATCCAGCGACCATGCTGCACAACTTTGGTGTGCCGAAATGCCCCATTTTGCGGCCACCGCCTGGGCCAAGGTAACGCCATCCATGCCTGGTAAAGCTTAAGCATCGTTTTCCTATCGATGTTTGACGTTTATATATACGTTCTAGCTTGTGTAGCACATTCTTTTTGCATTATTCATGCTCTTTCTTGACCCTGGCCTGGCCCCTTTCTAAAACACCCTTCTTAGATGCTTCCATCAGTCAGTTGACCTGCCACAGGGTGATGGTGATAAGTTTTAGAGGCTGTATGGGTTTGAATACCTCCATATATGTTTGTTATACATTTCCCACACACATATTGCATGAGTGTGAGGCAGTTGGCTGGTCTCTGTGGCATCATCAAGCATGTAACCGGTGAGTAGAAGCTTCCCATTGTCAGCATGTGCCACCAGGTGTGCTGGCCATCACCTGGCAAGCTATAGCAGCTTAGGCCTAGTTTATCCTTGCTAGGGCAAGCTGAAATAGGCTTAAAATCACTAGTTTGTTGGTGGCTGCCTCCTAGAATGCATGCCTTGCGTAGGGTATCCGTACCACGTTACCTACGTGCATGGACAAGGTGGCACCTGCACATAGGTGCCATGTAAGGGCAGTGTGATGATGCAGTTATGTTTCCCCATCATTGTGGAAGGGAAATGTATTGTGTGGCATGGTTGGGGGCCATATTAGTAGGTATTAGTAGGTAGTATGCCCACTCCTACCCCCTTGGTTGCTTTTTACCAACGGTACCCCTATGGGCTGTACTGGGTGTAACTGCTGGTATACCCACCCAAATGATGACCCCAATGGCTCAAACTGTTCAGCAACTAATTTTTTATCATCCCTGAAGTGGTAGGTGCCTAGCTCTTACAACATAATTCAAAATGCACATTCTACCAAAAATGAAAACGCTCGTCTTGACCCCCCTGACTTTGACGGCAGTTATACATGGCCTAACCTGCATATATGTAAGGTTGTGATATACCAACCCGAAGGGCAACTCATGGACATGCTTGGCCCCCAAGGACAGCCATTGGATATGGGTGGGTTGGATGGCATCTGGTTTGCAAAATTGTGAAGTTACAGCCGATGCATCGGCAGTATTTCTGCCCATTTAGGGGTTAAATCAGAGGACACTTGAGGAAGGTGAGAATTTCCCATAACAGGTCTAAGCACTTCATTCATTAACATTTGAAAAGAGGCAGGCGAGTTACAGAGTCCCATAGCCGCTACTCTAAACTGGTAATGACCAAAAGGGGTAGCAAAGGCGGTTTTATGGCAATCCTCAGGAGCTATCCGCAACTGCCAAAAACCATCCGCACAATCCAGTACTGTGAAACAAGTGGAAACTTTAACCTTATTCAATATATCATCAATACGAGGTAGAGGGTATTTAGACTTCACAGTAATATCATTCAACTTCCTATAATCAGTAACTAGGCGAAACTTGCCATTTGGCTTAGGAACTAACAGGACACCAGCTGAGTAGGGAGAGTTACTAGGCTCTATCAATCCTGCTTCTAATAGTGACACTAAAATCTGTTTTAGTTCCTTTAACTCGGTAGGGCCCATTCTATACATCGGAGAGTGCGTAGGAACTGCACCGTCCTTGATGACTACACGGTGTAAAACAGAACGAGGAGGAGGATAAGAAGGAGTCTTTTCTTCAAAAACTTTTGAGGAATCTATCACAGCCATGTATCTTACTATTTCATTTTCAGTAAATCCCACTCCTATTGTATCCAATGTGTTTAGATCTATATCCACACTATTATTAGGGATAGGTATCTCCTGTACTTCTAACTGAAGGAACATACATAGTAGGTATCGGGGTTCTTTGAACGGAGTTTCTTCTATACGTGAATGCGGGAACAAGAGGCCGCTGGATGAGCGGCTTATAGGTCGCAGTGTTTACTCGTAGCTGTTTGGCTAGAGCTTTTGTGATTAGTAGATGCAATATAGTGCATGGTTGAAAAATGAATTAAATAAAATGTGCGTTCCGCGCTTGGGTTGATTATACCCGGGCGGAACGGGGCGTGAGGTGCAGTGCCCCTGAAAAGAACAACCTACGCATTATTTAATACTAGCCGTGCAGATTCGGGATATTCTACCCCCGGTCTGTACGGTTAGCGTCTTACTAGCATCCACTAAACATAAGGGTTTAATGACGTCAGTTAGCTAGGGATAAGGGAGGTTTTGCGACTAAAAGCCGCTCTGGCTGGTTTTGTCGGCCTCTTTCTTTGCTCGTTGTCGTTGCGGCGGCAGCCGCAGCTATGGGTGCTGCGGAGCAAAATCCCAAAAGCACTGGTTGCACTGGCCACTTGGCCAGTGGTGAGACTTCCAGTTGTTAACCGGCCAGGCGTAGTTCCTCGCCCGGTTAACTAAAAGAAAAGAAAAAGATTACCTCCGGTCCGCACCTTTTCCCCAGCTTGGGGTCTTTGGTGGGCCGGATGCCGTGACAGGTGCTCAACTGTCGCTTGGTCGGCCCAGTGCGCGAGCTGGTGCTCCGTACCTGGGGATGCTTGCACCCCGGGTTGGAGCCGGATGGCTGGCACTGGCGACCCGTGTCTCGGTCCGCGGCCTGCGGCTTTTTCTTCGGAAATTGCTGCTGGCCAGCAAACTTTGCAATTGCCTTCCGCCGAGGGGGGGGTGGTTGGGGCTGGGGACGGCGATGGGAAAAGCGTCTAAGCTAGAAATTTTTTCCCCACGCATAGAAACCTCGGGGGGGAATGCGGTCTTGGCTGAACGGACTCTCGTTCAGCCAGGTGCCTGGGGCTGTGGCCTCGGGCATCCGGGCTGGCGGGGCCTGGGCTAGGTCCACGTTTTTTCTCGAAGCACCCCGGGTCTATGGGGAGACGGCCATAGCGGTACCGACTCGGGGCCCCGAGAGGGGTCATGATAGGCTGGCCGTGCGCAATCGCAGTGCAAATGCGCTGGGCCTTTTTGGGCCTGGCCATGCATCCACAGCCGCCGGGCACACGCCTCCCGATGTGGGGGGGCTCCCGTTTTGCGGCAGGGCGGTCACTTGTGACAACGAGCAAGGTGGAGTGCGGCTTCAAGGGAAAGCCAGGGCGGGGGTGATTGGGCAACGTACTTCATGAAGGGCCTTGAACGGCGTGCCTCCGGGCATGTCAATTAGTGTCACATGTATGCTTCCACTTATTGTTTTAATGAAGATGCTGGTTTTTGTGGGAGCTACGTGGGACATGAATCGGGGTTCTTTGAACGGAGTTTCTTCTATACGTGAATGCGGGAACAAGAGGCCGCTGGATGAGCGGCTTATAGGTCGCAGTGTTTACTCGTAGCTGTTTGGCTAGAGCTTTTGTGATTAGTAGATGCAATATAGTGCATGGTTGAAAAATGAATTAAATAAAATGTGCGTTCCGCGCTTGGGTTGAT
Source organism: Mesostigma viride (assembly GCA_009746045.1). Taxonomy (NCBI): domain Eukaryota; kingdom Viridiplantae; phylum Streptophyta; class Mesostigmatophyceae; order Mesostigmatales; family Mesostigmataceae; genus Mesostigma; species Mesostigma viride. The sequence goes on along the minus strand of RPFO01000104.1, from coordinate 5,075,332 downwards.
TATACCCGGGCGGAACGGGGCGTGAGGTGCAGTGCCCCTGAAAAGAACAACCTACGCATTATTTAATACTAGCCGTGCAGATTCGGGATATTCTACCCCCGGTCTGTACGGTTAGCGTCTTACTAGCATCCACTAAACATAAGGGTTTAATGACGTCAGTTAGCTAGGGATAAGGGAGGTTTTGCGACTAAAAGCCGCTCTGGCTGGTTTTGTCGGCCTCTTTCTTTGCTCCCCACCCACCCACCCTTGTCTTGGTTGCCTCTAGGGCAACGTACTTCATGAAGGGCCTTGAACGGCGTGCCTCCGGGCATGTCAATTAGTGTCACATGTATGCTTCCACTTATTGTTTTAATGAAGATGCTGGTTTTTGTGGGAGCTACGTGGGACATGAATCCATATTCCTTTAGTTCAGATCGCAATTCATCATTGGACATTAATACTTCAGGTATAGGTCTTACAGGAGGATCAACAGGTGTAGGAGGAGTAATATCTACCAAGGATAAATTTTCTAATCTATAATGACGTTCCGGTACCCAGTAAGAGCTATCTGGAAACCAAATGACCATGGTATCATAATTAATAGTAATCTTATTATCCTGGTGCCAATCTAATCCTAGTAATACATCAGCGGTAGTGATAGGGCCTATAGTGGCCGTCAGGTTGACAGTACGTCCTTGTATGACCAGGGGAAGGGACACCGTACCCGGGGAATGACTGGTGCGACCGTCAGCATAATGAACAGTGACAGGTTTGGTGTGAGGGGTAGGGACTAGTCCTAAACGCCTAACTAGGGCCTCGCTCACAAAGGAGCTAGCCGCACCGCTATCTACCAACACAGAGACATTCAAAAGTTCATCAGCATGCAAGAAAGGGTCTACAACAGTATGGGGAACGGTTAAACCACCATTCAAGAACATAAGAGGACGCACACGTAGTGGTAGGGAAGATTCAGCTCCTACAGAGGCTATAAAAACAGGCAAGCAAAAGTTATTATCTGGGGTACTATCTAAGGACCTGTCCAGGTTACCCCCGGCTGACAGGCCTACTGTTCCCCCTCCCCCCCCAAATCCATAGGAACTAACCCGGAACTTGGGGCACTCACGTTTAAGATGACCTACTTCCTTACAATGATAGCATGTGATATGAGAGACATCAAGAGCTGATAGATCAGCAACGCAGATGTCTAATTCTTCTACATAGGAGTTCTCCTCCTCAGGGGTAAGGATAATATTATTAATACGGGAACGGGTAGGGAGAGAAGGAGTGGTGAAGAAATCTGCTACTCGTAAGAGATGCTGGCGCACATGCTTGAGGGGCAGATCAGTAAAACGGTAGGCAGAGAACTGGCGCTTGACTTCACGTAATAAGGGTCTACTGAGGCCTTGTAGGAAACGAGCACGTACTTCTGCACCCGACAAATCCCTAATTCGTACCATCTGGGCATCAAACTCTTTCATATACTCCTTAAAGGATTTAGTACCCTGCTGCAAGGTACCAAAGGCTAATCTATCCTGCCAATCTGAATCAGGAGGGACTAAATGGTTCTCTAAACGCTTAAACAATTCTGCTACAGAGTTAGGGTAGGCATGAGAGGCCAAGGATTCACACTGGATGAGGTTAGCAAGCTCAGGAGTAATACAGGTAGTAAGATAGTGAGGGACTAGTACAGCATCAGAGAGACGCCATCTATTATGATTCTGCCATGACTCTGTGTTCTGGGTAAGCAACATAATAAAAGTGAAAAACTGTTGAGGGGTAGACTTGACATCCAGTTTGGGAAGGTTAGCAAAGAGGGGAAGAGCAGGGGGCTTAGGGGGATTAGAAGAGTCAGTTTTTCCCATAGGGCCACTATCTTCCACTGCTACATAAGCGGGATAGAAGGAAGGAAGAGGAAAGGTTTTGGGTAGGGGTCTAGAAGGGGCCACCGTTTCAGGCTGGTGCCCATAGGAGAAGGGTACAGTATATTGCTCACGAAGAGAGGAGTAGGCAAAATGATCATAATTTCTGTCATCTAGAGGCATGGTGCTGAAATCACTATTAACTTCTAAATCAGCCACACGGGTAGGGACCTGGGCAGCCTCATAGGCCGTATCAGGGTAGGACCAGGAAGCAGGTGGGTAAAAGCGGACTGCACTAGGGCGCCCAGAAGGGCCGACAGGGGCAGAGGTACGACCCGTGTTAAAAGCAGGCATGGAAGGCACAGGGTGGGAAGGAGGCCTAGGAGCATTGTTAGTTAGTGAGGGCCTGCTGGAGGGTTGAGCCAAGGTTGCAGGAGGGGCAGGGGCCTGGTTCAAGGTAAAGGAAGGGTCATCACTAAATCTGACTTGCATACGTTGTTCATTGGTAGGAGGGGTAAGTGAGGGACGACGGCGACCACCAGTAACAGGAGAAGGAGGTGAGGTACGAAGATTACCTTGAGGAGTGAGATGGTGCACCGTTTCAAGTGAGTCCCGTCGGTTACCACGAGTGTTGTTATTGTTGTTAGTATTATTATTATTATTATTATTGGTAGGTATAGGCGACATATCTCCACCCACTGGATCCATCTTTAATTAAGTAAAGGAATCGGGGTTCTTTGAACGGAGTTTCTTCTATACGTGAATGCGGGAACAAGAGGCCGCTGGATGAGCGGCTTATAGGTCGTAGTGTTTACTCGTAGCTGTTTGGCTAGAGCTTTTGTGATTAGTAGATGCAATATAGTGCATGGTTGAAAAATGAATTAAATAAAATGTGCGTTCCGCGCTTGGGTTGATTATACCCGGGCGGAACGGGGCGTGAGGTGCAGTGCCCCTGAAAAGAACAACCTACGCATTATTTAATACTAGCCGTGCAGATTCGGGATATTCTACCCCCGGTTTGTACGGTTAGCGTCTTACTAGCATCCACTAAACATAAGGGTTTAATGACGTCAGTTAGCTAGGGATAAGGGAGGTTTTGCGACTAAAAGCCGCTCTGGCTGGTTTTGTCGGCCTCTTTCTTTGCTCGTTGTCGTTGCGGCGGCAGCCGCAGCTATGGGTGCTGCGGAGCAAAATCCCAAAAGCACTGGTTGCACTGGCCACTTGGCCAGTGGTGAGACTTCCAGTTGTTAACCGGCCAGGCGTAGTTCCTCGCTCGGTTAACTAAAAGAAAAGAAAATGATTACCTCCGGTCCGCACCTTTTCCCCAGCTTGGGGTCTTTGGTGGGCCGGATGCCGTGACAGGTGCTCAACTGTCGCTTGGTCGGCCCAGTGCGCGAGCTGGTGCTCCGTACCTGGGGATGCTTGCACCCCGGGTTGGAGCCGGATGGCTGGCACTGGCGACCCGTGTCTCGGTCCGCGGCCTGCGGCTTTTTCTTCGGAAATTGCTGCTGGCCAGCAAACTTTGCAATTGCCTTCCGCCGAGGGGGGGTGGTTGGGGCTGGGGACGGCGATGGGAAAAGCGCCTAAGCTAGAAATTTTTTCCCCACGCATAGAAACCTCGGGGGGGAATGCGGTCTTGGCTGAACGGACTCTCGTTCAGCCAGGTGCCTGGGGCTGTGGCCTCGGGCATCCGGGCTGGCGGGGCCTGGGCTAGGTCCACGTTTTTTCTCGAAGCACCCCGGGTCTATGGGGAGACGGCCATAGCGGTACCGACTCGGGGCCCCGAGAGGGGTCATGATAGGCTGGCCGTGCGCAATCGCAGTGCAAATGCGCTGGGCCTTTTTGGGCCTGGCCATGCATCCACAGCCGCCGGGCACACGCCTCCCGATGTGGGGGGGCTCCCGTTTTGCGGCAGGGCGGTCACTTGTGACAACGAGCAAGGTGGAGTGCGGCTTCAAGGGAAAGCCAGGGCGGGGGTGATTGGGCAACGTACTTCATGAAGGGCCTTGAACGGCGTGCCTCCGGGCATGTCAATTAGTGTCACATGTATGCTTCCACTTATTGTTTTAATGAAGATGCTGGTTTTTGTGGGAGCTACGTGGGACATGAATCGGGGTTCTTTGAACGGAGTTTCTTCTATACGTGAATGCGGGAACAAGAGGCCGCTGGATGAGCGGCTTATAGGTCGTAGTGTTTACTCGTAGCTGTTTGGCTAGAGCTTTTGTGATTAGTAGATGCAATATAGTGCATGGTTGAAAAATGAATTAAATAAAATGTGCGTTCCGCGCTTGGGTTGATTATACCCGGGCGGAACGGGGCGTGAGGTGCAGTGCCCCTGAAAAGAACAACCTACGCATTATTTAATACTAGCCGTGCAGATTCGGGATATTCTACCCCCGGTTTGTACGGTTAGCGTCTTACTAGCATCCACTAAACATAAGGGTTTAATGACGTCAGTTAGCTAGGGATAAGGGAGGTTTTGCGACTAAAAGCCGCTCTGGCTGGTTTTGTCGGCCTCTTTCTTTGCTCCCCACCCACCCACCCGTGTCTTGGTTGCCTCTAGGGCAACGTACTTCATGAAGGGCCTTGAACGGCGTGCCTCCGGGCATGTCAATTAGTGTCACATGTATGCTTCCACTTATTGTTTAGGGTTTCGCTAAACTATCCGCTACCCACTGGATCCATTTTTAATTAAGTAAATGATTAGGAATCTAACTGAAAGCAACAAGGAAAAAGGACAAGGCCCAATTTAAGGCAAGGAAAGAAAAGAAAAGCTTTTAATGTCCTACAAAAAGAAAAACAATTTAAATCAATCCTTTTTAGCAACAGTAATGGATAGGGATCCAAACTCTAAGGTGAGAGGCGTATCTAAGCTAGATGAGGATACAGCCCGTTTAGGGGGAGACGAAGGAGGAGATGGAGGTGGTGTGACGAAAACATGACTATCTACAGCAGGACGAGCATGAGGAGAAGGACGAGAATGGAGACCCAAATCTGATTCACTATGATTTAAGAGGTAGGTCTGAGCTTCTTCAAAGGACATAAACTTCTTATATTTGGAGACATTATAAGCACGCGACTGAACGAACTTCCTAGCATCGGCCCACGATAAGAAGATAGATGCCCATTGAGGGGTAATAACTACGTAATATTTCGCTAAACTATTATTACTAGTCGAATGAGAAGGAGCAGGAAAAGGACGTCGCTGGCTCATGTTAACGCACCTGGTAGGTCTTGAGTAGTCAAATAAGGAGAACGAGGAGAAGGCGACTTATCTCGGGTGTCTGAAACCGAACCAGATTGACGACGCACGCAGGGACGAGGTTTCCAGCGCCAGGTGGTCGTAAGTATCCGGTTTCAAGAATTCTGCGTCTGGCGATGGGTCGTCTAAATACAACGCAGGCAAGAATGCAGAAAAAGTGTAATCTACGAGACGCTAGTCGTCTCTCTAACGTAGAACCAAAACCATCACCTATCTACGACAGTAGGCAACATGTCTCAGGAAAACAAAACGAGGGAAAGGAGCTATCTATAAAAGGATTTTCCGCTTCGAGCAGGTCTATCTTCTAGGCTGGGCGTGTCCCGAATCGGGCAGCACTACCCCCCCAGCTTGCAGGCGACCCGCCCATCACCTGTCAAGTAGGTGTCGTCTTCATTTTCCCGGACGCGGAAGGGTTGATTCAATGACGTATGTTGCAGGGGATCGTCGTCTCGCTCTCTACCTGAAATTCCTCCGAGTCCATTGTTACGTCTCAGATTTCTACCGCCACCTCTACCTCTACCTGGCCTAATGCTACCTAGACTAGTAAGGCCGCCTCTAGTTAAACCCCTAGCGAAAGACGAACGAGACGATCCAGATCTCAGTGCATTAACGTAAGTATTACTATAATACGCCATAAGCCATTTACACAACCCGTTTACTCCAGGAATAGAGGAAGGAAACACAACTACACTGCCGTGACCCAAGCCTATATGTGTTAATTCATTTAACACACGCCGAGTGCACACACGAGGGGTAGAACGTGCATAAATGGTCACCAACGGTCCAACACGCTCGGGCCGACATGGCCCTCGCCTACAGATGCACGCTGGTCCACTACATTCTACCAAAGGATCAGGACCACTAATAAAGTACGCGGCGCGGCGCCCAAAGGCACCCAATGTACCACAATACTGTTACGAGGACAATAGTGTCCCGGTAGGAACTACACGTAAACCTAGGGACAACCGAGGCAAGAGACCTAATTTACGTCCGTAACTACAACGAATTGTTACGCGACGTAACAAGTGGGTGGCCAGTTGGCTGCATGGGTGGGCGACTGCATGGGTGGTTGGTGCGCACAAAGTGCAAGAGATGGAGACATGGGATATGCCAATGCCATATCATGTGAGCATACGTGGATGCCAGGTGACATGTGCCAGCGTTGGGGTCACTGCACCTTGATATGCTCGCTCGGCATATTATTATTCTCGACATGTATTACACGTAGTGTATATCATGCATGGTGCGTGTTGGTAGCATTCAAATGGCTGTGTTAGTGATGTGGCATTTATTGTTCACCTTTCCTTCCCATTTTGCAATGTGCCAAGTAGTTTAGAGGCATGGTGTCATGGGGTATACATATGGACATGCACTGCACATCACAGCTTTGTGGCATACTGGCAATGCCTACCTTACATGATGGATTCTTCTAGCAATGGTCACCACTCAGGCATTCACATGCACCAAGTTTTTGCACACTGTTTGTACTAGTCATTCTTGAGTTGCCTGCAAAGATTTAAATGATGTGCCCCAGCTTGGAGAGTGTTTTGGTGGTTAATGTTGTTAAAATTATGAGTAAAAAAGCAAAAAATGGTGACAATTGCTGGCAAATGTCACCATTTTGGGCTCTGCATGATCTGAATTTTTGCTCATGACTTGTTGAGACCATTCGTCAGGTGCTGGCATGATGGCAATAAGTTTTGGTGGCATTCTGACATTATCTGGGTTAAATATTGATTTAAAATGGCCATTAATGACAAATGCTAGCAAAAGTTTGCTAGCATTTGTCACCAACTAGGGCTCCAAATGGTGTAGAACTTTGTACAAGGTCAGAACAACTATTATTCAACACCACTGCAAAGTTACAGCATAATCTGATGTCAACTATTGTTTCTATGCAAGTGCAAGTGGTTTAGGTGGCCAGTTTTGGCCTTGGATCTGGAGTTAACTTAAGCAGGGAGTACCATGTAAACTTAACATTTTGACTCAACTACTCCACCACTAGCCAGACACATCCCGGGGAGTGGTGGGATCCAATCCTAGGTCAATCTGACAATAAACTTGCCACGGGCCATAATTTATGTAAAAAAAAGGCCATTTCAAGGTGTTGTGGCTGGCTGCGCGAGGTCTCAGCGCCTCGCCGCAACCAAACGGATGTCGGGTGTTCGTAACCGGGATCGTTGAGGTCTAACCGGCTCAGATTCAAGTTGGGGCCATGCGCCATGCTAGGACGCGCGGGGCCCGTCACTGGGAAGGACTGACCCAGGCGCGTCTCAGGGCGCTCCTCGGCATCCTCATCGTAGCGGGGGGGAAGTTCGACCTCCCCCTCTTCCGTCGACCACGGTGAGGTGCCCATGGATTGTGGCTCGCTGCTGAACGATACACGACGCGCGGGTTCCGGCCGGGATGGGCTACCGCGACCGCGTCCGCGTCCGTTTACTGACCATGGGTGCTCTAATCGTTGGGCCCGTTGCGCATGGTAAAAGGCCGCGTTCTGGCTAAGCTGACCATTCGGCTGCGGTTGCCACTGTGGCCGCGGCGGCGGTTGCAACTGGGGCGGTTGCTCATGCTGCGGCTGCATTTGCTGCGGGGGCTGTGCCGGTGGGATGGATGCACTCATTGGATCTGACCTGGGAGACTCCCGCCTCGGGCCGGTCTCCACCCGTTCCGACCTACTGAAAAATTCTCCCTGCATATGCTGCTGCTGCTCGCTATCTATGAACATTCCGGCCTGTGGTCTGTACGACTCACGGGCGGGACTAGCCAGCACACCTGGGTGACCTGCAGAGCTGCCCTGCTGGGAGGCTGGGCTCCGCTGTGATATCTCCTCATGTGCCTGTACGGCCGGACTATCTATACCCGTCTCCCTAACCTCTGACCCTTTAGGTTTACCTTTACCCCTTGTTTTAGGCGCCATGGTTACCGTACCACAACCACAAGAAGAGAAGGAAGCAAAAAACAAAGGTCAAGACAACATCTACTGTCTATTATTATATATTAATAATATAATTACTTACAGCAGAGTAAAATCTACTGTCTATTATTATATATAATACTATAATATTATAGATGAGCCCCTCTAATCACTATGGCCCCGTCACTGGGTGCTGGGTGGCTGGCTAGCGTGCGTGCTAATCGACAGCTGGTTAAAGGTGACGGTAACATGCTGCGTAGCTGTAGTGTCCTCTACCCTAGCCGGCAGTGCACTGGTATGTGCGTACCTACGCCCCCTAGATGCAGGACGTGCCCTGGGCCTAATCTCTAGCGGTGGGGCTTCTACATGTAATCCTACGGGACGTGTCATGTGTGCCTGGATAAACAGATCTGCTTCCCATGCTGTCCCGAACCCCTTAAAAATAGCCCTATGTCTATCCACTATATTGTTCCTGCAGTCTACCCAGCTATAAAAAATCCCTACCTTGCCTGTGCCCCCATCATGTGCCAATGCGTAATATAATTGCCTAGACCCATCACTGTCCCACCCCCTAAGTGCCCCAGTATGCCTAATATTATTATTATTAGACATGCCACGTCTATTGCATGCAGGCAGGGATAGGCAGAGAAGAAGGAACCTTGAGTACCTCTAGTGAGTGACCATCACCTGCTCACAAGGGTTGCCAACAGGCCCTATAATCTAAGAACGCAACGACATTACGTATCTAGACAGGAAAACCTGTCAGCACAAGGGAGTAACCTACGTGACAACCCGCCCGTGTACCGGGCCCCAGCACGTAAGCCACTCCCGCGGAGTCCCTCGCAAACCAGCCTGTACGGTTATGGCCTGCGTGAACCAACGAGCGAGGCCGGTGTACCCAGAGCCAGCGCTCACAGCACAAACATGAAAACGACAAGAAAACAGGGCTGGGCGCACACAACACCGCTCTACGCGTGCAGAGAGAGGAGGGACAGAGCGAGCAATATGGCTGCTGCGCGCCCTACAACCACCATGGCTGCGTGCCCACCTATTTGCTGCGGATGCGATGTTATCGTTTCTTGCCGTCTTGGTGCAGATCACCGAATTCTCGTCAGGCAGATCACGAGGCCCTGCCCGCTCTGTACGAGCTAGGGTGGCCCTAGACGAATCCTCCGATACCAGTGTTACGAGCCGCACCATCGGCTCTGAAAGACCCTAGTCTAGCGTGGGTTACACCTGAATAAACTCGGAATCTGCTATCCGCCCGGACTACGTGAATGTAGCCCTGAATTCTAGCTAGTACGCGGAATTACTAGCTAGGCCCTGAATGCACAACTAGATAAATTATGCATATACATGGAATGCACGAAGGGCGTTAGTGCAGCCCAGATTTGACCCCTGGTTCGGCAGACGAGTTTTACTCAAGTCGATTTTATTCCAAACCAAAGATAGGAAGCCATTGTCACCTACGACATTTGTCCAAGACGGCGTGCATGCCAGCGGGTCGGCTGGGGGCCGAACCTCTAGCGCAGCCTGCAATTAATATCAGCCGTAGATGTACATAGTATCCGCCAGTCTGGCACCCGGTACCTGGCAGTCCCGGGTACAGACCAGTAACACACCAAACCGAAAGCAAAGCCACGGGTACCTGGGCCGGGTGATGGAATAACTCGGCCAAGTCCCCGAATCTAACATAATAACTATCGAAAGTCTCAAACAATATCAAAATGACTTTCGACTGACCAAACTAATTTATTTTAGGAATTGTTACGCCCAAACATGGGTTAGGGCCGTAACATTCTCCCACTGTTCTGGGCAAGATGTGCCCCGGACAGCGTTTTTTTCTATTTTTAGCTCATAGCCGGTGTATGGCTGGGGGTAGTACCCCCAACAAGTGGTGGTATGCATGCCCAAACATCATGTTTATGGTCCCCAAACATCATTCAGTGGTTGTCAGTTGCATTTCTGTAGTTATTAGGGGGGGTAAGTTTTGATATATTTCTATGGGACCCTCCCCTTAATGCTCCTTCCCATTCTTCTAGCGTAATAGCCTAGCTAAATATTACGTAGTGATTACGCCTCAATGGTCCTCCATTTTCCTTTCTTGGTCCGACGCTAGAAAGATAGTTCAGAACCCTGTATACAACGTAGCTAGATATAATAAGAAATTTATGTCCTTTGAGGAAGCTCAGACCTACCTCTTGAATCATAGTGAATCAGATTTGGGTCTCCATTCTCGTCCTGCTCCTCATGCTCGTCCTTCCGTAGTAGATACAGGGGCAGCTCACGTAGGTGGGACGCGAGTGGAACACTTTTCACCTAGGAGAGACACCAGGTTCAGGTACGTGGAACAGCCATGTTTCAGGTATTCATGTAAGTGGGACAGGGTAGCTTTCAAAATTCAGTGTGGTGGGACAGTTACATGTTCAAAATTCAGGTCGGTGGGACAGGCAAATTTTCAATTACATGTAGGTGGGACACATGTTCATACACATACAAAACACAGGTTGGTGGGACATGTCCCACCGAGTTGTGTGGCATGGATGTGTAACACCTATAATGCGCTAGTTTCAGCTATACTGTCTGCACTCGTTTCAGTGCTATATAAACTGTGCCGGAAAGGTCACGGCAAGCCCTACCTAGCCTATTCAAGGTGTGCCAGAAATACGGCAGGCGGGTGCGATTATTAATGACGCAACCGGCAACCCTAATACCTCCGTTTACAACATGATGGCCAGATATTAAAAACATGAAGGGCAGTTGGGCCCACAGGGAAAAGTCTACATCGCAACAAGGCACCATGCGACTCCGTAGTCAGCGATCACAAACGTTTGCTTCACCCTTTCCGTGCGCTTCTGCTCATGCTGTTTAGGGTACCTGCACATAAGAAACGTGCCAAGACACACAACCACACACCATAATAATGCATTACAAATGCGAAGTACAATGTTGTTGTTGTTGGTGGTGGTTGTTGTTGTGGTGGTGGTGGTGGCGGCGGCGGCGGCGGTACATGGTGGTGGTGGGGGTGGGGGTTGGGGTGGGGGTGGGGGTGTGGGGGTGTGGGGGTGTGGGGGGTGCGTCCCTGTGTTGTGGTGCGTGTGCGTGTGACAGTGCATATGTACGTGTGATGTACGCGTGATGTGTGATGGGTGATGTGTGATGTGCGATGTGTGATGGGTGATGGTGATCGATGTGTGATGTGTGATGTGTGTGTGCTCATACGCCTACTAATATGTTGGCCCATTTGATCATGCCGACGTGACCTGTCGCATGTGTGCGGTAGACATATGTACTGCATGCTACCTAGTCACACATGGCATGGGTTTGCAGAGTTACATACAGAGTGTACATTCTTGTCACATAAATGGTCCAGTATATCTTGGAGCCAACCCATGCAACGATACTTACTTGACCACCATGCGCCAGTGGTTGTCATACTTCTTTGCATACGGGTCCTGTGGGTCAGGGTTTCCGTAGTACGTCAGGCCGTCACCATACAAGGTGAAAACCTGGTATTTGGCCCAGTCCGCCGTTGTCAGCACCTCGGCATGCTTTGCCACAGTGCGCTGTGGCGGAAGCTCGAGAGGAGGGAGAGAAGGCTTGGACTTTTTCTTGGCTGGGCGGGTGGCCTGATCCGTTGGTGGTGGTGCTCCCGCGGCTGGGTTGCCGACCCCTGCTGCCCCCACCTGGTCGGCTGCCCCCCCCTTCCCACCACGTCAGCTGCCTCACATCCGGCCTTGTCCCAGGTTGCCTTCACTGCTCCAGCCTTCTTGCATCATGAGCAATATCTTTCAAATAAAGGGGGGGCAGCTGGGATATCGCCAAGAAATGAGCAAGACTGCTAGTTTCCAACCCTTACATAATTCATGATCACCCGTTGCTGGGTGGTTACGCTGCATCATTTGGCTGCATGCAACGAAGAAGACCATTACATACTTTCGGCTCTTCCACGTCAAATTCTCACGGGGCCGGGCTGCATGCATACTCATGAAACAATCGAAACTCAGCAAACTAGTGCGACATGTACAAAATGCAGCAGGAAAAATACCGACAATTATGATGGAAATAAACTTACGCGCACAAGCGCGCGGTTGACCATGTACCCCTTGCTCCGATACTCGCGAATCTCAGTGGCCACCTCTTTCTCCACCAAGGGAAACTTGGCCGTAGTCGGGTTTCTGACACGACTTGGGCACTTCTTCCCCGCTAGCTTGGGGTTGTCTGCTGCAGCCTTGATGGCCGCCTCCTCTGTGAGCATGCGGTTGAAGGTTGAAATCGGGATGGGGGGGTCGCTAGTTTTGCAGAATTGGCGCTGCGACAATCCGCTCTCGTGAAAGGCGTCCAGAATCTTCCGCTTGGTGCGCATATCCCTGAACATGTAATTTCATCTCGCGGCGCACGGCTTACTTTTTCGCCCTTGTCAGCTGGTTTGTCGGAGTTAACCAGCCCCGCTTCTGATGCCGTGGTTAGCCCTGCCTGTCGTAGTTGCTTTTCCCTCGTCCTCGGTGACATGCGGCACAAGAAAGCTTGCAGGTCCAGACCTGCGGGGGCCGGGCATCACGCGAGCCGCCGACAGCTGGCCCTGCGGATGATGGACTGCACTCCGGCTCGCCTGACCCGCTCGCCATAGCGGCTCACCGTATATAGTTAGAGACCTCAGACCACGGATGCAGTCACGTGTTCAATAATTAGTTAATTGATCATTAACTGATGCAGCTGACTAGCACTCTCTAACAAAAGTCACGTGCCAACGTACTGTACGTAGCCAGCGTGTGCCTCTCTCACCTCCTTACAGTATACCATGTTAATTACGCCGGCAGAAGGGGAATTCATAAGGTGGGGCGCCTACAGTGCCACGTGTACTGATGTACGGTTATTGTGGATGCGACAGCCCGCACCGACCAACTGAACACAGCAAGGTGGGCCACCTGTTCCACGTACTCAGATTTTGGAAGAGCCAGTCCCACCAACGCAGCAACTCAACGCAGCAAGGTGGGGCACCTGTTCCACGTACTTAGATTTTGGATGGGACTGTTCCACCTACGCAGCAAGGTGGGGCACCTGTTCCTCGTACTCAGATTTTGTAAGGGACTGTTCCACATACGCAGCAAGGTGGGCCACATGTTCCACGTACTCGGATTTTGGATGGGACTGTCCCACCTACGCGGCAAGGTGGGGCACCTGTTCCACGTACTCAGATTGTGGTTGAGACCGTCCCACAGGCGCATACAGCCCACTTCCACGGCTACGTGGTACGCGAACCGTCCCACTTTCACGGCTAAAAGTGGTACGCGAACCGTCCCACTTTCACGGCTACGTAGTACGCAAACGTCCCACTTCCACGTGGTGTGGGAACAGCCCAAGTACCCGTGAGGCGGTGTACTGCACTGTGTACATATACATATTAAAAATATAATTACTTACAGCAGAGTGAAATCACTCAAACCAAAGCAAACGCCCAGCTATAAACCTATATACAGAGCCATGTCAAAGCTCTATACTACGATAAGACCAATGGAAACGCCTAACGGGAGGAACCTAATAGCCCTGCTGCACCGCAAAATCAGCCCGCGTACGGCGGAGCATGATGTCCGCCATGGCCCGAGTCAGCGCCACCGACAAGCGCTGACGCCAATATGACGTCCAGGTCCGCGCCGACCATGGGGCCCGCTGGCCCTCCAGGTCCAGCCGGTCCTCCCGGAGCCGGCAACACTCCTTGAAGAAGGCGGAGGTCAGGGGCCCCATGGCCCCAAACTCCTCCAGGACAAAGGGCACCACACGATGGTGCCCGACGTCGCCGTAGGCCAGGAGCTTGGCCCGCTCCGCCCGGTCCGCCGTGTAACCTGCCGTGAGGGAGGCCCCAGCCACGTGGCTAAGAGCCAAGGGCCGCGCCACCGAAACGTCAATAAGCAGATGCCGGCCACCCCCCTCAAAGTCCAGCACCACGATGTCAGGCCGGTGGTTGGGGGAATAGAAGGCAGCGCCATCCGCATCCTCGGACCGGATGTTCGCGTGGGGGAAAACCGACCGAATCATGGCGAGCACCACCGTCAGGAGGACAGTGTGCAAATACAAATACCAATTCTGATTCTGTTGGCCCCCCATGCAGGCAAGGTAGTGAGTCCCCGTGGGATCCAGCGGCTGCCCACAGCTACCACAAGGCCGCCCGGCCGGAACAAGAGGCTGCGGGGCAAATAGCTGGTGCCGGAGCGCCACCGAGTAGTGGCTGGGAGCCAAGGCGAATGGGGGGGCCATGGGAAGAGCACGAAGGTACGCCGAGCCCACACTCCGCAAGGAAAGCGAGAACAGCCACGCACGTCCCTGGGCGTTGAGGTCCGCGAAAAGAGCAATCCAATCAGCCGTGTGCAGAATACCCGCGTAGGTTTTCTGGTGTTTATCGATGACGCGAGCAGGGAATGCGGCGGGAGATTGAACGGAGGCGACCGAGGGAGTGCCGCGAGGGAGGTGGCGCTGTACCGCCTGAGCGGCACGGACGGGAGAACAGGCCTGCTGGATCTCAGCATAGGCCTCCTGGATGGCGGTGACGAAGGGCAAAGGGCTGCTGGGGTCCAGGAGGTCAGGCGCTGCCGTTGCCAAAAGGGGCAGGAGCCGGCAGCTTTCCGCCCACGACTGAGCGACGGAGCCCAAAAAGGCTGCTGGGGCCAGCCACATATACATTGGTACATATACACACAAGTGGTCACATATCACTACCAAGACCTATATTTCACTACACCGCACATACGTATTGTATATAATTCGACGTGGCTTTATTATCAAGTATCGTTAACTGCATAAATACTTGCACTCCGTGAGCAGCTAGCGGTACAATATAGCTTGTTTTTCTTCTTGAAACAATGGATTAAAGCGCTTCATCATGGTTCAGAGGCAGATTCGGAGGCTGCTTATGAGGCAGCTTCCGGGGCCTCTACACCGGTGAAGGTCCAGCCCAGCGTTGATGTTGATGATGAGTTGAACTCCACCCCAGACCTAGCGTCCTCTACAAATGATGAGGACATAAGTACCAAGGCATCGCCTTCAGGTCTTACAGTGATCCAGGAAGAACAACCAGCTTCTGCATCCTTGGCTTCTGAGACTCACAACCGGCAAGGGAATGAAGCGGAGGCCGTTTTGGCAAGAACAGATTCCGGGGGGTCTTCAGATTCCGGGGATTCGGAGAAGTTTTGGAAGCTGGTGCGCACCCAGAAAGGCATTCTCTTACCGACCAAGAAGCCGGGGCAGTTTCTACACGTCGCAGCTGGTTCAAGCTCCGAGCCCAGCGATTCAAGTTCTGAGGATAATGAAGGGAATTCCAGTGACGAAGAGTGGTCCGTGGACGTCAGCTCTGGTCAACCCGATGTCGGTTCTTTGCAAATATGACTGAACACAGGTGCGTGATTCAGAATCCTTCCAATCACGAATCCCGTTGCTGGGTTCCCCATGATGGCCATTGTGCTGATGCTTAAAGGGTTTTCGCATGAGTAAATGTGAGGCCATGTGCATTATAACCGCGTTGTTCAGTTTGGGGTAATTCCAAGTGTGGGCACAAAGTTTGCGCATTCATTCATTGTGTTCATGTAGTTCTGTTTTGTGCAACCATGCACTACATGCAGGCTGCAGGCTAGGCGTATTGTGTTGATGGACAGTTTTTTGCAAGCACGATCGAATGCGAGGCCTTGTGAATTTTAATGCCTGCGTGGACGTCATAGGCAATCATGCATACATGGGTGTGTGCATAATAAAAATGCTGTCAATTTTCACAACCATACACGTGCAGGCACACACATGGCCGTGTGGATGATGTGAAATTTTTTGCCACCATGTATATGCATGGCCATGAGGTGCGGCATGGTTATTCATGATTCCTTACTTGAAAATCTGGCACCCTTTTTACACCATTACAACAACCATGGATGCATTCTCTTGCCCACATCTTGCTAGCACGGTAATTGTTTGAGTCAATCTTTTATGATCCTAATCCAAAGCTTCCGAGTTATGACGTGGTTGTACATGTGCATCACTTGGATTATGGCGATTGCAGACCCAGTCATCAAGTTTCGCACGTACGAGCGCTTGGCTGACCTGGAGCCTGTTGTCTTGTACATGATTGCCCGAATTCTCCCGATTTCTGGCCTGCGCAGGTTGTCTCCTTGATGATGGCGGTGGCGACTGCACCACGATGTCATTTCTTATCGTGGTGTTGTTATGTTGTTGTTATATGGTGGGGGTGGGGGTGGGGGTGGGGGTGGGGGTGGGGGTGGGGGTGGGGTGGGGGTGGGGGTGGGGGTGGGGGTGGGGTGGGGGTGGGGGTGGGGGTGGGGGTGGGGGTGGGGGTGGGGGTGGGGTGGGGGTGGGGTGGGGTGGGGGTGGGGGTGGGGGTGGGGGTGGGGGTGGGAAGTGGGGTGAAGTGGGGTGAAGTGGGGTGAAGTGGGGTGAAGTGGGGTGAAGTGGGGTGAAGTGGGGTGGGGGTGGGGGGTTCTAACCCCACCCCCATGCACCATATAACAATAACAATGTTGTCATACAAATCTGCAAGAACTACCATATTTGCACTTGATTGATTTAATTTCCAGCGTATTATCGGTTGCACACAGATCAAGTGTCCCTACGCCATGAGCAAACGTGCAGAATAGGTAGCATGCCCCATAGGAGTAATAGGGACATGTATGTATAACATATGTAGGAGTATGACACATAGAGCCCATATGTGCGTAGCCACTACATTCAGGAAGGTGGGACACATAGAAACATACAGTTAGGTGGGACACAGCTTCAAGTTCGGGTAGGTGAGACAGACCTGTATCACAAATGCCGGTAGGTGGGACACCATGTTTTTCCAAATTCAACAAGGTGGGACATAATTTCAGTTAGGTGGGACACCTGAACATGTCCCGCTTTGCTGAATTTGTCCCACCTACCGGAGTTGGAACACTGTCCCACCTACGTGAGCTGCCCCTGTAGTCTTGTTTTTGTTACACCACCTCCATCACCCCCTCGTCCTACGGTGTCATCCTCTTCTAGTGCAGATACCCCTCTCACCTTAGAGTTTGGTTCCCTATCCATTACTGTGGTTAAAAAGGATTGATTTTACTTGTTTTCTTTGCTTACGACATTCAAGGTTTTTCCTTTTGTCTTCCTTGCTTTATTTTAGGGTTCTATCCTTTTTCTCAGGGCAATTCTTAGTGTTTTTCCTTGTAATTAAACATGGATCCAGTGGGTGGAGAGATGTCACCTATACCTACCGCTAATACTAATAATAATAGTACTACTACTACTACTAATAATAATAATAACAATAATAACCACACTACTCGTGGTAACAGACGGGACTCCTTGGAAACGGTGCACCACCTCACTCCTCAAGGTAACCTGCGTACCTCACCTCCTTCCCCTACCACTGGTGGTCGTCGTCGCCCCTCTATTACCCCTCCTACCTTTGAACAACGTATGCATGTCAGATTTAGTGATGACCCCTCCTTTAACCTGAACCAGGCCCCTGCCCCTCCTGCAACCTTGGCTCAACCTTCATTGAATTAGGTCCACTCTCCCTGACAATGCTCGTAGGCCTCCTCCTCACCCTGTCCCTTCCATCCCTGCTTATAACACGGGTCGTACCTCTGCCCCTGTAGGCCCTTCTGGTCGCCCTAGTGCAGTTCCCTTTCATCCTCCTGCTTCTTGGTCCTACCCTGACACGGCCTACGAGGCTGCCCAGGTCCCTACTCGTGTAGCAGAGCTAGAAGTTACCCATAGTCCGCTGGTCAACCCATTTTGGGCATTTTCATACCCCCAAAAATGAAAAAAATCATAACTCACAGGCCACAACTCCAAATACCCTCAACCAAGATGCCAAACATATCTACGCTTCAAGGGCTTTCAGAATATGCCGGCAATAATATCATGGGTTTATCAAAGCATTTGGATGGCAGCGCCAGTCAAAGTTGGCCAAAAGACGATCTTTTTTCCCCAAGAAAAAGTGTACCTACCCCTAACTTCCCAGGGAGGGAAGGAAACCTCAATACCAACATTGGACAACTTAGTTGGATAGTCCAATGGTGGTTTCCTTGGGTCAGACCACCCGGATAACCCATTAGACCAATAAAACGTGCTCGTATATGTGTGTGGGTTACGCGCGCATAAACAGCCATCCGTGACATGCAATACAAGAATGCATTATAGCAGGCTATAAAAGACTGCCAAAGGTGCTGGAATACAAACATGCTGCATACCTGCACTAACGGAATGATCGTGTGCTCCAAAGAAATGCCATAAACTGGGCACTTTCAGGGCTAATACCATTCTCTACAGCAGACATGGAAGCTTGCTAAACAGTGCACTAATAAGCTCGTCAAATATAATGCATGGAAGACATATTCCGCTGCAAACAACACGCAAACCCGTTGTCGTACATGGCTCGTTCATGTCCCGCACGGACTCCCCTGGCCGGGACCCTCATATCTCACACATACCGTTGCTCTATAGGCAAAGGCCGCCATAGCCTCATCCTGCATTATCCTCCATGATTACCATATTGATGTATGCTCCGTTCAAAGATGACCTATAAACGCGTCCGCATTCCCAGCTAACGCTGCAGCGGACATCCCGTACCAAATCTAGATGCTTGGGCTGGCGCAGACTGCCCGGCCATGGGGAGAAAATCGACATATGATAAGCGATGACTCATCTAGCACTGAAGACCAAGAAAGCACTATTTTCCTACCTGTATTTTCCCAATCCTACAAATCTGGCCATGCCTAACCTACGAAAATCACGCATCGACATTCTGAGCAACATTCTGAACCGTTTCTGGCCGCAAGACGCAACATTTCCATGATAACGGCACGTTGGCAGCCATATCTTGTTACGCGCGCGCGCGAGCGAAAATTTCCCGCCAAAGTCACGTGATAGTGTCGTAAAGCACGTTGTAATTACCAGGCTATGGCGAATATTACCTCCAAACCTATGCATCACCTTCGTCCTTAAGTGTTCCCGGAACCACCGGACAACTTGCATCCGTCACGGAGGCGCGGCGCTTGCGGCGCGGCGCGAATTACGACCGTTGGTCAAACTACCCGAAATTTCGGGTGGTTTACGGACTAAGGGTTAATAGTGATTTCAGCACCATGCCTCTAGATGCATGACAGAAATTATGATCATTTTGCCTACTCCTCCCTTCGTGAACGATATACTGTCCCCTTCTCCTATGGGCACCAGTGCCTGAAACGGTGGCCCCTTCTAGACCCCTATCCAAAACCTTTCCTCTTCCTTCTTTCTATCCCTCGTATGTAGCAGTTGAAGACAGTGGTCCTATGGGTAGATCTGATCCTTCCCATCCTCCTAAGCCCCCTGCTCTTCCCCTCTTTGCTAACCTTCCCAAGTTGGATGTCAAGTGTACCCCTCAACAGTTTTTCACTTTTATTAATATGCTGACCAGAACACAGAGTCGTGGCAAAATCATAATAGATGGCGTCTCCCTGATGCTGTTTTAGTCCCTCACTACCTTACTACCTGTATTACCCCTGAGCTTGCTAACCTCATTCAGTGTGAATCTTTGGCCTCTCATGCCTACCCTAACTCAGTAGCATAATTGTTTAAGAGGTTAGAGAGTCATCTAGTCACTCCTGATGCAGATTGGCAGGATAGATTAGCCTTTGGTACTTTGCAGCAAGGTACTAAACCGTTTAATTAATAAATTAATTAATGGTTGCATGGTTGCATGGTTGCATTAATTAATTAATTAATTAATTAATTAAACTCGTGCTCCCGTTGGGGAGTCACGGAGCACCGAAGTGCTTTTAATCCCTGTGTGTGCACTACAGGAGAAAGGGCAGAGACCCCCAGTCTCCTTCATGCCAGAGACATGCCACAGCTGCATTCGGGCGCGCTAGCTAAACGGACACGCTAACGATCCGGCAGTCTGTGGGTGCAATAAGACCCATGTGAGCATATCATAGCAAGGAGCGTGGGCAAGTAATCTGAACATAGCCAGGGTGTAGCATGGCTGTACTAGGACTAGGCTAAGGCTATGGCTGGTTGTGTACCGTGCGTTGGCGGCACGTGACTAGGTGTGTTGGCACAGCGAGGCAAACATTCTAGGCATGGCTGCCTTAGCGGCAGTGACGCCACTGGTTACAAGCTAGGGCTATTGCTATTCTAGCCCGCTGGGGGCGTCCACATCTTGTGGTTGATCATCAGGTCCCCGCCCCTCCAGTACACCTTGGGCTTCTGGGGGTCCTGCTTATGGCGGCTCCAGGTATTCCGGCCACAGGTCGCGTCGCTGCTGTTGCTGAGCAGGGGTGAGGTCGTCATCTAGCGTCCAGGTGAGGTCGTGCAACCGCTTGCGACGAGAGAGGAACCGCTGCTTATCCTCAGGGGAGAGGAAGGTGAGCAGGACTGGTGGGGGAGCCGCCTTGTCCCGTGAGTGGGGAAGGCGGTGGCACATGGTTGCATGGTTGCAGGGTTGCAGGGTCGCAGGGTTGCAGGGTTGCATGGTTGCATGGTTGCAAGGTCAACTCCGTCCACGAGTCCCGCCACGAGCCACGAGGTAGCCATGGCTGACGGCGGAGCTCATAACTTTCACGTTTGAGCACCGAATTTAGCCGTGAATATCACAATCGATGCGTCTTTCTACGACGCACATGCTGCTATAATTTTCCGACGCTATTACGCAATATATGGCGAACAATCGCGCCTCGACGCAACGCAGCCTGGCGGCTGCGCTCGGCAATGAAAATACGTCTGCAGCTCCGGCTGCAGCTTCGCTATCCGGTCCGGCAGGCAGCGGTGTCACTAGTCGCGCACTGGTGCTCGCGCAGCCCCCCGGGCTTGCCTCGCCATCTGCCTCGCCAGAGCCCAAGCGCAGCCGCTCTGCCGAGCCGCACTGGGACGAGATCTCCTTTGACATCAACGCATATGGCTTCTGGAAACGGTCCAGGAGTCTTCATGGAAAGCGTGTTTTTCGGCACGTACTCCTCGCTTCAGGACCTGTGCTTGTACCTGTGCTCCAACAACCGTGGCCGCTGGCCAGGCGGTCAGCTTGCCGACCCCGTCGAGGATCTCCCGCGCGTTGGCCGCATGAATCGCCCCAAGCTCCAACGCTTCGCCCTCTGCATGCTCCCTCCTCGGGCGCTCCGACGCCGAGATCTGGGCCCCCCCACCACCGCCCCCCACCGTTGCGACAGAATCCATCGCCCGTGCCCTCCTTAAGGAAGCTTTCGAGCAGCACGTGACCCCCCTTGCCACAGATGCACACATGGCGGCAATGGGCGGCACGCTGGCTGCGGAGCTCCCCACCATCTCCACCGCCACTTCCACCCTCCTCGCCTCCTCCACCGCCACCACCCCCACCTCCGACGCCATCACCGCCTAGCTCCGCGACATCGACCAGCGTCTTAAGGACAATGCCATCGCTATCGAGGTCCTGCAGAACACCGCCGGCCTCACCGCCCAGGCGGTGAAGGACATTGCCGCCAAGCCAGCCCCTGCTGGCCTGGCCGGCGATGCTCCTCGCATCACGACCTGGGCGGATATGCTTAAGCAGCACACCACCTCCACCACCTCCGCCGTCGCAGCCCAGCTCCAGCGGCAGACGCTTGACCTCCGCGAGGAGCCCGAGCTCGCCAAGCGTAGCCTCAACGCCATCCTCAAGAACTTCGACATGGAGGAAGGTGAGAATTCCGAGAAGCTTGCACGTGCGTTTGAGAGCAAAATCCTTGCACACATGGGCCTCCTCGGTGAGATTAAGCTGACCGCCCACCGCCTCCCCCGCGCGCGGGGTAAGGCCGGGGCGCCTCCGCTTCTTCTCATTTTTTGAGAGCCCAGCGGACAAGATTTCGTTTCTCAGACGCCGCAAGCGGCTCGAGAAGACTCACTTCACCATTGACGACGACTTGACCCTGGCGCAGCAACAACGGCGACGGGAGCTATGGCCGACCTACCTCCAGCTCCGGCAGACCAAGGCGGGCCAGCCGGTGTACTGGAAGGGGGCGGCCATCTACGTCGGCCACAATCCCTGGCACGCGACCCCCTCGACCACCGCGGCCCCAGCGACTCCAGAAGCCCCAGCCTAGGGGAATACAACAGTAGTAGTGTAGAATAGATAGACCGCGGCCATGTACATGTACGCCTCCTACAGGCACTATATACTAGCTCAGCCACTCGCTTTATTTAATCATGTACATGCGTGCCGATGATGCGCCACACTCCAGATGATGCCTAGCTTTATTTAGTTATGCCGTGCCCGTGCAGGGAGTAACTCTCTGCTGAGACGCCATGCCCTAGCTTTTGTATAGCTATGCTGATCTTCCCCCCCATGACAGGCTCCCCCTTAGCTGGGCATAGCTTGAAGATCATGGGGCTGCAAGTGCCATGGTGCACCTAGAGCAAGGGTCGTTTACATTCCCACTCTTGCAGGAAGTCGCTTAGAATGTATCATAGGCTCATATGCCCCGGCCTTCTCTGGGCTATGTGCTATGTGCTACATATACTCCCAACGGAGTTATGTTCCTAATTAATTAATTAATTAATTAATTAATGGTTGCAGGGTTGCAGGGTTGCAGGGTTGCAGGGTTGCAGGGTTGCACCCAAGCACCTGAGCACGTACCCAATAAGCACCCACAAGCACACCCGAGCACACCCAAGCACACCCAAGCACACCCATTCAAGCACACCCAAGCACGCCCTTGAGGGTTCTTCTTTTCGGGGGTTAATTTCCCTCTCTTGCATGCCATTCTCACCTCCGTAATTTATCATTCTCGATGATCGAATAGATATATACGTGTGAGCGCGAGGCAAGGGCTTTACAGGTATACGTGCCATAATTATTGTGAGTGTAATTAACAATTTAAGTTTGCCAGGCCGGCCTTGAGGGGTTGGTTTTCCATTGCTAGTGTCGCGCCGCCATTCTAATACATGCTAGGAGTAAGCTGTAGTCCAGCTTGCATATGTACCACAAGGCTAAGTTTAAGAACCCCTCTCCTACATAAACACGACCTTGTCCCGTGGATGTTGATTCTTGCAAGGCTAGCCCCTGCAGAGTGCCAGAGGTGATGTAGATACCACAATCACACACTCTTGCGCCTGCATCCGCAACAGGAGGATAAAGGCAGCGGAGAGCTACATTTGGAAGGCCACGTCTGCCTAGGTCTTCACGATGTCAGCTTGGCCTCACTTGAAGCCTCCCCACTTTGCCACCACACCAGGCGGCAGCTCACCGGGCTTGGTGCCATCAGCTGGGAGTCCCTGGGAGGCGATTTGTTCCTGTCATGGCATCCGTCCGGACAAGGCGCCAGAATCAACAATACGGGGCAATGTGAGTACAAGACAGAGCGTCCTGTCACGTCCGTGATCATTTACGCCTATGCACTCGAGAACGCAGTTAAGTAAGTAAGCAAGCAAGTACTTGTGTGCCATGCGCATGGGCATGCCACGGAGTACTATGCTAATCTAATTAGAAAATGATTACACGAAAGTGACCAAGAACGCAGTTGTATTAGGAATCGTTACGTCTGGTTTAGTTCCGAGTCAGCAGGCAGACTTAGATCCGTTGGGCCAGTGTGGAGATTGGAGCGCCGCGCCGGAAAGGCCTGAATTTTTAGAGTTGAAAGTCTTAGGTGGCGCAAATTTCAGTGGCTGTTCGGTGGCAAGACCATGACGATGCGTTCAAAGGTTGATAATTATGTTTCTAAGAGTTTGTTGAGGTACTGGGGCAAAGGTTTTTGGTTGCTTTCAACATAAAGCACCCTGAGTTTCATGGTGCAGGCTGGCAGAGTTGCTTGTCATGAGGTCGGCGGGAAGGCCGTGACCTGCATCACACTGGTTTTGCCGCCGTAAGGCCGCGACCTGCATCACTCTGGTCTTACGGCCGGCCGTAAGACCAGAGTGATGCAGGTCGCGGCCTTCCCCCCGTAAGACCTGAGTGATGCAGGTCGCGGCCTTACCGCGGACATCATGACAAGCAACTCTGCCAGCCTGCACAATGAACTCATGATGCTTTATGTGGAAAGCAACCAAAAACCATTTACTTCCATAAGGCTTTGACAAGAATTCAATTATTGTCTAGTCGCATACTGTCGTACTTGTAAGTCACTGTCCAAATAAGGCTAAGCGGTTCCTATATAGTCGATCACACACATGAGTATTCTGTTGCTGTGTATATGTCATCCAAGTGATAGCATAGGATATAATGGCAAACAAACGCGACGATCCAATTAGCCACATAGGATATCAGCATCATACTTGCTTCCGCCACATGCTGGGCAGTGCTTGGTCCTAACTTCGACTGAAAATTTTGTAAAGTTTTCGACGTTGTTATAATTTACCTAAGCTCTTCATTCTCATAAAAAGGCTAGAGACATTTGACAGAAACTACCTAGACGACAAACTGCCCTTGGCTATATTCCCAATTGGACAAGCAGGACAGCTGTTTACAACCACAATTCACTTTCCGTGTAACGTGAGACTTGCGTCACAAACTCCCTACGAAATATACAAGCTTTGAACAATCCTACTCGTACTTTCAAAGCCCAATAGGGCTTGCCACGCAAAGTGCTTTCGTAACAAAATATGGCCACTCTGACTAGTGGCGACCGTCACATCACTAGCATGTGACGCCGGTTTTTCAGCAATGTCTTACATTCCATACTAGCTGCCTAAGGACTAGTGGCGCGCGGCCCGACCAAGGGCACCCAGCCCACAATTTCCCATATTTAATTTATGACTTAATTGTCTGACGCCTGAAACCCGTGCGGCCGGCGGGACATCAAAACCTGCAGCTGTCCCAGCCGCCGCGGCGGTCTCTCTCGTACCACTACACTAAACTATTTTCGAAGAAATCGGAAAAGTTGTCGAGGTTGTTATAATTTACCTAAGCTCTTCATTCGCATAAAAAGGCCAGAGACTAGAAAAGTTTCTGTAATCGGCACTGAACAGAAGTAAATACATCCACAAGATAAGGAATCGCTGCTGCAAGGCATTGCTGCTGCAACGAGCCAAGGTAACCCCAGGGCCCTGGGATGATCAGTCGCGGAGCATAGGGGCAAGCTAGCGTAGCTAGCTCGGGGCAGGCTGGCAAACAAGGCTGTCATACACACACCACACGTTATAAATAACCCACATCATAGTGCACACAAACCGTACGCCCCTTGTCATCACACAACGCACCTCGCTGACAAACAGGCCGTGGAAACCGTAGGGCACTCGATGGGGCAGCACCACGCGCGCCACCGGCGTTGGAGACATGGTCTTGGCATCAAACACGTCGAACTCCGACTTGCTGTGGGGCAACACCAGGGTCCCCACCATGGACCAGACCACATGTGAAGGTGCTGATGGGACCAGGGTAAAAAAAAAAACATTAAAACACGTGACTGCGTCACATGGGTCTTCCAAAAGCCAAAAGGAACCGCCCCCCCCCATAGTACACAACGAGGAGGGAGAGCGCCGCAGGCCTGTATATCCTCTCACTGCCTGAGGGGGGGGGGGGCACCAAGCGCTCTCTCTGCATCAACGCACAACTGTGGGTGGTGCCTAAGACCTGCACGTACCACCAGGGACCACAGTTTGCATCTTAAATCCTATCGAGGGCTGGTTGGATATTGATATGGAATGCGTATGGGACATTGCAACAGCATAATCGCAAGCCAACCGCTTAGGGTTGCCTTGCGAAGCCTTAGAAGTCGCTGGGTATCGATGTTGTAGGGTTGCTTGTCCCATGCATCAAGCTGGGCTCCATCAAGCGTTGCCTTGCGAAGCCTTAGAAGTCGCTGGGTTGCGATGTTGTAGGGTTGCTTGTCCCATGCATCAAGCTGGGCTCCATCAAGCCTTGCCTTGCGAAGCCTTAGAAGTCGCTGGGTTGCGATGTTGTAGGGTTGCTTGTCCCATGCATCAAGCTGGGCTCCATCAAGCGTTGCCTTGCGAAGCCTTAGAAGTCGCTGGGTTGCGATGTTGTAGGGTTGCTTGTCCCATGCATCAAGCTGGGCTCCATCAAGCGTTGCCTTGCGAAGCCTTAGAAGTCGCTGGGTTTCGATGTTGTAGGGTTGCTTGTCCCATGCATCAAGCTGGGCTCCATCAAGCGTTGCCTTGCGAAGCCTTAGAAGTCGCTGGGTTGCGATGTTGTAGGGTTGCTTGTCCCATGCATCAAGCTGGGCTCCATCAAGCGTTGCCTTGCGAAGCCTTAGAAGTCGCTGGGTTGCGATGTTGTAGGGTTGCTTGTCCCATGCATCAAGCTGGGCTCCATCAAGCGTTGCCTTGCGAAGCCTTAGAAGTCGCTGGGTTTCGATGTTGTAGGGTTGCTTGTCCCATGCATCAAGCTGGGCTCCATCAAGCGTTGCCTTGCGAAGCCTTAGAAGTCGCTGGGTTGCGATGTTGTAGGGTTGCTTGTCCCATGCATCAAGCTGGGCTCCATCAAGCGTTGCCTTGCGAAGCCTTAGAAGTCGCTGGGTTGCGATGTTGTAGGGTTGCTTGTCCCATGCATCAAGCTGGGCTCCATCAAGCGTTGCCTTGCGAAGCCTTAGAAGTCGCTGGGTTGCGATGTTGTAGGGTTGCTTGTCCCATGCATCAAGCTGGGCTCCATCAAGCGTTGCCTTGCGAAGCCTTAGAAGTCGCTGGGTTGCGATGTTGTAGGGTTGCTTGTCCCATGCATCAAGCTGGGCTCCATCAAGCGTTGCCTTGCGAAGCCTTAGGAGTCAAAGGAATGAAAGGGGGAAACAGGCTTCTGGGGAACAGGATTCCTACCAGCAAAACGGAAGATGCTAGTAAGAAGCATGCATGCAGTCATACAAGGCGGCCTTCCCACACAGCATTCAGACGACGACACTCCAACAGGGTCATCGTGAGAATACCTCGAGTCTCCGACCACAAAACATTCTCCTACATGAAAGTGTGACACCATACCGCACGCTCCCACATCCTGGCGAACAATGTTCTGATGACTGGCGCACGCGGCACAAGTACTCCATTTCCGATAGAGGCTTAGTACAGTACATTTTAATCCCCTTAGCTCATGATCGGACATCTTGACTAGAAAAGCTGACTGTGATGGGGCTTGACTTCCAGAGCGGCAGAATCCCTACTCGCACAAAGGGTCAGCCCGCCATATCCACATTCCTTCTTGCATAAAGTCATTTTAAATTATGCTCAATTGTGACCAAAGCAATCTAAATCATTCAACGAGCAGTCATGCCATGGTCTCCTCGAACATTAACATGCTCCTATGGGTAAAACAAGTGCACTCTAAAGCACTCTGACTCGCACAACTCTCGGCTCACCCCGATGTGTCCTGCACTAGCCATGTACTAATAAACTCAATCATTCCTAATCCCCTATTCCTACGCCCTATTCGCATACTTGGGCTTAAGTGCGCTCACCCCGTGTTCTCGTCGTGCACAAATCACACTCTCATTTGCGGACCGCTATTATAATAATTATTGCTATTGTTATTATCATTACTATTATTGCATAGTATGGCGTAAGAGCTAAGAGCGCTCACCCGGTTGTCTCGTCGTGCACAAACACGAGCAGGAAGCCGTCGTCCTCGCTCGTCCCGCCCACCCTCGGCACAAACACCGGCTCTCCCCCATACCGCTGCTCCCCATAGATGATCTTGCCGACCTCAGACGCGTCCTCGCCGGGCAAGTCCACATCGACCTTGACGATGCCCTCGATGCGGGGGCACGACATGTCGCGCGTGCCAAGGATGCCCGCGTAGACAAACCGCGACTTGCGGCCAATCAGCGTATCCTTCACGCGGGGGAATTCCATGTGGGTCTTGGCCAGCCGGCGCTGCGTGACTGTGCCGGTGCTCAGCTGGAGCGAGTACTCAATGCTGGAGAAAGCAAACGAGACGAAGGGAGGGGGAGGAAGAGAAGGGAAGGGGAGGAAGGGGAGGAAGGGGAGGAAGGGGAGGAAGGGGAGGAAGGGGAGGAAGGGAGGAAGGGGAGGAAGGGGAGGAAGGGGAGGAAGGGGAGGAAGGGGAGGAAGGGGAGGAAGGGGAGGAAGGGGAGGAAGGGAGGAAGGGGAGGAAGGGGAGGAAGGGGAGGAAGGGGAGGAAGGGAGGAAGGGAGGAAGGGGAGGAAGGGGAGGAAGGGAGGAAGGGGAGGAAGGGAGGAAGGGAGGAAGGGGAGGAAGGGGGGAAGGGGGAAGGGAGGAAGGGAGGAAGGGGAGGAAGGGAGGAAGGGAGGAAGGGGAGGAAGGGGAGGAAGGGGAGGAAGGGGAGGAAGGGGGGAAGGGGAGGAAGGGGGGAAGGGGGGAAGGGAGGAAGGGGAGGAAGGGGAGGAAGGGGAGGAAGGGAGGAAGGGGAGGAAGGGGAGGAAGGGAGGAAGGGGAGGAAGGGGAGGAAGGGAGGAAGGGAGGAAGGGGAGGAAGGGGAGGAAGGGAGGAAGGGAGGAAGGGGAGGAAGGGAGGAAGGGGAGGAAGGGGAGGAAGGGAGGAAGGGAGGAAGGGGAGGAAGGGGAGGAAGGGGAGGAAGGGAGGAAGGGAGGAAGGGGGAAGGGGGAAGGGGAGGAAGGGAGGAAGGGGAGGAAGGGGAGGAAGGGGAGGAAGGGAGGAAGGGGAGGAAGGGGAGGAAGGGAGGAAGGGGAGGAAGGGGAGGAAGGGAGGAAGGGAGGAAGGGGAGGAAGGGGAGGAAGGGGAGGAAGGGGAGGAAGGGGAGGAAGGGGAGGAAGGGAGGAAGGGGAGGAAAGGGAGGAAGGGAGGAAGGGGAGGAAGGGGAGGAAGGGAGGAAGGGGAGGAAGGGAGGAAGGGGAGGAAGGGGAGGAAGGGAGGAAGGGAGGAAGGGGAGGAAGGGGAGGAAGGGGAGGAAGGGAGGAAGGGGAGGAAGGGAGGAAGGGAGGAAGGGGAGGAAGGGGAGGAAGGGGAGGAAGGGGAGGAAGGGGAGGAAGGGGAGGAAGGGGAGGGGGAGGAAGGGGAGGAAGGGGAGGAAGGGGAGGAAGGGGAGGAAGGGAGGAAGGGGAGGAAGGGGAGGAAGGGGAGGAAGGGGAGGAAGGGAGGAAGGGGAGGAAGGGGAGGAAGGGAGGAAGGGGAGGAAGGGGAGGAAGGGGAGGAAGGGGAGGAAGGGGAGGAAGGGGAGGAAGGGGAGGAAGGGAGGAAGGGGAGGAAGGGGAGGAAGGGGAGGAAGGGGAGGAAGGGGAGGAAGGGGAGGAAGGGGAGGAAGGGGAGGAAGGGGAGGAAGGGAGGAAGGGAGGAAGGGGAGGAAGGGGAGGAAGGGGAGGAAGGGGAGGAAGGGGAGGAAGGGGAGGAAGGGGAGGAAGGGAGGAAGGGAGGAAGGGGAGGAAGGGGAGGAAGGGAGGAAGGGAGGAAGGGGAGGAAGGGGAGGAAGGGAGGAAGGGAGGAAGGGAGGAAGGGGAGGAAGGGAGGAAGGGGAGGAAGGGAGGAAGGGGAGGAAGGGAGGAAGGGGAGGAAGGGAGGAAGGGAGGAAGGGGAGGAAGGGGAGGAAGGGGAGGAAGGGGAGGAAGGGGAGGAAGGGGAGGAAGGGGAGGAAGGGAGGAAGGGGAGGAAGGGGAGGAAGGGAGGAAGGGGAGGAAGGGGAGGAAGGGAGGAAGGGGAGGAAGGGAGGAAGGGAGGAAGGGAGGAAGGGAGGAAGGGGAGGAAGGGGAGGAAGGGGAGGAAGGGGAGGAAGGGAGGAAGGGGAGGAAGGGGAGGAAGGGGAGGAAGGGAGGAAGGGGAGGAAGGGGAGGAAGGGGAGGGGAGGAAGGGAGGAAGGGAGGAAGGGGAGGAAGGGGAGGAAGGGGAGGAAGGGGAGGAAGGGAGGAAGGGAGGAAGGGGAGGAAGGGGAGGAAGGGGAGGAAGGGGAGGAAGGGGAGGAAGGGGAGGAAGGGGAGGAAGGGGAGGAAGGGAGGAAGGGAGGAAGGGGAGGAAGGGGAGGAAGGGGAGGAAGGGGAGGAAGGGGAGGAAGGGGAGGAAGGGGAGGAAGGGGAGGAAGGGGAGGAAGGGGAGGAAGGGGAGGAAGGGGAGGAAGGGGAGGAAGGGGAGGAAGGGGAGGAAGGGGAGGAAGGGGAGGAAGGGGAGGAAGGGGAGGAAGGGGAGGAAAGAGGGGGGAGGAGGCGGAAACGTTTATTCAACCCTGGAGGTTTCAAAGTTACAAAAAGGCTTGTGGTGTCCATTGCGGTCAGGTTGGCGCACACATGGTCGATTACATTCTACCTTTCCCCGTTATTATCATTCTGGCCAGAATCTTATTCGTCCCTTGAATGTCATCATGCCATCCTTAAACGTGGCATTCTCGGCGCGGCTCGTTCGGTGAGGACACTAACGTAGGGAGCGGGCGGAGGGGCCAGGCCAGCCAATGGTATGTCATCCCTTCATGGCATGGGAGCACATAGTCACGTTAGCCCAAAAGAAAAACACTCTAAAAGTGTCTATTAACGAAAACAGGTTCAACAAACTCTGCAGCTTGAGATCAGATTCTATATATTGGCAACATTAAACATACCAATTCCTACTTGCAGCAGTTGGGTGAAAAGGTAGACCTTGCCACATGCGATGGCAGAGGCCGGCGTGACGAGTGTGTGATAGACCAAATGACTTACACAGAGGCCGGCTTGTTCGCGGGATTGTTGAGATCCATGGATGGGAATGCGCACGCGACCAGCTTGACAATATCATCGCCCTCCTCCCATGCGTTGGCTGGTGACGAACGCCATGGAACACGGGAACACACACAAACAAAATAATGTCAACACAATTAAAACTTTGAGTTTTATACTATTATTTTCTTTTCACTGGCTTTGAGCAGCACTCCCACATCGTCGTTACGGCCAATTAATCCGCCAAAAAAAAAAAAAAAAGCAAAAATAAATGTTATTGCATGCACGTGAACAAAATATTGCATTGCACGGACTGGAACCGGACCCAAGCAGGATTGCCGAGGCATCGTTGGCATGCTCCAACAGAGAGGACATAATCGTTGAATAAGAAACGAGCGCGGCAAACGAGCATCGTGGCAAGCAACGAGCGCAACAAGCCTGGGTGTGGCCCACGCGAGCCAAGGAAAACATACAGTTAGACCCTGGAGAGGGCACACGCGAGCCATCACCCAGAGACGACCCACCGTCCAGAGATGACCCATCATCCAGCGGGACGCGCGTGGACAGATGCTGGAAAGCAGCCGAGCCCAGCAGGAAATGCTAAGGTATGTGTGATCAGTATGCACTATGCCCGTGGTGACACTTAAAATCATGACGCATCATTACGCTGTCACAGTTATACAACTAAAACTTTTAGCAGGAGATAGCAATTTTCAGCATTCGGCATGCTTGACAGTACACTGAATGCATAACCCCCCAATGAGCTGACAACATTCAAGTGTCCATGCATAATTGCAGATCCCCTTTTCTAGTTTGACTTCTTTGTAGATGGTGAAGGTCTGGCTGTCTGCCTATGAGCTGACTCTTCACCATCAGCAGGATGACAGGGGCCGCCATTAAAAGAAAGAAAGAAAGAAAGAAAGAAAGAAAGAAATTTCTATAAGGCAGCTCATGATAGTTAAGGCTAGTTCAGGATGTCAGTACAGCCCGGTGAGGGCACCTGGGCAAGAGTTCCAATGGACAAGGGCGAATCCAGAGAAACAAGGGTAATGCCGGGTAATAGTACAGCTGGAAATGCCCCCCCAAACGCCATCAATAGTAACTAATTTCGATCCTACGTCAGAGTAGGGCACATCCAGGGGTTACGATGATTTCAGTTACCGATCCCTTTCAAGAGAATGGGAGCGCATGTTGTGCTCACCCAGCATGAGGCGCGAGGCAGCGGAGGGCCTCACCCGTGGGATACACTGGTAGGCTTTTCATTCAATTATTAGGCTTTTAGTAGGCTTTTCATTCAATTATTAGGCTTTTAGTAGGCTTTTCATTCAATTATTAGGCTTTTAGTAGGCTTTTCATTCAAATGTTAGGCTTGTAGTAGGCTTTTCATTCAATTATTAGGCTTTTAGGAGGCTTTTCATTCAATTATTAGGCTTTTGGTAGGCTTTTCATTCAATTATTAGGCTTTTAGTAGGCTTTTCATTCAATTATTAGGCTTTAAGGAGGCTTTTCATTCAATTATTAGGCTTTTAGTAGCCTTCTCATTCAATTATTAGGCTTTTAGGAGGCTTTTCATTCAATTATTAGGCTTTTGGGAGGCTTTTTATTGACTGCGGAACTCCAGGGTAATTAACATAACACTCACAAACTGGTGATGTCTTCCCCAATATTAATCCTTCTCAGGCCGCCGTGGCCTTAAATTTGTCATCACCTCCGGCTCTACAACCTAGCAGTGACAGCTATCTTCTTATTTAAGAAAACTATGTTCAGCAAACGACGATCCTGATACTCAGATGACATATGTTCAGCAAACGACGATCCTGATACTCAGATGTTGTAGCATGCCGCACCTGTGTGCAAGGCCTAGCACGCCCAACCTGTGAAGAAGATGCTTTCTATTTGAGATGAATATACCGCCACCTGTGTAAGGATACTTTTTAATTGAAATAGAAAACGCCGCACCTGTGTGGATGATGCTTTCTATTTGATGAGATGAACACATGGCGCCATCCATGTTGATGATGATTTCTACATGAAATAGAACACGCCGCCGCACCTGTGTGGAAGATGTAGCACGCCTCCTTGAGCACGAACCACTTGATCTCGGATTCATCGCGAGCGTAGCGAGGGAGCAGGCCAAAGCGAGAGGGGAGCGACTTGTCAAACACAAAGGGGAGCTTGCCCTCCGCCACCATCACCTGGCAGGTAGGGGCCAATAGGGCATCACCAACGGGACAACGCAGACAGGAGAAAATGAGCTCAACATGATGGCGAAATGTTTTCTAAAATTCCAATCATTTCAAGCACCAGAACAGATCATCATTGGGGTCAAAACAGCAAAAATTCAAAACTGACTGGGCTTTGAAACACCCATTGAGTAACATTCAAAAGCGTCGCGTCAGGAAAGCAAACCAAAGAGGGAAAATGTTCGGGGGAAGGGGGGCCCGCTGGAGGGGGGGACTGGGCGGCATAATTTGTGTAGGCAATGGACACCGTCCGGCAGGCAGATTGAAAACAATTAGTTACTTCTACAACTTTCACTGAACATGCGGTCATCTCCTTTACCCTACAGAAAGTTGTCTGTGAGGAGCAACAAACAAAGCGGAGCATGTCACTACTTTATACCACTGGTTCTGACCACTAAATAACACTGGTTCTGACCACTAAATAACACTTGTTCTAACCACTAGATAACCCTGGTTCTGACCACCTGCCCCTGCCAGCAAATCATGTGGACGCTGCCTGGGCATCGCACACGTTAGAAAAATATATTGCTTGACCTCTTGTCCTAAAAACAAACATTTATTCGAGCAACGATCAGCAGCCCCACTACGCCCAACGGCAAGCTGACCCCAAGCTGCGGTATCACGTCACCCTCGTGTAGCGTGTGATGTCACCAGGTTGACACGAACAGAAGTAGCAGGCTCGCACCCATGTGACACGTATAGCAGGCTTGCAGCGGCCGGCCAGGAGCCTGCGAGCCATCCTCGTCTAGGTTCAAAAAGATCCCTATTCCAGTTTCAAAAAGATCCCTATTCCAGTTTCAAAAAGATCCCTATTCCAGTTTCAAAAAGATCCCTCGTCCAGTTTCAAAACAAAACTTAGTCCCGTTTCAAAAAGGTCCCTATTTCAGTTTCAAAAAGATCCCTATTTCAGTTTCAAAAAGATCCCTCGATCAGTTTCAGAAAGATCCCTTCCTGTTTCAAAAAGATCCCTATTCCAGTTTCAAAACTCGAGTCTTGGAGAGTATAAAAAAGCCTCAACCTGCCAAGGGAGCACAGTGGGCATGATGCCCACGCCTTGGGTCGCAGCTGTGCAAGGAGCAATCAGCCCCTTATTGACCCACGCCTTCAGCACTCCTAATTCCTGTACGCGATGCCGTGTGCCCCGATTAGTCTCAGAAAAAAACACGGAAGGCGGTTGTGAAACAACATCCGAAACCGTTGTGGGGGCGACGGGTCTTCCCACTCTGTAAGGGGTTTGCTTCCCTTATCCTACGGAGGAGGAGGAGTGCTTAGCTGGAACCATGCCTAGGTCACCCATGCACCGCCAACGCATGCGTCCGTTCCCCCCACACACCTTGCCGTCGAACACGAGGGGCATGTCCAGGAAGATGGCAAACCGCTTTGTGATGGCAAAGTCGTGCATCATGATGGGCTTGGGGATCGTGATGGGCACGCCGGAGAACTGGAGCTGCGCGTCCTTACTCGCCACGCCGTACTTGATGTACGGCGGCTTCATCGCCATGTTGTAGCCAAAGAAGAAGAGCTCGCCTGCTCGCCATGTGGGGTGGGGTGGGGAGAAGAAAAGGTGTGTGTGGGGGGGGAGAGGCGAGGGGGGAATGGCAGGCGAAGACAAGTGGCAGAGTGAGAGAGAAAGAATATTAGGGAGGGGATGGAGCTACTAGCCTGCGACTTGAGAGTGCATGTGTGTGAGAGGGGGGATCGGAAATGGGTCAGGGTTCTAGGCTCATGGTTTAAGGTGAACAGTTTAGGGTGTAGGGCTACAGGGGTTCCTATTCACCTTCCATCTACAGGCCATCAAACACGTTGTGGTGGGGTTGTCGGCATGCAATATAATAGAACCAGATATAATAGAACCAGATATAATAGAACCAGATATAATAGAACCAGATATAATAGAACCAGATATAATAGAACCAGATATAATAGAACCAGATATAATAGAACCAGATATAATAGAACCAGATATAAGAGAACCAGAGCGCCATGGCAGACCGAAGCAGGGCCACAGATATCTCATGTAGATAACAAAGGTTAGTAATGGAAGACAAGGAAGATCCCAGCATGTACACGGCTGGCACCCCAAAGTGGATATGCAGACAAGCAAGGGGTGCAGGTTCGCAAAAATAAAGCAGTGATTCTTGAGATGTCAAGCCGCAGTGGTTATCTACTTGATAGTTACAATCATAACAACACGCTAAATAGTGATGATAAGAACTCATTCGATAGTGATGATAAGTTCACAATAAAAAAGTGATGATCAGAACACCTTCATCTTGGGGGTGCTACTGTAGTCGCAACATTCGGTCCTATCATGATGACTGAATAGACCAGTGATCGGTCCTATCATGATGACTGAATAGACCAGTGATCGGTCCTATCATGATGACTGAATAGACCAGTGATCGGTCCTATCATGATGACTGAATAGACCAGTGATCGGTCCTATCATGATGACTGAATAGACCAGTGATCGGTCCTATCATGATGACTGAATAGACCAGTGATCGGTCCTATCATGATGACTGAATAGACCAGTGATCGGTCCTATCATGATGACTGAATAGACCAGTGATCGGTCCTATCATGATGACTGAATAGACCAGTGATCGGTCCTATCATGATGACTGAATAGACCAGTGATCGGTCCTATCATGATGACTGAATAGACCAGTGATCGGTCCTATCATGATGACTGAATAGACCAGTGATCGGTCCTATCATGATGACTGAATAGACCAGTGATCGGTCCTATCATGATGACTGAATAGACCAGTGATCGGTCCTATCATGATGACTGAATAGACCAGTGACCAGTGATGATTGGCACAGAAGCTTATACGTGGGCACCTCGGCAATGACAAGTGTATCCCCGTCCACCTTGGGATACCTTGACTGCAAAAACAACATACTAGTAATCAAT
Organism: Mesostigma viride; assembly: GCA_009746045.1. Taxonomy (NCBI): domain Eukaryota; kingdom Viridiplantae; phylum Streptophyta; class Mesostigmatophyceae; order Mesostigmatales; family Mesostigmataceae; genus Mesostigma; species Mesostigma viride. The sequence continues at coordinate 5,039,638 of RPFO01000104.1, read as the reverse complement.
GGGAGCTCATATGAAAGATTTCTTCGCTACAAATCGTAGTATAAAACTATCTTCAATACTGTCAAAAGGACCCACCTGTCTCTTCGCCCACCTGAGGGTATCCTCGCATTCACAACTGCACCCTAGTAGCGACAAACTAGTAACAGATCGCGGGAACAACCAAATCAAAGCATATCATGTGGGTCGTGCCCACCTGTCTCTGCGTCCGCACTGGGGTAGCAGTAACAATGAGCTATAGATGAGAAATAACAGTGAGAAATAGATCGCATCATCATGTCAGATGACGCCCACCTGTCTCCGCGTCCACCTTGGGGTGCGCGGTCACGTTGTGCTTGAGCTTGCCGCCGTAACTCTGCAGGCCCAGCGTCTCCAGCTCCCCGTCCATCAGCACCCGCAACGCGTCTGGGCAGGGTGAGGCGCGGGCACAGGAAGAAGCGATGATGAGAAGTCACGATTCCGACAGGAGGGAGAAGCCTTTATCTCCCCATCCATCCTTTGACACACCTCGTCTGGGCACTGGGGGTGGGACAAAACTTGCATGTGACGGCATGCGACCCCTCGCAAAATGCAACCCAGGGGGGGTTGAAGACGTCTTGCGATAGAACGGTTAGATAAAGGGCAAGAGCTCAGAAATGGAAAACGCATATCTCCTTTGCCATACGACATTGCGTCACAGCCGCAGCGCGCAACATGGTACGCCCACGGCAAGGCATGCAAGTCATGGGCATTCCCACAAAGGCATCAAGGCAAAGTGTACAACCATGCCACCGTCACCTGGAAAACATGTCACAGTCCAGCCCCCCCCCAATGCCCTTAAGGGTGTAATGGCACAATTCGGCTGCCCTTTAGCCCTTTCTTCAGCGATGCAGGGATGAAAAAACAAACGCTTCAATCTTAAACGAAATAGACGGCAAAGGGGAAAAAACGCTATCCATCAAACTGCACAAATGAAGGACAGCGTCCCAGCACTCAGCTCAGCGCTTGCAACAATTGTATTGCATTCTGCAGTGGGCAGTCAGGGGACTAACCAGGGAGTAAGTGGACTAAGACAGCGTAAGGGGGCATCAGCCCGGCATGCAGTTTGCAAGAAAATAAACTCACACAGTGGCAGGCCAAGCCCCAGAAAGCAACCAAGTCAATGCAGGTTGTTAGAGATATGTTTCAGCAAGCTGCCAAGGCAATCAGGCATGCCGCAACGATAAAAAAAATTAGCAAGGCAAAGAATGCCGTTCGTGATATGCGACAAAAACTAGAAATGCAAAGCCTGCCGCCTATGGCGTAGAAAGGTGTGAAAAATCCAACGCTTACTGCTATGATAGACAATGGTTGCCAATAATGGTAGAATTCAAAAAAAGCAAGCAGGAAGAAGCAATGACAAGTCATGTTGCACTTCTTGTTGCCCTAATATTTTATGTTGTATCCCACCCACCTTTACGCTCCCCTTTCATGCCAAAACTAGTTTTAACTAAAAGCTTCAGGGGGGGTAAGTAGACAAAACAGGCATGCATCCCTTGCCACTTACAGGGGAGGTCGCCCTCATTCAGCGCCAGCAGCGTTTTTCCGTGGAAGATGAGCGCTGTGTTGGCTGTGGCGCGCAATCAGCATGCAGTCGGAGCAATGGCCCAAATCGTTCAAGTGCGGCAGTGACAACGGGGATGTAGTAAGGCGAGCCAGTCAGGCAGATTTCTACCTTATAGCTAGGCCAAAAATCCTTTGTGTGAAAGGTGCTCTCTCTGGTCTGCATAACTACGAATCGTACGAGATGTACTAGGACCATGCCCTGCAGTACAAGACGCAGGGTACATGCCCCAGTATGGCATGTGGCTGTGGACAGCCTCCATCCACATCAGGAGAGAACCATGCTGTGCGTGTGCCGGCAGAAAGCCAGGTGACAGCAACCGTCAACAGGATAAAGACAATCCCAGCTGCAGCACGGGGAAGCAAGCATGAGTACTGTATTCCCTACAGGGATGCAATCACAAGCACAATTACTGTATCCAACGCAGTACTTGGGAAAGACAAAGCAAAGCGGCTGCGCCACGAAAAGGGGCAAGAGCATGATCATGCCAGGACAACTATTCCGGCAGATCATTCTTACTTGACAATCACAAGTACTCGGCAGCACACCCTACGCCACCGCAAATGGAAGGAAGAGCGACAAGAGTGACCAGAGTGACCAGAGTGACCTGAGTGCCAAGAGTGCCAAAAGTGCCAAGAGTGCCAAAAGTGCCAAGAGCGACAAGAGTGCCAAGAGTGCAAGAGTGCCACGAGTGCCAAGAGTGCAAGAGTGCCAAGAGTGACGACAAAAAATGAAGGTAACTCAGCCAGGGTGGCGTGCCCAGAATACCACACATTCATCCATGGAGCTTCTCAGAGCGAACTATGGCCTACTATACAAGCCTCATGCACTTCAGTCCTAGTATACAAACCTTGTGCACCATGGGCCTACAAAGCAAGCCTCATGCACTGAAGGCCTACTATAACTCTACCAAAGGCTTACTATATACAAGCCCCGCCTCTAACAACCCGCAATCCTACCGCTCGCGCCCTGACAGTCTTTAACGCGACTGAAAGTAAGCCACGCGCCCAGGCACCAGCGCGCTCGGGTGTCCCAGAAAGTCTTGGTTTTGCCAGCATAAGTGAAAATTTTGGAACCTTACTGGATTCGTGCGCACGTGCCAGCACTTAAGTGTACATTGCGCTGGTCGGCCTTGGTCGCTGTGCCAGTTACTGCACAGGGCCAGCACTTGTGGATGTTGCGCTGGTCGGCCTTGGTCGCTGTGCCAGTTACTGCACAGGGCCAGCACTTGTGGATGTTGAGCTGGTCGGCCTCGCTCGCTGTGCCAGTTAGTGCACGGGGCCAGCACTTGTGGATGTTGCGCTGATAAGCCTTGGTCACTGTGCCAGTTCTTGGTCACTGCCAGCAACAACACAGTGCCACTAGTTATTCCCTCACCCGTTCCTTCGCTGCCCTGGATGACCCCCAGCTTCCTCTTTGCATTGGTGAGCAGCATGCGCAGGATGGCGGAGAAGCCGGCAAAGTCGCCCATCTGGCACACGCGCGTGCGCCGACCGCCGGAATAGTAGCCCAATTAATTGCCCAAATAGGTGCCCAATTGATTGCTCAAGTAGTTGCCCAAATAATGGCCCAAATTTTTGCACAAGGAGTTGCCCATGAAGGAGTTGCCAGGGACGAGGAACAGGGGTTTGTCAATTGGGCGATGGCAGGGGAGGAGGGAACTCAAGGTATTGAATACCCTTTGGGGGGGGGGGGGAATGCGTAATTGACAAACCGAATACTGAATTTAAGAACCAAATACCGAGTTAACAAACCAAAATGCCAAAGTGACACAATAAATGTATGTTTACTAAAAAAATAAATGCCTAAAATGCCTAGTAAAAAAGCAAATGTCTAATTAACCAGCTGAATGCCTAACCAAAGCCAAATGCCTAATTGAAAGCCAAATGCCTAATGAACAAAACAAATTATATGGGTCACCGAGCACGAATCCTTAATGAAGAATGAAGGGCAGCTGTGGTGTCTCGGGGGAATGGAATTGGATGCTTTAGCAAGAACTGAAGCACCACAACAAAGCCAAAACGCCCTTTCGTGTAGCTGGCTAAACTCGGAATGAATGATACACGCAGGCAGCGCCAGACACGTAACGAATCCACGCCTTTGCCATCTCATCCCGCATTCGTAAAACCAGGCTGAGGGCATGAAGGGCACCACCCTGGTGGGGTCCCAACCTGCTCAGCTCCACGGTCTCAGTCAGCTGCCACGGTCTAAACAGGATGGTCGGAAGCCCACGCTCTACAGACAACAGTAATAGTAGTAGTGGTGGTAAAGACATGCATGCCTAGCGTGGCAGAGCCAAGACCGAACTAGAAAGATGATGGCACCATAGAGCGAAAAAAAAGGAATATGCCTGCACATGCTGAGTGTATGCACAACGCATCAGAACCCTGCAACGCTCTCTCGGCTATTGTTTATTATTATTATTATTATTATTATTATTATTATTATTATTATTACTACTGTAACTTTACTACTACCATCATTATTGCTTCATCGTCCACGCGCGCGTATCGGAGTGTGCACGGGTCCGCCCGCCGCCGCCTCTGGTAGGTGGTATCAATGCGCCTGCCTGCATACTTCAAGTCCTATCAGAAGATACACACTATTACGAAAGTAGTAGTAGTATGACAATGGAGAACCAGGGCCCACCCGCGCCTGGCTACTTACCGGAGTGTACACGGGCTCCCCAGCCTCCTCCTCCTGTAGGGGGAATAAAAGGTCAGATCGCAAGCATTGAGTCCCAACGTACAGGCCACGCACCACATGGGATTGTCGCAGGGAGGCATCAGACAAGATTATCTACGGGCTGCTAAAATTAGAATTAAAATCTCGTGACTGCGTCACTTGCTGATGAGAGGTAAAGACCCCCCCCCCTTTTGAAAAGGGAAGCCCTCCAAAGCAAAGCCCTGTTGCACTCCCTGGTGGATGGGGCTGCAAAACAAAATTGTGTAGGTCCCCCTGTAAGTGCTGCGGAAAAGACGAGAAGCTGCTTCATATTGAAGGATGAATAGATTGCTACTTATTGAAGCTGTTTTAGAATCCCCAGCAGCTTCGATGTGATGCAAGTGGGGCATGCACATGCTACCAGGTGCCTGTCCGCATGCGCATGGGTCTGATCAAAATTTCATTACCTCTATGCACTTACATGCGCATTCGTGGATTGTTTATTAAAAGCTAGTCATGACGCCCGCCCACGCAGAGATGTTTGCACACAAGGATAGTTGTGCGCGTGGATGGCCGGTGCATGCATGGCTGCCAGCAACCAGGGTGTCTCTGCGCGTGTCTGACCACGCTGTGTTTGTGTGCCTAGACAGACTGCACGCAAATTTTCCACACCTTGGTGGGTGGGCCTCATGACCAGACAACGAAGTGGGCTACAGTTCAGACAGCGTCGTCAGGAAACATCTACCAAAAATGCTGCAACGGGAGGTGTCATCAGCAAGCCAAGTGTCCCGCCGTAGGGCCGCAACCCATCCAGTACTATTGCCAACGAATAGACTAAACACAATAGGTTTGGTAACCACGATCGCTGTAATAGTGTGACATCAAAGCACAGAAGATCTGGTCAGAACCTCCTTTGGAAACTTCCCGGCCAAACCGTTAGCTGCTTCCCATTATGTGCTCTCATGGCTTTACTTGAAAACTTTCTTCCCCTCGCATTTGTGGTGCAAATGGCAACACGTCGACTTGGTAGCCCCATTCCCCACTCGCATGTGGCGCAGTCTACATGCTTTCATTCCCGCTCGCGACTCACGGTGGCAAAGCGCTTCGTCCTGACGTAGCGGTTGACGTAGGTGACCGTCCCGTCCTTGATCCGCACGCCATGCAGCATGCTGGCGTGTGGGCATTTCCCATCCACCCATCCACCCATGCACCCATCCACCCATCCACCCATCCACCCACCCAGCCACCCATCCACCCATCCACCCATCCACCCATCCACCCATCCACCCATCCACCCATCCACCCATCCACCCATCCACCCATCCACCCATCCACCCATCCACCCATCCACCCATCCACCCATCCACCCACCCAGCCACCCATCCACCCATCCACCCATCCACCCATCCACCCATCCACCCATCCACCCATCCACCCATCCACCCATCCACCCATCCACCCATCCACCCATCCACCCATCCACCCATCCACCCATCCACCCATCCACCCATCCACCCATCCACCCATCCACCCATCCACCCATCCACCCACCCACCCACCCACCCACCCATCCACCCATCCACCCATCCACCCATCCACCCATCCACCCATCCACCCATCCACCCATCCACCCATCCACCCATCCACCCATCCACCCATCCACCCATCCACCCATCCACCCATCCACCCATCCACCCATCCACCCATCCACCCATCCACCCATCCACCCATCCACCCATCCACCCATCCACCCATCCACCCATCCACCCATCCACCCATCCACCCATCCACCCATCCACCCATCCACCCATCCACCCATCCACCCATCCACCCATCCACCCATCCACCCATCCACCCATCCACCCATCCACCCATCCACCCATCCACCCATCCACCCATCCACCCATCCACCCATCCACCCATCCACCCATCCACCCATCCACCCATCCACCCATTCACCCATCCACCCATCCACCCATCCATCCATCCACCCATCCACCCATCCACCCATCCACCCATCCACCCATCCACCCATCCACCCATCCACCCATCCACCCATCCACCCATCCACCCATCCACCCATCCACCCACGACACCCACAATCCGAGCCCACCGTGGTGATAACAAAGCTAAGGGAATGACCCCCACGGTGCAGTGCTAGCCAGCCAACAGCCCATTTGCCGGTCAGGGATCCCACTACCCCAGGCAGACGCCACACCAGCCATCCGGTAAAGGAAGGTCAAGTGTGCGTGGATGACCGACTCACCCACATGTTGACAGAGGGGGAACCTTTGGTCAAGGTACTTATCGGTCACAGAATCCATCAGTGCATACCGATAGTAGAGAAGAATCCAGAAAACTGGCATGAAGGAAGAGAGAACACTGCAGATATTGCCATCGCCGCAGCCATGTCCACCGACTGCACAAGTCACATGTGAATGAAATAGCCGCGTTATTTCGCAGCTATTTTGCAACACGTTCTGTTACCGCACAGTTCACAAAACACACTTGTGCAAGTACGCTTTGTTACCGCGACAGCTATGTGGACTAACCAGGAACGGAGCCATGTGCATGGTTTTTCTATCTATGCAGACGATCACTTGCTTGATTCTTACGACCCCGCCATGGCCACAACCGGCAGACAGAGAACAGAAACAAAAGAAAAAATGTGGAGACACGTGTGCCATACCTATCCCTCCCCACAACTGGATGAAAAACTGTATCCCCCCCACCAGCCCCCAAGCACAATGACTTAAATCACTGAACTATCTTCACTCTCTGAACTTTCAAGTTTGCTATTCTACTTCAGGTGCGACTGGTGCGTACCGCTTCCGGTGAACCACACCAAGAAAGGGGCCTGTAACTTCAAACCCCGCACATCACCTAAATGTTCATTTTGTTTTCCCTCGTGCGCCACTCGTGTTTTCCCTGCCTTATAGAGTCTTCCATTACCACACCAACAACGAGCAGGGAAGCGAGCTGGAACCTCCAGCTCGGCCAACACTACGGCCCCCCCTAAGCGATTCTGGTCTATACAATTCCAGAGAAATGTCGAGTAACAACTGACTGCTAGCCCAGTCATGGTCTGACTCTGCAACAACCTCAACCAAGAGGCAGAGAGAGAGGAAAAAAACGGAGGACGATGCAGGGGGGGGGGGGGGCGGGGAGAAGACTTGCTCGTTGCTAAGGATACCCATCGCCATCAAACCTGCGTGCCCACAACAGCGATGATAGCAAAGAATACGGAAAAGTGATTCAGTGCCAGTCCTGATTCAAATGAGGGGATAAGACCGCATCAGAGAGGATGTCAACAACGTGCATAGAAGCGGATGCGTGCCTGGGGCATGTTGGCCACGGATCAAATCAGCATAGTCGGACTGTACAGACCATGACAAACCCAGATTGAAGTCAGTCACGCCAGGTACTGAACACATACGTTAGTATTATTAGTACAATTTACTAACGCTTCCCAGGGAATAAGTTGAGGCCAGTGCTTGGATGAGCACGAATGCTGGAGGGGGGGACCAGACACAATGCTGTTATTGCGCGCCCTTCATCCAAGTCAGCGGTCGACTAGGCAGACTGGCGCTCGAGCTGGACAACCACAACCCCGCAGGAAAGTACGCGTTACCTGTAAGCAGATAAAAAAAGGACTATAAGAGGACTAAGGGATGGCAGCAGAAACAGCAACCCTCTGACATGTTCGCAACCACCATCTGTGAGCTGAGACCGAAGAGGACGTGATGATACAGGCCCAATGCTCAAGGCACGGAGTGGGAGACATATGCTGAATACATGGGCTAGGCACTGTGACGCTACCTGCAAGCTCCCCCCACGATAGAGGCCTGCAGGAATTTGGTAAAACAGACCTAGTAAGCTAAAAACATGGCACACTGAGCATGACATCGATGCCCAAAGGACGAGACCGCCCAGAACTCGGTAAGGGCTGCTCTTCTGTGTAGTCTATAGCTAGCACTCCCCTACTACTAACAGAGCAAGCTGGTTGCGCATATACACATTATCGACTAATAATCATTTCGTTGAAAGGACGGCGTGGCTTACCAGTGGTGCCCGGCCTTGGGCTCGAACTGGGGATTTGGCCCATTCCTTACGTACTCCCTGCACGACGAAGGCACGAGGCACCCAGTGCATCGATCGTTCCCGGTGATTACGTCTTATCGCGACAACACGAAGGGGCAAATGATAAGCATGACAGCCAGACTAGAAAATAAGCAACATTTACACGTCATACCCATTCAAGTCAGATGGAAGCGTCCCCTCAACAACGAGGTCTTTGTCCGTCACCTCTTCCCGCACTGGCCCATAATTGCCATTCAAATGCCAGGATGTTTTAGCCTTGCCCTTCGTGCCCGATATTACGTTCAAGCCACCCTCCAGAGCAGTTACGACCGACCCGAGCACTGGCACGCGTCCACATGTTTTTCGCAATATGCCGATGACTAGCAGGGCGCCTCCGGAGAATACAATAACACGCATTTCGACAAGATGCCCACGTAGGAAACGTATTCGACGTTATGCGTCGGCTGCGTAAACGATAAATGGCACCCAGCGAAGCCCGGACCGCGAGCAGCAAACCCGGGCATTGGATTGGGACAATCCGATGCAGGCTGTCACCGTAAAACGCCGGACGGTGCGACACGTGCACATCAGTCGACGTCCCCTCAGTTTACACCTCAAATCAGTTAGCTTACATATTCCACGCGTCCCATGTACACGCGGTATTACACCTTTGTACAACTGGCTGTACCTGTTTACACTGGAACGCCTAAACGCGATGATCGCTATGACCGGCGTGGGAATAAACTGATTGCCTGCACTACGTATCCACTGCACCCTCACTCGCTGTAATTCAGCGCCCTTCATGAGTTGGGACCACAGAAATTGTACAGTAACTTCCGGCGATTGGGACTTGATTTAAGTTTGTTCAAGGTATTTAGGTAACATGCATGTATACTGTAGCCAAACAAGCAGTGACTAGCGAGAATTCCATCGAAAGGGGAAACCATGAGGGACTTGAATATTTGAACATAATACACGCATAATAGGCAGATTATAATCGAGGCTGAATTCCATATGCATCCTCGACGCCGCGCGCATGAGGTGCGACCGAACTCTTGTTGAGGCACAGCTGGCCAGACCATGGTCTCGCATCGAGAATAGAGAAGCTTACTATCGTCGTCGTCATCTACGTGCTTTCTGGATCAGAATTGCAAAACTCGCGAACGGTCATGTTGCTCATTTCCGTTGTATTTCGATGGCCACGGATCATTTATCATAACTAGCCTGCGCTGCGACCTTTTAACGCCATTGGGATGGGTAGCGGGTGCGGGAGAAACGGCAGGAACCTGTCCTTTGCCACCGCTAAGTAAATCCATACATTCTTTGACGATGTTGTAAAGGCGAATGACGCATTTCTGCACGTCCTGCATGAGCCATGGAGTTCATTCTTTTCATTATCCCGAAATGCTTTTCAGGATGTTTCTTGGCGGGCGTCTGGCGCTACGTGACGTCGATCTCTGGCCAATACACGATTGTTCTATTAGTTCCGATACTGGGGAATGTGCTTCAACTGTGGAACATGTCTAAGCACTTCGTTCCTTGCATTAATCAATTAGTTAATTATTCACGTGCTCCCATTGGGGAGTCCCACCCGTGGACTTTTCGTGATAGACTCGGCATGGACATGTGCTACACTAGACGTGACGGGCTCACCCCCGGGCAGCCTCCTGGTTTGTCTGTAATATGGAGGCAGATGGTGCGCAAGGATAGATGGCAAGTAGTGATGAAGGAGACCACCCCCAAGCCTGTGGGGGCTCCGCGTGTGACCAAGTATAGCATTCATAGCGATTCGGGCCGCGGTGCCCACACCCCTGTAACTAGGACCTAGATAGCTTATACCATCCATTCCATCCCATGTTCCCCTCCCACTGAGGACTTATGCTCACGTGACGCAGTCACGTGTCTATTAATTAATTAATTAATTGGGGAGTCACGGAGTATTGACCCCGATGCATGGATGGATCGGCAAACATGCAATCCTACCGGTTGTATTCTATTTATCTAATGCCTAAACTGACAAACCATGGAACATGCATGCCATGTAGCAGGTAGCTAGTGTCAAGCCCTAGCTAGCGGTCACGCCGGGCGTTCTTCCCGTGGTGGGAGACGCGCTTCGATAGTCCCATGGGGCTGGGGGGATCATTGTCCTCTACAACCTGGGCCCAGAGGGCCTTGTTCTCCTGCATCTTTTTCCGTATCACGGAGAGGCCTAAAAGACCCTCATGTCCTCGATCTTCTAGCTGCTCCTTGAACATACAGGCAGCCCGGTTCCTCACACGCATGCGTGCATGCATGAACAAGCTGGCACATACGTGGCCATGCATGTGCAGCCGCCGAATGCGACCGGCCACGGAGTCCTACATGACGTACGGCGCGCCAGTCCCATGCGCGCCAGTCTTTGAGCGCGCCAAAACAGCTAGCTAGGGATCAGCTCCCATCGATATACATCATTTAGGTGCATATTCATGCATGTAGGGAACAGAGCTCCTGGATCTGGCCGGGTGCAGCTGGCTTCAGGAATTAATGAGACGTGGTCAAAGGGCTGATGTTTGGACGATGGGCCAAACAGACTATAGGGCAGGCCATCACCTTCTAACATGTTCATGCCAAGTAGATTAATTTATAAAGTTTATGCGCATATTAATTGATTTATATACACTAACAACTGCACGACCCAGACATTCATGCCAAGAAATCAATGGTCTTCCGAGTACCGTCGACAGGCGGAGCTCATGCTTCACGAGGGCGACCCCTTCCTCAGATCCAGCACGTACGTTATGATCCCCTCTAAATAATTTATCAATCGATTGATAATTAATTAATTAATTAACTAATTAACGCAGTCACGTGTCTATTAATAAATTAATAAATTAACTAATTAATTAATTAATTAGTCACGTGTCCCCGTTGGGGGACCACGGAGCACTGAATTCCCCATCTTAAGATATAGTGGACGTCTCCCCAAGACGTCAATATGTATGTCCACAGCTGATCCCCTCGAAGCTGGTGCTGGCCCGGCCCCCAGGGTGGCTGAGTGGTTGCGCGCCGTTGTCACATCTATGAACGGATAACCAGCTAGAGACCCGAAAATCCACAACTGGATCCTCTAAGAAAACATTCCCTTGATTACTCATCTCCTCCCGGTTCGCTTTCTTCATAAGTAGGTGTCCCTTCTGGACAAATGGAATTCACAAGGTTGAAATAGGCATATTTGCTGTCATATGTCATATCATACCCTGCAGGCGAACATTGACAACGTGCACGGCAAAGCGTTTTGCGAAAATCAGCTAGTATAGTGCATTTCCAAGGCCTGTCCCTCCTTCAAAAGTGTCGATAAATGTCAAGATTGAGCAAAGTACATGAGCCATCTTCACGATTACATGCAAATGATCCAAGATGTTGAAACACATCTATACCATACAGTGTGACCCTTCACACACCAACTGTCACCGATAGGTCTAGCAGAGCTGCAAAATTAAGAGCCTTTCATTGCACATGGCTTGTGCATGACTCCACTGATATGGCAGAGACGCAGTTTCCAAACTCCAGCCTGTGAGCCAATTCACTGACCATGCATCTGGACACTCCTAGCACCCGGCCTAACTTTGATCTCCTCCCCCCAATGCCGCTAGCCACCCTCCCATGCCCCCAAAACAAGTACGGCTTTGCCTTAACGGTGAAGTCCATGTCATTGCCAGGTGACGCCCAGACACTCCTCTTCGGCTATTGGGTGTGTGGATGCATACAAGCTCATATGCTCGCTGCATGCTCCGACTCGAGCATGAGCATTTCCATTCCTCCTGGCACTTTGACACGACCTAATCCTCAAGCATTTCAGTACGTGTGCAAGCGATGGCGTGCGAATGGCATCTCTCGGAGCAAAGTTACTCTTTACCCACAAATTGATACCATGCCAGAAACCATCCAACATTAAAAACTAACTAACAAACAAAAAGTCAAATCATCTGGCTGCAACAAGGCTGGGGAGAGAAATGATGCACTCACAAAAGCTGAAGGACATGCACTCACAAAGGTTGCAGGACATGTACTCACAAAAGTTGAAGGCCGCGCACTCACGAAAGTTGAAGGACATCATGCACTCACAAAAGCTGAAGGACATGCACTCACAAAAGTTGAGCGCGATGCAGCGTCCCGCGGCGTCCTCTCGTTGCGCCACGTGGTGGTAGAACAGTGACGGGCTGCGGCAGCAAGGGTATACATGCGGCACGCCGAGCGTTCATTCCTCGTTCATATCCAGAGGGCATGAGCCACGCGGTGCGCCCAACTGCCTAGTCTGGGGTGCAGAAAAACCACGCCATTATAGTGGATAGCATGCTGGATTGAAGTGCTACAAGTCCGATACCATGGAAAATCCAGTTGCCTGCGGTACCATGGTACAGGGAAAATGCCAGTGACAGCTAGCGCCTATCCTAGTCAGTGGTTACCAATGGCAGGGATGATCCCCCTCTGCAGGAACACATACCAGGGGGCAGGCATACACTTACTCCGGGATATATTTATTCCCGGGGTACTAGTTATTCCGGGATAAGGGGTGGGGTGGTGGGAAGCAACGCAGAGCTTCATTCTTGCGGAGCATCGAACAAAGCAGCGCATACCGAGGGCAAGCCCCCAGCGTAACCGCGAACACCCGTGCCACAGAAGGCAAGCACGAAATCACTCTACTCTGCTTAACTTTTTTGAATCAAATAATGTTAATCTACAAAATCTGTTCTTCTATTTTTTATTAAGTTAAAGAACAATAAGTTTGAGAAGTTCCAAGATCATCCACAACCACTCGCACAACCAGAATTCTCACACAGACAGGGGCCAAGCACATGACCGAACAAGTCAGACATATGGAAATGAAGGTGAGCACATTTCTAAATAACTACTCACAGGAAGAACATACAAGGGGCGTAGAAATACAAGGGGCAAGTGCGTGAACACCCTTGCATCCTGCTACCTCTGCCACCGAGACGACTGCCATCGCTATACTGGAATTGCTACTCACAGACACAGAATCTGTTAAAGCTCAAACTGCGGAATGCCACCTAACGAGTCACCTACAGGAAGAGCATCTCCCCTGCCTTGACGACGCAGGTGAGCGGTGGCGGTTCGCAGAAGTAGCGCGGGAAGCGCGTGGCGTCAGGGTCCTTGGGGTCCACCGAGACCCAGGGCACCGGGGGCGAGGGTGACGCCGCGCGCTCGCCCTCTCCCGTGTGGCATTCTGCTTTTTCCTCATCATCACTACCTCCCCCTTGGCTGTCTGGCAGACTCTCGTCAATTAATATCTCAAACGCACCATCCTGCAGCGTCCGTTTGCCATGGATGGGGGGGGAAGGGGTCATATGCATGAACTTGTATTGCTCCGGAGCAGCAGAGAAAGAACGTGGGAGTGCCTCACTCAAAATTGCGACCAACGGGGCTTGACATACCACCGAGTACAGCAGCCACACACATAGACCAAAGGACAACGTCTTGGATGCTGGCAAGCGCTTTGCACAGTCCATTAGCAAAACAAAGAATCTCTCAGTTACCCTACTTGCCTGTGCACGCTATAGGGGTCAAGAGACCCCTACAGTCGCAAAATCATGCATGCAAGAGGTCCTGTGTCCTAATCCAGTATCATAGCAAATCTTTCGTTGCACACCGCCTGCTACACCGCCCAGCGTAATTAGTGGGGGGCGCTCGAATTGCAAAACCACTGCATTCTAGCCGGGTATGACAATCAGCAGAATGATGCACGCCAGATTAGAGGTGTCGGGGCTACACCAAGTGGCAACGCCAGCTATGAGCTCCCCCCCCCTTTCAAGTGCTTCCCATTCACGCTTTTGCCTTCCTCGCCATCTTCCATGAGCCAAATAAGCACATCCTTTCCATGGCACGACCTGTGCCTCCCTCAGCTTCTGCTCCGGTCCGCGCCAACACTTGCGCACCTGCAACGCCTCAGAGGTACAAGGCACACCTAACACCAGGGAGGACGAAAAACATTCGCAGCCACAGAAAAGCACAGCCACAAGGCAAAACACACAGACAGCTAATATTTTCTTGCGACGCCATTCCCCCCCCCCTCCCTCTCCCCCTCTTCCCACCCCCCAACTTCGCCATTCCTTCCCAGTGTCTCCCCCCCCCCCCCTCCCCATCGCCACCTTTCCTACAACCGACTGGTGTGTTTCCGGATGAGTGTGGTCGACAAAAGAAGTGAAGTGCGCTGCATGCAAGGCACCAACACACACGCGCAGGAGGGCTACAAGGAGCACTGTCTGCCTCGATGGGCCGGGGAGGCAGGGAGAGGTCGGGGAGCCTGACCACCTCCTTGTTGATAAAGAAAGATAGGGCAGCTTTCTATCATAAAGATACTTTTATTCATTCGAAAAAAATGTAAAAACTAAGTAAGGCTGTCCCTGAAACGTTTGATAGCACAAGCTACACAGCCAGGATGAAAACGGGCATATATTTCTCACAGAAAAAAATCCCTTTCCCCAGCACACCTTCACGTCACTCTTGCCGCCTTCGTCGGTGGACGCGGCGGGTCGCTGATGGAAGCGGCCGCTCTTGTACTCTCGCACGTACATGCGGTGCACGTCGCAGGGCGGCAGCAGCGTGAAGATCTTCTCCCCCGCCACCACCACGTACTGCAAAGGTGGAGTACGCGTGGGGCCATGTCCATGTCGCAACGTCATGAACGTAGGCATGGTGGTATGTGCGGGGGGGCATGGGCATGCTCATCAGATAATGCGACTGCCTGAGCATCATAAGCCATGAGGTCTTGCAGCATCAAGAGTGCCAGGGTGCTGTAGCATCAACAGCGAGGCCTTGCAATGTTGAAATTGAAGTGTTACATCGAGGTCAGCGTCCTGTGTAGGGCGGCAGTGAGTGCCCCAGATAAGATCCCCGGACAAATACACGGGGCGAGGGCCAGGGTGGGTGT
This sequence comes from Mesostigma viride, assembly GCA_009746045.1. Lineage (NCBI taxonomy): Eukaryota > Viridiplantae > Streptophyta > Mesostigmatophyceae > Mesostigmatales > Mesostigmataceae > Mesostigma > Mesostigma viride. The sequence goes on along the minus strand of RPFO01000104.1, from coordinate 5,024,384 downwards.
CATTACAAGATGCATGCTAGGGGTGTGTGCAGTGCAGGCATGCCCTTGCAAAGTCTATTGAGAATAAGGGAAAAGGGCCAACATTTGTCCCTGTCACAGATACTGCCAGTGCCACTACCCACCAGGTCTCGTACGGGTCCTTTTCATTGCCATGCCTGTTGCGTTTAAGGGAGCACATTTAAGAGAGCACATCAAATCAGCATCCTCTTAGCGCACTAGGGCACCCACCAGGTTCTCGTAATGGTCCTTGTGGAAGCTGGTCGTTGCCCGCGCGTCGCCCACCCACATGTTGACCGCGTCCGGCCGCCCGCCTGCGGTCCAAAGGGCATTGCATTGAGGCGCAGGAGACAGGCACAGCACCGCAAACTTGTTTCGTCGCGTTAGATAGGCAGGCAGCACCGCACGCACAGCAAACATGTTTAAATAATGTCCGATTCTACTCATGGGCTTGCACGCATGGTCTCAGCATGGAATGCATGGCTAACAAATAGTGCGCATGCATGGTCGTGCCCTTGCCATGGTTGTGCCATTTGGCATACTCGTTGCCTTGCTTCATACAGGTCAGCGTGCCGTACATGGTGCTCGCTCTCGCGACCATTCCATAAATACCATCCTGTTTTCTTGTCATCCGAAGTTGTAATGATGTTCCAGTATCTACTGCCCATGAAAGGAAGTACACCTGAACCCTAGTGCCCATGAAAGGGAGTACACCTGAGCCCTAGTGCCCATGAAAGGAAGTACACCTGGACCCTAGTGCCCATGAAAGGGAGTACACCTGAGCCCTAGTGCCCATGAAAGGAAGTACACCTGAGCCCTAGTGCCCATGAAAGGAAGTACACCTGAGCCCTAGTGCCCATGAAAGGAAGTACACCTGAACCCTAGTGCCCATGAAAGGGAGTACGCCTGAGCCCTAGTGCCCATGAAAGGGAGTACACCTGAACCCTAGTGCCCATGAAAGGGAGTACGCCTGAGCCCTAGTGCCCATGAAAGGGAGTACGCCTGAGCCCTAGTGCCCATGAAAGGAAGTACACCTGAACCCTAGTGCCCATGAAAGGAAGTACGCCTGAACCCTAGTGCCCATGAAAGGAAGTACGCCTGAACCCTAGTGCCCATGCAAGGAACTACGCCTGAGCCCTAGTGCCCGTGAAAGGGAGTACACCTGAACCCTAGTGCCCATGAAAGGGAGTACGCCTGAGCCCTAGTGCCCATGAAAGGAAGTACACCTGGACCCTAGTGCCCGTGAAAGGAAGTACACCTGAGCCCTAGTGCCCGTGCAAGGAAGTACACCTGAACCCTAGTGCCCATGAAAGGAAGTACACCTGAACCCTAGTGCCCATGAAAGGGAGTACACCTGGACCCTAGTGCCCGTGAAAGGAAGTACACCTGAACCCTAGTGCCCATGAAAGGAAGTACACCTGAACCCTAGTGCCCATGAAAGGGAGTACGCCTGAGCCCTAGTGCCCATGAAAGGGAGTACACCTGAACCCTAGTGCCCATGAAAGGAAGTACACCTGAACCCTAGTGCCCGTGAAAGGAAGTACACCTGAACCCTAGTGCCCATGAAAGGAAGTACACCTGAGCCCTAGTGCCCATGAAAGGGAGTACACCTGAACCCTAGTGCCCATGAAAGGGAGTACACCTGAGCCCTAGTGCCCATGAAACGAAGTACGCCTGAGCCCTAGTGCCCATGAAAGGAAGTACACCTGAGCCCTAGTGCCCATGAAAGGAAGTACACCTGAGCCCTAGTGCCCATGAAAGGGAGTACACCTGAGCCCTAGTGCCCGTGAAAGGAAGTACACCTGGACCCTAGTGCCCATGAAAGGAAGTACACCTGAACCCTAGTGCCCATGAAAGGAAGTACACCTGAACCCTAGTGCCCATGAAAGGGAGTACACCTGAACCCTAGTGCCCGTGAAAGGGAGTACGCCTGAGCCCTAGTGCCCATGAAAGGAAGTACACCTGAACCCTAGTGCCCATGAAAGGGAGTACGCCTGAGCCCTAGTGCCCATGAAAGGGAGTACGCCTGAACCCTAGTGCCCATGAAAGGGAGTACACCTGAGCCCTAGTGCCCATGAAAGGGAGTACGCCTGAGCCCTAGTGCCCATGAAAGGGAGTACACCTGAACCCTAGTGCCCATGAAAGGGAGTACACCTGAACCCTAGTGCCCATGAAAGGGAGTACACCTGAGCCCTAGTGCCCATGAAAGGGAGTACACCTGAGCCCTAGTGCCCATGAAAGGGAGTACACCTGAACCCTAGTGCCCATGAAAGGAAGTACGCCTGAACCCTAGTGCCCATGAAAGGGAGTACACCTGAACCCTAGTGCCCATGAAAGGAAGTACACCTGAGCCCTAGTGCCCATGAAACGAAGTACACCTGAACCCTAGTGCCCATGAAAAGAAGTACACCTGAACCCTAGTGCCCATGAAAGGGAGTACGCCTGAGCCCTAGTGCCCATGAAAGGGAGTACACCTGAGCCCTAGTGCCCATGAAAGGGAGTACACCTGAACCCTAGTGCCCGTGAAAGGGAGTACACCTGAACCCTAGTGCCCGTGAAAGGAAGTACACCTGAGCCCTAGTGCCCATGAAAGGAAGTACACCTGAGCCCTAGTGCCCATGAAAGGGAGTAACCCTGAACCCTAGTGCCCATGAAAGGAAGTACGCCTGAGCCCTAGTGCCCGTGAAAGGAAGTACACCTGGACCCTAGTGCCCATGAAAGGGAGTACACCTGAGCCCTAGTGCCCATGAAAGGAAGTACACCTGAGCCCTAGTGCCCGTGAAAGGAAGTACACCTGAACCCTAGTGCCCATGAAAGGAAGTACGCCTGAGCCCTAGTGCCCATGAAAGGGAGTACGCCTGGACCCTAGTGCCCGTGAAAGGGAGTACACCTGAGCCCTAGTGCCCGTGAAAGGAAGTACACCTGAACCCTAGTGCCCATGAAAGGAAGTACGCCTGAGCCCTAGTGCCCATGAAAGGGAGTACGCCTGGACCCTAGTGCCCGTGAAAGGGAGTACACCTGAACCCTAGTGCCCATGAAAGGAAGTACACCTGGACCCTAGTGCCCATGAAAGGGAGTACACCGGAGCCCTAGTGCCCATGAAAGGAAGTACACCTGAACCCTAGTGCCCATGAAAGGGAGTACACCTGAACCCTAGTGCCCATGAAAGGGAGTACGCCTGAGCCCTAGTGCCCATGAAAGGAAGTACACCTGGACCCTAGTGCCCGTGAAAGGAAGAACACCTGAACCCTAGTGCCCATGAAAGGGAGTACACCTGAACCCTAGTGCCCGTGAAAGGGAGTACACCTGAGCCCTAGTGCCCATGAAAGGGAGTACACCTGAGCCATAGTGCCCATGAAAGGGAGTACACCTGAGCCCTAGTGCCCATGAAAGGAAGTACACCTGAACCCTAGTGCCCGTGAAAGGGAGTAAACCTGGACCCTAGTGCCCGTGAAAGGGAGTACACCTGAACCCTAGTGCCCGTGAAAGGAAGTACACCTGAACCCTAGTGCCCGTGAAAGGGAGTACACCTGAGCCCTAGTGCCCATGAAAGGGAGTACACCTGAACCCTAGTGCCCATGAAAGGGAGTACGCCTGAACCCTAGTGCCCGTGAAAGGAAGTACGCCTGAGCCATAGAGGTCGGGAGTGGCTCCTGCGCCGTCTGGTTGGGCGATATCCCCTCTGATGACATTGTCCTTTCAAGGGATGAAAGCTTCTCGAAGCCAACCGCCCTTGCAGAGGGTTGCTAACGAGTCAGATGGGGATGGACAACAGAAGGATGGCCGCCGCTGACTTTTATTTACTGTGCGGCTTGCTCATGTTGGGTCCAGTACCAATGAAACATACAGGGTGGGCACACCAGGGACCGTCGTTCCTGGCAATAATACCATCTCACGCGCTCATGGGGCCATCTGAGAACATAAATGGGATGTGAGGGATGAAATGGCTAATGAGCCAAACTCAACAGGCTGGGTGGGCTGCGCAGCACAAGAAGAAATGAGAGACAGACAGAAAAAGTGTATTGAAAACCATTGAGTAGAAGCAGTAAACTGAATCCAGCTGTCCGTTACGCTTTACTGTATCCTATAACAACCGCGCTGTGGTTTTATACCCACGAAACTTGAACCTGTGCAACAAGTCTCTAGCACCCAGGCAGCACGTCGTCGCCTCCCAAAGACTTTGTACCATGTGCTAGCACCCACCGAGCGCCTCACTGGCCCACTCGATGTGGCTGTCCGCATCATCCACCAGTTGAGGGAACTCCTCCAGGAAGCTCCCATTTTGGTGTTGAACGTACGGCACGCCCTGCTGGGGGTGAGCTGGCAGGAGGGACAAGAGCGCGAGCAAGCAAGAAGGCAGGAAGATAAGCAGGCAAGGGGACAAGCTGGCCAGGAGGCAGGCGGGCAGCAAGGTGCATGATTCGATACGATTCGTTACTCAACCAGGTAAGCATAGGAAGAAGCAAGCGAGTGGGGAGGGCAGCAAAAAAGCCGAGCCTTTTAAGCTCTTTGGAAGGCAAGACAATGGACCAGCATGTGCAGGTAGGATAGAGGGGGATTGGGATGGGAAAGGTGGCATGCGCAGGTGGCATTCATGGTCTTTCCACTGGCCAAGCATCCTCCGCTGCCAAACAGTCGAATTCTGCCAGCTGCATGAGTGGCATGGCATTGGTAACACCCTCAGCACAGCTTCACTTCCAGCCATCGGATAGGCACAAACTGGCACTGAATGTACAGCCCTGCAGCTTCTGCCACCGAATGCTGGCGCACACAAAGTACGCACCCAGTCTGCGTGTACTGGTCTACGCAGCATACTTACCCATCAGTACTGGCATGCCGAATGCTCAGCGTCGCCATTTATGGCCCACGCTGCTTGATCGTAAGTGGTGAAAAAAATCCGTGTAAGGGTATCAGCTACTCGCAGCCTCAGCAGAAGATGAACAAATATTACTACTAATACTAATATTATCATGTCATATATATCATTAATAATAGTAATATTATCATATAAATCATTTTGGTTACTATTATTGTTATGAACACCACAACCAACCCCTTCTAACAGTAGGTCCCCAGCCAGGTACACACCTGACCACCTGTCAACCGTCACCTACCGCGGCTCTGCTCAAACAAGTCCAGGAAGCTGCCAAATGTCATCCTCCTTTCGTCTGGCGTGACAAAGTACTGCCGGTGGCAGCCCCGCGCACAAAGGCTGTCCGGTTGCCGCTGCTGACGATGACCTGGTGGCCTGTTCTGCTGCTGAATCGGCGGCTGCTGCTGTGGCTGTCGTTGCTGGTCGTTGGAATCTCGTTGTGGTAGGTGAGCCCCTTGGCCATCCAAGCAGCAGGGGGCGACGTGCCCTCGGCCCGCATATCTCCCCGTGGCCTCTTCTCTCCACGCGATCGAGTCGCCATAACCGTCGGGTGTCACTGGACACATCAGGCACATGCACGCCAGTACCAGGAAGGGTTGGGCGAGTGCACCAGAACCAGG
>RPFO01000104.1:4968894-5013894 GCA_009746045.1 Mesostigma viride | reverse complement strand
GCATTCATGGTACGGAATACCTTCGCTATACTTACGTACGGAATACCTTCGCTATATACTATATACCTTCGCTATATGAATTCGCAGCTCGGCGCGGCGCTAATAAGTCCAGGGCAACTACCTGAGTTAACGTCTACTGCGCGTCACCGCCGATACGTCATGTTGTTCATTGTTCAATGCTCATCCTTCATCTTCCAGGACCCAAGGCCTTCTGCTGTTGACGCTTGTGGCTGCTGTGCGCTGTTCCTCGGCTACTGTACAGACTGTATGCGCTGTGACACAAAAAGGCGCGAAAGATCAATTTTAAAGCGACGGGTCCTGACTGTGCAAGCGCGAGCACGCTCTACGTTTGATTGATGGCTGATGCCCCTAGAAGAGTGACAACTGAACCGTGGAAACTGCGAGCTGTGATGAGCGAGGGGATCGACTGGGCATAAATACCACGACCAAGCTCGCCTGTGTTTTGCCGATGGCCAGGATTTTTCAGATGGCAGCCATATATTATTATTCTCGGGAAGATACCTCCTCCCCGCTCTGTACTTGCGAATTTAAGGCCAGATAGGCAAAGCTGCTGAGTTCTTGCACAGTTCGTGCTACGTTAACCACGTGCCTCGTAAAATGTCATTCTGGGAGAGCGACCAGGATTCGGATAATGTCTTTGGAGGCGGAGATAGCGACGGGAATGAAGATGCCTATAATGGCATCGAAGAAAATTTTGCAACGCTCCCGTTTATGCATCCGTCAGCCTTCGCACATGCTGGTGCGCACAAGGAGCGCACACAAGCGCAGGATGGCGCACACGCAAGGGAAGGCCGCGATGCGGTAGAAGATGCTGCCGTTGCTGGTCAGTACCTAATCCCCTTGCTCGCACCTGTGCGAATTTCTTTTTTCGCCATTGCATGGAGATCGATTAATTATGCGCGAATTCTCACTCGAGTTTTTTTTTTCATGCCTACATTGTGCTCAGGCGAGGATGAGGTGGAGCTTTATGCATCCTACATGCCGAAAAAAGTGCCGGGTCCTGCACACGCTTCTCCTGTCGTTGAGACAGCGACCCTGCAGCAGGTCGAAGTGCCCGATCCCACGTTTGACCACAAAATTCAGGTATTGTTCCCTCGCCTGGAAACTACTTCAGCACGTAGTCGGCTCTTTTTCTGAGTTTTCTTCTAACTACTTGTTTAGTTGGCATTCTTATTTTCACTATCTTTCGCGATTCGCCGATTACTGAAATCTATACAATGGCATACTTCTTGCATCACAACTCTGTTCTTGAAGTGAGAGCAGGTAATCAGTACTACTGCAGGGACTAGCCTGCCTGGCTTGCAAGATGTAGGATGCTTGTTCCTAGTCCAGGCATGTCCGTTTCCCTGTTGTGGATTCGTTCAATTGATGATTGTATGGTTGCCAGTCCTGCAGATTATTTGTAGGAGTAATTTGTTGTCAATCACTCTTGATTATGGATATGGATCATTTGCTGCCCAGATCTGCTGTGTACATCATGGCTAGTTGTTGTCATCAGTATCATCAGGTTAACCCATGTCCTAGTCCAGGCATGTCCGTCTCTCTCTTGTGGATTTGTTCAATTGATCATTGTATGGTTGCCAGTCCTGCATGATATTTGTAGGAGTAATTTGTTGCCAATCACTCTTGAATATGGATGTGGATTATTTGCTGCCCAGCCCTGCTGTGTACATAATGGCTAGTTGTCTCGCGTGCAGACACGTGTGTAGTACTCCTACACACAGATCTCGAGTGATTTATCTAGTACCAAATCCGAAAGGCTTGCATCACTCCCCGGACAGGAGAACTTTTGCGGATGACTGTAGGTGTAAGTTGGCGATGCCATGGTATCCGGAGACGTCCGTCCTATAGTCAGCAAAATTGGTGCGAGAGGTCCCCAGTTCGATTCCGGTCGGATTCATTTGCAGATCGCGTTTTCCGCGTTTTCCGCGGCCTGGCACTGAACGCAAAGGTTTTCACCTTTGCGGAGTGTCTGATCAGAATAATGGCTAGTTGTTGCCATCAGTATCATCATGTAAATCCATTAGCTATGCTCGCCGGACGTTGCGGATGACCGTTGCGCGTCCGTGCTTGGCTTGGCTTGAACATGAAACTATCTTGTGCATTCCCTCCTGCCCCTGCTTTCCCCTTTTATTCCTACCGTACCGTGGGCACGGTGTGATCCTCCCTATCCCTCTATTTTTGGTCTTTATCCCTTCCTATCGCAGGAAGTGGTGGACGTCGCTGCATTTCCTTGCTTACCCTGGTTTGAACCTATTAAAGTTTTTTATTTTCTTCCTTCCTATTGCCCCTATTGTCTCCTGGACATGGCCCTATCCTCGGTACCTAGCCCTCCAATCTCTATCGCGACCCCTTCCTGTCCCCCTTTCCTCATGTCTTCGTAGTTGCAGCACAGAATGTGGTGGACGCGGGCCGCACGCCCTCGCTTACCCTTGTAGTCTTGATAGCTGTCCCATCTCAGCATGTTCTAGTTCCTATTCCTCTATATACACGCAAGACGTGGTGGACGCGCGCTGCATGCCCTTGCCTGCCCTGCCTTTAATCTTGACCACCATCCCTTCCTACCCCTCCTTCCTCGGTTTCGATCCTCACCCCTGTCGCAGGATGTGGTGGACGCGGGCCGCATCTCAGCGCTCCAGCTGGAGACGGTCGTGTACGCCAACATGCGCTTCAACCGCCGCATCGCGTCCAGCGAGCCGGGGCAGCCAGCCTTCCGCGCGGGTTTCTTCCTGGGGGATGGAGCAGGTAGGAATTGGGCAGTGTTTGATACAGAGATGACTTTAATCATGTGCGAAAGGTAGCAAAGGGCTCGATTGTGACGCTATGATGGGACTAGCTCTTCGGATGTCGTCTTGTCCAAGTGCGTTGCATTCTGCCTCACTAGGGAATTCCAAGGAAGTCCACCTTTTCTCTTGATATGTGGTCATATGCTTTACTCTTGGTATGTGCTCATATGCCCCTCAGGCAACGGGATCCAACTGATCCAATGCTCGAATTCACCGGTTATCCACTCCCATCAACGCGGGCATCATGTCATGTGTGCTTTATTGGATCAAAGTGGGCATGCTACATCCTTATCATGCTCCTCTGTGGCCATCCGCTTTGACATTTTTGGAAATGTATGCCCCCACTCCTCCCCCTCTTTGCCCCCCCTGTTTGGGCCCCGTTGGCCCCCTGCAACTTAAACGAAACTGGTTATTTACAATCTTGATTCACCGATGACATCACGACTCCCCCCAGGTGTTGGCAAGGGGCGCCAGGTGGCGGCCCTCATCCTGGACCACCTGCGCAAGGGCGGGCGGCGCGTGATGTGGGTGAGCGTGTCGACCGACCTGCAGTGGGACGCGGGGCGGGACATCACGGACGTGTGCCGCGACCACGCGCCCGCCATCTTCCCGCCCAGCCCCAACGCGACCATCCCGCAGGGCAGCCTGGAGAGGACTGTGGGCGATGCCGTCCTGGTACGCTCGCCACGCTTGTTTTTCTAGCCAGGCTTGCAACGCTCGCTGCGCTTGTTTTTTTTAAGCCAGGTTTGCTACGCTCGCCGCGCTTGCCAGCCACGCCTACTTTTTCCTCTCTCTACTTTCTCTGTTTTCTGTTTGAAATTTTAGAACATGTTTACCCCAGTTCTGTCTTGTTTTTGAAGATGCTTTACTATTGTGTTAGTTGTAGCAGTCTTTGTATAAGTTTCAACAGGCGGTGGTTGTGTTGGAGCGTTTGTTGCTACTAGCCTACTCTCCCTCGTTATCACATTATGGGAGGCATGCTTCCTTGATCACGGAGCAGCTCTCTCAGTGCGGGCCTTTTCTATCGCTTGCTAATAATGCACGCAACCTCGCGGTATTCTCCCTACCCCGCCCACAGTTCTGCACCTACAGCTTGCTGGTGCACGGCTCCAAGGGTGCCAAGCGGGGCTCCCCCTTTATCCCTGGCCAGCGGCTGGTACACATCCTCCACTGGCTGAAGAAGGACCCGCTGGGGCCCCTCATCGTCCTGGACGGTGGGTGGACGGTGTGGCGTCACCGTACTCTGTTTGCTTCTTATACATTTTGGCATGAGTTTTTCGCAGTGGTTTTTACACCGCAGCCCATTTACGGACATGAAATCACCATCAGTCAACGTGCCAGTCTAGATAGTCTCCTGATATTTTGCCTTAAAAGTGCGCCGTCCTAACGGACAAGGATTCGCATGTTGTGTGTTTGCTTGTATCTGATGTCTTCTGGCCACTCCTGGGCACCGAGTATGTTCTGTTATTATTGAGGCAGACCAGCCAGCACGGATTTAATTTTTCTTCTTTCTCTTTCTTGTTAAATATGGAAGGTATCAATACACATGCCGCAAAGTTTTGATAAGTGGTCCTGGTTCAGCCAGTTATCAAGGTATTTGTTCCTGTATGGTGCTTGCATAGTGTACCATGCGTGACCAAATCTCTGAAACCCACATGCTGCGACTGCCACTTGGCTCATGCCGGCCAACTAGCAAGTGCATGTTACGTCTCCCTCCCAAGCCTCTCTCACGCCTGTCTCCATGCTCAAGGGCACTTGAATGTGTGGCTTATGTGTAAGGTCACGCTCGTTGTCATTCATGGCATCCCATCGCATGAGAAGCTGGTCATCCATCCGAAGTTTTTGCAATGCCGGTTGAGCTGCCTTGATGCCCTGCTCATGTCCTGCCTCCGTGAAGAATGCCACGAGGCCAAGAAACTGTCTAGGATGAGCGGTGTATGGTTTAGGGTCAGGGTTTAAGGTGGAGGGTTCTGACACCCTACTGCCCTTTATTAGTTAAATTCAAAAGCATGTGACGTTATTAATTGCCCTTCATGCCGCCTGCTGACATGCAGAGTGCCACGATGCCAAGGACATGTGTAGGGTCCTCACATCCCATCGCCCTGCTGCTCTCCCACCTCACTCGCTTGTCCCTCCCCAGAGTGCCACAATGCCAAAATCCTGTCTAGGGCGTAGGAATTGTCAGGGCGCCAGTTTCACGACAGTGTAGTCTCACTTGCGTGCCTGTCTTAACCTTTGCAGACTACCACAGGGCCAAGAACCTGTCTAGGGTTCCCACAACCCTATTGCCCTGCTAGTCGCCTGCCTGGTATCTCCGCAGAGTGCCACAAGGCCAAGAACCTGTCGACCCGCGCCGACACGCTCCACTCGTCCACCAAGACCGCGCAGGCGGTGGACTACCTGCAGCGCGTCAACCCGGACGCCAAGGTGCTGTACGTGTCGGCCACCGGCGCGTCGGAGCCGCGAGACATGGCCTACATGGTGCGGCTCGGCACGCACGGATTCCCATGCGTCGGCACGTTCCTGTGAGTAAAAGAGGGTGATTGATTTCAGTACAAGTGATTAATTTCATCCATGTTTGGGCAGGTTCATGGATAGTGGGCACGCACGGATACCCATGCAGCGGCAGTTATTCGGCACGTTCCTGTGAGTAAAAAGAAGTGATTGATTACATTACAAATTTATGTTTGGGCAGGTTTGATGATAGTGGGCACACACGGTTTCCCTCTGTCGGCATGTTCCTCTTGAGTAAAAGGAAAATAGATGGTTTAATCACGAATAAGTTTTAAGAGCTTTGCTTGTAGCGAGTATACATGGTTTCTCCTGCACTGGAATGGTGATGTAAGTTTGAAGTAACTGATTTGCATGGTATCCCACAATTGCCCTTTTCTCATCCTTTGTCTGGCCTTGGGTGTTTACTGTCCAGGGTAAGGTTTAGGCCTGCACCAATGCTACCTCTTTTCCTCCTGACCTTGTGTTGAGCACGTGCATAGTAATCAACACCGCCTCCCCTTTCCCACCACCATTTCTGCCCTTCCCTTCCTTCCCCCCCCAATTTTCTCCCCTCTTGTCCACCCCCTCTCTTTCCTCCCTTTTCACCCCCTCTCTCCCCCTTTCTCCCCTTTCTCCTCCCCTTTCTCCTCCCCTTTCTCCTCCCCTTTCTCCTCCCCTTTCTCCTCCCCTTTCTCCTCCCCTTTCTCCTCCCCTTTCTCCTCCCCTTTCTCCTCCCCTTTCTCCTCCTTTTTCTCCTCCCCTTCCTCCCCAACCTCCCCTTTCCCCTCCCCTTTCTCCTCCCCTTTCTCCTCCCCTTTTCCTGCTTTCCCCGTCTCTTAACCCCTTTCACCCTTTCCTTCCCATCGGCTTTCCTTCTCCTTGTGCAGCAATACTATTTATGGCGCGGGCCTGGGCGCGATGGAGCTGGTCGCGATGGGCCTCAAGGCCACCGGATCCTACGTGTGCCGCACGCTCTCCTACGAGGGCGCCGAGTTTGAGCTGCTGCACCTCACCATTGACGAGCAGTACGCCACCATGTGAGTGTTGGACCAATGGGAATCCGCCACCATGCGGTGTCTCGACAAGCAGTACGGCTCCATGCAAGTGCGGTGTTGATAAGCAGTATGCCACCATGTGAGTACTTTGTTGAATTTTTAGTATTCCTATGTTCCTTTCTCTATCGCCGCTATCCCTGGCTTTTTTTTCTCATCGACCTTTCCACCCACCTCGGTCTCCCCCCCCCCTCCCCGTGCCACCGTTTTTGATACCATAGCGACTACAGGCTCTGGTTTTATGCAGCCACCTGACGAGAATTTTTTTATTTCGAAAGGGATCCCATTTGGCTTCCTGCGCATGCATGCATGCATGCATGCATGCATGCATGCATGCATGAGCAAGCGTGCCGGGCTGATTCTGCCACAATGGTCCAGCAACCAGCGTGTTCCCTTGAGCTGTGGTCTGTTTCTGCACCCGCGTTTCCGTTCTGTCGTGCCCGCCCGAATCAAATTGCCAGTACGCAAATTGTTGTTATGGCTGATTTGCTCTGGGGTGCAGTGCTGAGGACACTATGGCCACGCAGTCCTGCAGCTGATATCCCACAGAAGCACCGAGTGCGCCCTATGCCCATGCCCCACAACTGTGTGCGCCCTGCATGCGCCCTGTGCGTCCCCTTATGCTCTCTCCCTCAAGTACACTCCCCCCCTCGCCTTCTTCCTGTGCCTGTGCCCATTTTAGTTGCTGCATGCGTTCCCTATCCGTTGCCGCATGCATCCCCTGTTGGTTGTTCTGCCCGCCCCTACAGTGCTAGAAAACCCTGTTCCCTAAGACTCCCTCCCTCACCTGCTTCCCGCTTCCTGTGCCTTTTGCCCTTGCCCCTGCCCCTGCCCTTGCCCTTGCCCCTGCCCTTGCCCTTGCCCCTGCCCTTGCCCTTGCCCTTGCCCTTGCCCTTGCCCTTGCCCTTGCCCTTGCCCTTGCCCTTGCCCTTGCCCTTGCCCTTGCCCTTGCCCTTGCCCTTGCCCTTGCCCTTGCCCTTGCCCTTGCCCTTGCCCTTGCCCTTGCCCTTGCCCTTGCCCTTGCCCTTGCCCTTGCCCTTGCCCTTGCCCTTGCCCTTGCCCTTGCCCTTGCCCTTGCCCTTGCCCTTGCCCTTGCCCTTGCCCTTGCCCTTGCCCTTGCCCCTTGCCCCTGCCCTTGCCCCTTGCCCTCGCCCTTGCTTGCCAGGTACGACCGCGCGGCCGAGTTCTGGCACCTTCTCTATCACATCTTTGCGCAGGTGGGCGTGCTGCACCGACGCTTCCAGGCCGCCAAGTTCGGCTACGAGAAGACACACCAAAGGAAGGTATGCCCCCCATCTCCCTTACAAGAGATGGCGAAGGATGGTACGTCCCCTAGCTTCCTTGGCGGCTGTATAGAAACAAGCTGCTGGCAGCCAACGGCAGAGCCATGCGTCTATTTCCCGCCATGTCTGCGCTATGTTTCTTTTGGGAAAACCACCGGGAAAGCAGGCGGTTAGGGTGGGTGAGGATAAGGGGGGGATAACGCCAAGGGGATAAGGCATGGGGGCCAAGATCAAGGATGGTGATGCCATGCCCTTCTGCCGTGCATGGGTAGTACTTTCACAGATCCGCCACATGCCACTGTGTGCATGGTTGACTCTTTTTTCCCCACAGCGGGGTTGATGCTGCCATTCTTTTCTCACAACCTCAATGGTTGTCATCCTGCTGCACACCCTAAATGTACCTCTGCTGTGTCCTGAAATCAGCTCATTTCGTCGGTCTATGTATGTGTGCGTTCTTCTGCTGTACCGCCGCTCTCTCTCCTGTCCACGCGTGTTCGGGCGTGCCACAGCGCTTCCACCTGTCCCACTTCTGGGCGGCGCACCAGCGCTTCTTCCGCCAGATGATCACCGCTGCCAAAGTGCCCAGTGAGTAGCTATATTTTTCCCAGAATGCCCAGTGAGGGGCCTCTAGAATTGGAAGCTAATTGCTAAGTATTGAGAAGTTGCTGCCTTGGCAGGCTATTGAGTATGTGCTGAGAAGCGCCGAGTGGGTAGGGGGTGCTATAATGCCCCCTGCTAGAATACCCCCGTGAGGAGCTCAGGCTGAGTCCCACCCAGTGTGACTGACTGCCCCCCCGAGGCCAGAATTCGCCAACTATTTTGCGCTTGTTGTGTGCAGCTGCCAACCAGCTGATATAGCGCACGACCCGCCGGCCCTTGACCCTCCCCACTACACTACCCACACATGTCCTGCTGCGGCTGTCTGCCCTTGTTTGAAGTTGGCAGGCGCGGCTACCGCTGCATCCCTTGCCAGCACACCACTTGTTCCGTGTGGTCACCCTCGGTCACAGCCCTATTTAGGAGCATGTCACCCCCAAGGTCCATACCTTCCCAGCACGTTGCCGTTCGTAGTTGCTCACCACTGTTTTCATACCCTATTTCATTCCTCCAGTCCTCTTGTGCTTTCCTAGTCATCTGTACACACCATCGGTTGATGTCTCAGCCTGCCGTTATGTCCGGCTCCCTACCTTTCAATCTTCTACCTCAACTCTGCGCGACCGTCACATTTCAATCTTCTACCTCCATTCATATTCTGACGTATATTCTGACGTATACTGATGCATGCGCACCACAACCTCCCTGTTTCGCCGCCACATGTCACCAGCTCTTGCCAAGATGATCCTCGAGGCCCTTGACGAGGGCATGTGCGCGGTGGTTGGCCTGCAGTCCACCGGAGAGGCCGCCGTCAACGCGGCCGTGGCCGAGGCAGACCTGGGCGATGACTTTGTGTCCGCGCCGCGCATGGTGCTGCGCCAGATGATCGAGTCGCAGGTGACCTGCTGTTTTGCTTTTCGTTGATTGCCCCTCCCTTGAACAAAGCTGATGAGATAAGAAAGCGTGCCAAGGCGAGTTGCCAGCCTCCTTTTTTTTCCACAATACGGATGAAGATACCTCTTATCCTGACTCCCAAGCCCATACAGAACAAGGTATGCACGACGTTGCTTACTCCACAGCAAAAAGTGATTCGCTGCTCACCGTTCCATTTTCAAACCTCTTATTCAATCTCCTAGTTTCTAATTCTTTCCTTGCGTGCTCCCCTTCGCCTCCTTGATATCTGCATTCCCTGTGTTCTCACATCTCTTGCGACACCCCATCCCCGCCCTTGCATTCTCCTTTTCCTTTTGATATCCCCTCCTTCCCCTCCCGCTCCCTACAATCTTTCCCTGCCCCCCCCCCCCTGCCCTGTTCCCTATTCTTTTCCGATGCCCCATCCCTCAGTTTCCAACGCGCATCTACCCCGGCATGGAGCACACCGGGCTGCTAGACGTGCTGGAGTACCAGGCCACGCAGTGCATCAAGCTCTGGTCTCAGGCGCACGGCCCTAACGCCGCCGCCGGGGGATCCACGCCGTCCGGAGGCCCGTCCAGCAGCCAAGCACCAGGGACGGCGCGCAATCGGGGGCCATTCCAGCTATCCCTGGGCCCCCTTGTGCCGGACGAGGGCGTGGCCGGCGGGCCTTCGGGTGGCTCGAGGTTAATGACCTTGTCGGGGCGGCCCGCGGGGGGCTCGTGCCCGGCGGCTGCACCTCCTGGTGTGGAGGATGATGGGGATGAGGTCGCGTTGGTCGCGGCCAAGACTGTGTTTGAGGTGCAGGCGGAAAGATGGGCCGAGGCGGACCGCCGCGGCCTGCTGATCAACGTCGGTGAGTGGGTCAGGCAGGCTGGTTGGCCAGAATGCAGCCAGGCAGGCAGGCTGACAATATTGGTGAATATTGGTAAGGTTTTATTTTTTGAAGCCGCAAGCGGTCTGGAGCAATAGGAAAGGTATGCTGAGTAGTTATGTAGTAGTATATAGTTATCGGTAAGATGTTTTGAAACTTGAACAGACTCTTTGGAATCGTGCGAATGCAGGCACAAACATAGAAACCTTTTTATGATAGGTTTGTTTCCTGCAGCAATTTACACATATCAGAGCCGGTGATGGGGATTTGGACCGGGGCTGGAAAGAGGGAAGGGGACACCATGCTGACTTTTCTACTGCCACCCCCCTCACGCATTAGCTACGGACTTTTCGCGGTTAGGGGCCATCGCTTGCCGAGGCCAGTAGCATGCGCTTACATCTGTTCTTGTTACTGGGTCGCCGCGCACATCTTCGTACACCATACAACAGAAAACAGTATTGCTCCCGTGCTTGCGCCAATTTTTGACACAGCACCCTGTGCTGGCTCAGACACCAGTGGAAAAAGGTACGCAATAAGAAGAGACTAAACGTTCTTGGCAGGTCACTTTAAATGGCCCCTTGTGCTTGCTCCGCCACCAGAGGACGTGTCCTCTGACATTATCGACAAGGCCCGCGAGGCCACCCGCCAAGAGGAGCTGGCCGCTAAAGAGAAAGCAGAGGCGGAGCGCGCGGCAGCCCGTGCTGCCAAGAAAGCCGCGCTCGTCACCGCCAAGTCTCACGCTCAGTCCCGCGCGTTCCAGCGGCCGTGCTACAAGGAAGTCAGCGACGACGAGGACGAGGATCTGGTTATGGAGCCGCCGCAGGAGCCGGCCCGTCGGCGCGAGGCCGCCAAGGGCAAGTGCGTGGGGACAGCCAAGGGCAAGGGTAAAGACAAGGGCAAGGACAAGGGCAAGGGGATCGCGCACGGCGGCACCGCCCAGTCGAGCCAGTTGTTGCCCAAGCGGGTGTACGCGGAGCCAGGGTCCCTGGTCGGCCGCAAGGTGCTCCAGGTGGGCAAGAAGGGCAGCATCCTTGAGTACGACGACGATGTCGGCGTGTACATGGTGGAGCACGGTGCGTGCTGGCGGGGGGCAGTTTGCTTTGTTTGATGTGGCGTGGATCATGACGGCGGTCAGGCGTGGGAACTGTGCCTTATCTTATGTGTGTGCGTGTGTTTTTTACGGTTGCACGTCTAGACAAACGTATTTTTTTCATGTTTCGAGCATTCTGGCTCATTGCTCCCTTGCGGGACATCCACAAAAGTTTTATGTTGGTTGCCTTGGTCTTTTCGAAGGTGACCTTACTACGCTATGTAATGGATTCGCACGGCTATATCTTACTCATTTCTACTTGGCGTTTCTCGGTTGATGATCTGCAGTAACTGTACTGATGATGTAGGTGCCAATTGTAGAATTAAAAGGGGATTTTCAATTGTATCATTAACAAATAACAGTCCTTGTTTCTCTTTTGCTGGGTATGTGTTCTTCATTTTCCCATTCCTGCCATGCTGGTCCACGTTTTTCCATTGTTTTTTCTTTTGGATTATCACGCCTCCAGAGGACGGCACCACCAAGTACTACGCTGACTTTGAGCTGGAGCCCAACCTGCTGGATCCCTGGGATGGCGTGCCCTGCGCAGTCTGCCGTGTGGACGATGAGTTCCTCATGATCTGCGACGGCTGTGACACGCCGTACCATCACACATGCCTCACGCCGCCGCTCCCTGAGGTGCCCGAGGGCGACTGGTTCTGCCCCGACTGCGTGGGCAAGGGGAAGGGAACTGCTGCGGCTGCCCCACGAGCGGCCACTCCGGGAGCTGCCCCCGTGGGTGCGGGCAGCGCCCGTGCAGGGAGGGGCTCTGCGGGGGATCCAGCTTCTGTGGTGAGAGCTCGTGGCAGCCAAGAGCGTGGAGAGGAAGGAGAGAAGGACAAAGGGAGGGACGAGAGTGAGGGCGGTCCGGGTGTGGGGAGCACGAGGAAAAGCAAGAGAGAGTCCGCGACAGTGATCGTGGTATTTGCACTCGGCGCAGCCATGGACTTGTGTTTGAGCGAGGAGCATTTTTGGTGTACAGTTACTGCAAGAGTGGTCTGCAGGATGTTGTGAGCAGGGTTGCCTTTGTGGCATGGATGCTTTACGATGGTTCTGGCAATAGGGCACTGCCAGCGTGGCAGCTTTCTATTTCTCTGAAATGT
Organism: Mesostigma viride; assembly: GCA_009746045.1. Classification (NCBI taxonomy): domain Eukaryota; kingdom Viridiplantae; phylum Streptophyta; class Mesostigmatophyceae; order Mesostigmatales; family Mesostigmataceae; genus Mesostigma; species Mesostigma viride. The sequence continues at coordinate 5,001,689 of RPFO01000104.1, read as the reverse complement.
GTGGTAAGAAAGGAGTATGTTGAGTATGTGCGTCTTGTCTCCGAGGTATAAACGGCTGTAGTGTTTCTGCTTAGTGCCTTTGGTCGTTTTTGCGTGCTTACACGTTTTGCTTCTTCTCCGCTTGCCTTGCTCTTTCGGATGTGTGCTGGTAAAGAAAGAATGGGAAATGTTGTTGGTTGGTTAGTTGGTAAACATGATCACCATACCACCATGGCAAGCTGCTTCGATTGCTTATTGCTGCGGTGCCTGTTGGCTGTCTCTTACTACATGCCCCTGCTGGCTGTTTCTAACTATGCACTCTGTAGGCTGCTTGTAATTAGATGCTAGTGTTGGCTGTTTCTTGCTATTACACTCTGTTGGCTGCTTTTTTGCTATGGGACAGCTTGACAGCGACGACGAGGAGTTTGAGGCCAGGTCGGACTCTGGGGACGCCGACGGCGATGACGACAGCGACGAAGAGTTTGCGCTGGACGAGGACGACGACGATGCCGGTGTACGAGGTAAGGGGATGCCGGTGTACAAGGTAATGCGGAAAAAAAATTATCAGTCACTCTGTCGATCAGTGAGATAGCTAGCTGCTCGTAGTTAAGGTGATCATGGGCGTGCAACGATGTTCTGGTGAATGGCTGTAGGTGAGCACGATGGATGCGCTTCTGGCGTGCATGTGGTTGCCTGCTTCCCAGTACCCTAACCTCTTCCGATGAAGTATTTGTGGACCTGTGATGCGGTATCCTTGGTCATGGACGGGGAGGAGAGCGTGGTCATGGGCGGGTCCTTGGTCATGGGCGGGTCCTTGGTCATGGCCGGGGAGGAGAGCCCAAATGGCAGAGGGAGGCGGGGACATTGTTGGGGGGGACCTGAATGGGCAGGCTACATTTAGCGGGGTACTGCGGCTCCTGTGTATATAAATGAATTTAGTAGTATCTTATATTCTAATCCTTGCTGGTTAAACCGGATGTCATTCCCATCAGTTACCTATCTTCCCATGCTGAGTTTTATACAAGTATATATGTATGATTTTTTATATATTTTTATAAGCCTTAGCATGTGTTGTGCTGCCACCATGCTGACGTTCAAGATAGTCGTGCGGCTGCCTTGATTCCTTCATCTGCCACACGGCCCTGACGCAGCATCCAAGCGGCAGCGCCTGCGTGGGCCACCGCGGGGCGACGCAGCACCCGCGACGACAGCTGCAGCCACAGCGCCAGCAGGACCTTCACGGGTGGACGTGAAAGTGAAGATGGAAGCCCGTGTGGCGGTCAAGCCGGAAGTCCAGCCGTCCTCCCCGGTGCGGAAGGTATGAAATCATGCCAGGAGGGTAGTAGGAAGGTACGAAGCTGTGCGGGCCAGGGAGGCTCTATGTATCAGTGGCAGCCATTATGTTGTATCAGTTGAACTGTGGCTGGGCAAAGGTGTGTGGATAGCGAAGGACTGGCAATCATGAGGAATGGGAGATGCTCGTACATATTCCCCTTGTGAATTGTTATGTCTTGGCTTCCCCGTTGCAATGTTATGCATTGGCCTATCCCCTTGAATGGTACAACTTGGCTTGCCCCTTCATTGATACCCTTCGGTGTCTCTGTGGAACAGCCAGGCCATGGCTTCCTGTTGACCATTCTCGCTTTGGCTTGCCCTGTAGAAACGTTTTTATGAAATCTTGCCTCCCCTTTGTTTGCTCTTTTTCGTTCCTTGCCATGCATGTTACCAACAGACGCCCAAGGGCGTGGCCGGCCGCACGCGCCTGCAGCGTGCCGCAACCTCAGCGTCCGACTCAGACGAGCCTGGGGGGCTGTTCGACGACGACGACGCTTACCAGGACGAGGACTACGAGGATTGGGACGACGAGCACGGGATGGTGCGCAGCCGGCAGCTGGAGCGGTTGCAGAAGAAGCTGCTGGAGATCTGCGACCTGCTGCACCTGCCGCCCAACCCGCTGGACGACCTCAAGGTGGGGCATGCGCTGTGCATTTAGGGGATGTGCTCGTTATTTAGGAAAGCAGTTGTTTGTGGGGATTAGAAAAATGGCATGCACTTGGCAAAACGGTCTTCCCTGTCGCTGCATGCCCCACACCCATCCTCCCACACCGCCGTATGGCTTGTCTTACCTTAGACCACCCAACCTGGCCTGTTCTATCGTACCTGACTGGTCAGGTCCGTGGTGCGCTTCCTGACTACATCTGACTACAGGGTGCCGGCGGCTCTACACCCATCCTTCCTAACCACCATGCGCCTAGTTTGTTTGTTTTCCCCTTCCCTTCCCATGCCGTGGTGCCATCTCGCAGGAGCGTTGCGGCGGCCCCTCCCAAGTGGCCGAGATGACCGGCCGCTCCATGCACCTGACGCGTGACAGCGAGGGCCGTGTCGTGTGCCAGAAGCGCGTCGAGGGTGTGAGCCTCAAGCTGGCCAACATTGCCGAGCGAGAGGCGTTCCAGGCGGGCCGCAAGAAGGTGGCTATTATTAGCGAGGCGGCCAGTAGCGGCATCAGCCTGCAAGCAGACCGCACCGTGGCCAACCAGCGGCGACGGGTGCACTTCACGCTCGAGTTGCCCTGGAGCGCGCAGCAAGCCATCCAGGTGGGGGTGGGGGCAGTGGAGGGGCGGGTGCCATCCAGGTGGGGGTGGGGGCAGCAAGGGGGCGGGGGACATCCAGGTTGCAGTTCTGGCAGCGCCAGGCAATCTGTAGGGGAGGGGGGGGGAGGAGGAAGAGAGGGAAATGTATAAAGGGTGGGGGTGAGGAAAAGGATGAGGGGTGAGTCTGGATTTCTCGGGGCTTGGACATCACTTTGAGGCATCACCTGGCCAGTGTACTTGTCCACCTTAGTATTCTTATATCTCAAAAGAAAAGTTCAGGCTATTATTTTGTTCACGAAACTGGCTTTATTTGGTAATTTTTTTGTGTGGGCATTTGGAGGTCCTTTTTGTCTAGGTAGATTTGCTAAATATTGCGTTAAACAGTCGAGTAACTGCTGAGTGCCGACTAACGCATTGCTTTTTGAGATGCCACCCCTCTTGCTATGTTGTACTCCCTCGCCGTTGTGCACCTACGGTGGTTACGCTGTCCGCCCCCAAACAGCAATTTGGAAGGTCTCACAGGTCAGTTGCTGTATGAAGCGCTGCAGATTTTATGTATCTTCGGGGTGGCAGATATATTAGCTCAGAAGATATCAAGCAGAAGTTTCTTGGTCACGGTCTTGCGGCGAACCCTGCATGATGGGAAACAGTGATTGCAAGCCTTGGCCCTTAAGAATGAGCTGTGGCAGAATGAATACCAACTATAGTGCGAGTACGTGTAGCAATGAATATATTATTATGTTGTCTAGCATGCAAATGTTGAAGCATTGCGTAACATTAGATGTAGTTGTTGCAGCCTTCCATAATCTTAGTAGTGATGCCGCAAGAATACTTCACACATGGGATGATTGTGTTTCGTAGACATCGCAGTTTTTCACATAGGAATGGGCAGCATTAGCAGCGGTCTTTTCCCAGGGCTTTTTCGGGTGGTGTGATTTTTTGTTTAACCCCCTGGAATAGTGGGCTGAACAGGAAGGCGCACTTTGGGGGGGCCCAGTGGCATTTCTACTGTAGGGGATTTTCAAAGCCATCCACAGTGTGGAAAAAACGGCATTGGTAAACATTCCAATTCGATCAATACACCTTTGTACTAGTACTTTTACCATTCTATCCCCCCTCCCTCCCTCTTTCCATCTGGAAAACGCCCTTCAACCCACTGGGACCATCCCAGCAGGTTCTATACCGTGGCTGTGGTGCACCACTCCTGCCTGTCAGTTCAAGTTTTCCTGGCTTGGAGATATGCAGAATGATTGCATGGCCCCTTTAAATACCAAACGAGCCGACTTTTGAACTTACTCTTGTTGAATCCGTGATGCTGGATGCGCGTCCAACCAACACCTGGTGCATCACAGGGCCAACCAAGTGTGCGCTCCCAAGTACAAGATCGTGGTATGTACTTTCTCTTTGCTTTCAAGGTATCTGGGCTTAATTTGCTTGTTGTTTCCTATCCTGGTGTTGCATTTCTTTTTTGTCCAACTGTGTACATGCTGGCGTTGTCAGTTATGTTTTTCACCCTCACCTCAAATAATCGCGCATCCCAACCAACGCTGCTTTCACATCATCCACCAACCACCAACCACCAACCACCAACCACCAACCACCAACCACCAACCACCAACCACCAACCACCAACCACCAACCACCAACCACCAACCACCAACCACCAACCACCAACCACCAACCACCAACCACCAACCACCAACCACCAACCACCAACCACCAACCACCAACCACCAACCACCAACCACCAACCACCAACCACCAACCACCAACCACCAACCACCAACCACCAACCACCAACCACCAACCACCAACCACCAACCACCAACCACCAACCACCAACCACCAACCACCAACCACCAACCACCAACCACCAACCACCAACCACCAACCACCAACCACCAACCACCAACCACCAACCACCAACCACCAACCACCAACCACCAACCACCAACCACCAACCACCAACCACCAACAACCAACAACCAACAACCAACAACCAACGCACCCCATGCACCTCATGACACACGGCCGCAGGTGACGGATATCGGCGGCGAGCACCGCTTCGCGTCGTCAGCCGCCAAGCGGCTGCAGAGCCTGGGCGCACTGCTCAAGGGTGACCGGCGAGACATGGGGTCGGGGGTGGAGCTCAAGGTGGGGCATGAATATTTGCCTTCTTTCGAGTTTTCTGGGCGTATCTTGGACTACTTAAGTCATGATAATTTTTTTTGTGCTGCTTATTTTTGTGCAATGAAGGTGGCCGCCACAGCGGGGTAGTTTAGGCATTGGTTGTCACCTCAAAGGGGACTTGGGATTGGGAAGCTCATCTTTGTTGGACAAGGTTAGGAATGCGGGTATTGGATTTGGCATTGGGTGTGGTCTAGATAGCTGTCTCGCACTTGTGTCAAAGACGGAAGCATTTTCGTTTTGAAATCTTGTGGTCTGCTTCATTAAACAAGCAAAACAAGTTTTTCAGATATCGTACCTTCCCAAAAGGTTCCAGACAATCTGGTTCTTATAATGTGTACTGTTCACAAGGGCGCTGAGTGTTAGTCCACTAGCAATAGAGCATGAGTGACCTCATGTTGGTTAGTAATGAAGTTACTTTTATTAAGATGATATTTTTCTTTGTCAATACGTGATGCCCCAGCTACACGATGGTGGATATTTTTTCCAATTGCGTCCTATCATCTTTGTGAGTGCTCCATGCCTCTTTCTAATGCTTGTGTTGCTTTGCCCTGGCTGTTGCTATGCCCTGCCATGGGATCTGCATGGACCCCTTTTCCTCCCTCGCTTCCGTGGGCTTATTTTGGACCCCCCTTGGCCACGCCGTACCCATTCTCTGGTCATCTATCCACCTTTTCTGGGACTTGAAGGCTTTCGACATCAACAACAAGTAGGTACACTGTACCAACAACTTCAACAGCATCTGGGTTTTGGTAATTCTGAGCAACAATAAAGCTGTGTTTATTCAAACGCAATGTTTTTAAGCAGGGGAAGAGGGTGAGGGCGGGGATGATTACCTAGGGCTGGCAAGAGTGTCAACCTTGTGCAAAAAATAGAAATGAGAGAAGTTTACAATTGTGCCAATCTGCTGTGCTGCCCGTCAGACGATTAACATCATTGTATGGGGACACAGATTATGCAGGCAGCATGCGCGCTCGCATGCTTCAAGCTGAACGCAAGCTCCTACCTGATTCCTTTACTCGCCCCTACTATATCTAATTTTGTTGAAATCGTCTGCAAGCACCTTGGAATGGCTTCCATGTGCTGGGGTTCGGTTGTCCTGGACCTAGGGTGCATTTCCTTGTCGTCCGCCGTTGTATTTCCCCCCACTACAAACCACATGCACATTGGAGCGCCATGCCGGCCTAGGCGCACCATGCCTGCTCAGCGCAGAGCTTGCTTTGATTTCATGCTGTGCAAGACAAACCGAAATTTGTAGCACCCTTCCATGGCAACCATTTAGTATGAACGTTGCCTCGCTGTGACCAGTTCCAACCACTCCCACCCACCTTGCCCCCCACAGATAAGATTTCACCTTGTCCGCCTGATTTGCAACACTGACCTCTGATGTGCTGTGGCTTGTCCACTTTTGACCCACCCCCACCCCCGTTGCCCGCGCCAGGTACGGTGTCACCGCAGTCAACCTCATGATGGCTGACATCGAGGCCCGCAATATCACGCTGCCGCCTGGCGTGGAGTTCCCCCAAGTGAGCCACCCACGTGCTTGCACACAGCCTCTCTCACATTGGTTCAGATGATGCGCCACTGGCAAGCTAAATAGTACGCCTTTGATGAATTGAATGATACGCCATTGAGGACTTGCCACTATGTGTGTGAGCCTGTCATAGAGCATCTGCGTTACAGCCAGTTATCCCTGGACACCTGGCACGTCGTCCTCTGGCCAGTAATTAAGTAATGTAAAGCTGCTTAGCCTGTCATGTAAGAGTAAACAGCACTGTGTGTGACTTTCAGTGTTTTACGATACGATCGCTGCACCTGAACTATTCGGCGCTTCATGTGGCTGGCATGCTGGGCAGCATGTCTGACATGTCTGACATTCTGGGGTGCTTGTGTAGTGTCTCTGACATACTGGGGTGCTTATATAATGTCGGCGGGCCGTGCCGTGCGGCAGGTCACCGACTGGGAGGAGTTCTACGACTACGCACTTGGGGCGCTGGGTGCGGTGGGCATCGGCGCGGCCGCCAAGTTTGTCAAGGAGGACGAGTCCAAGGGCAGCAAGGACAAGCAGGGGGGGATCAACCGATTCCTCAACCGGTGGGTGCGGCCGTGTGTGTTCTTACGCCCCTGGCAGACCGCAGGGGCCGCAGTCGACTATAGCCTCCAAGGCAACCTCTCTTCCCCTCCACCGCTGCTGTTGCGGGCTAATGAGTGCTCATGAGTGCAAATCAGTGCTATTGAGCGCTCAGGAGGGCTAATCAGTGCTAATCAGTGCTCATGAGTGCTAATCAGTGCTAATCAGTGCTAGTCAGTGCTGATCAGTGCTAATCAGTGCTAATCAGTGCTAGTCAGTGCTGATCAGTGCTCATGAGTGCTAATCAGCGCTAATCATGATTGCTAATGATAATGCCGCTGACGCCTATGATGATGACAATTAATGACCGGGCAGTGACTAACATTGGTGCCCGTGGGTGGCCTTTTGAGGACAATGGCCCGTGCTGCTCGTCAGGGAGCCCTGTTAGTGATGACCATCTAATGATGACCATCATTACTGCTTCCCTGTTATGACATGGTTAATGCTTTCTCGGGTGTGCGATGCTGACCTGCTGCTGGCTTTTTTTTCTGTTGGCCTCCTATAACGTGCACTATCATGGCTTCTTGCTGGCTCTGTGTGTGTGCACTATTATGGCCTACTCCTTGTCCGCCGTATGTGTAATCACTGCCAGGCTGATGGGCCTCCCCATCAAGGACCAGAAGCTGCTGTTCGACCTCTTCACCGTCTACTTTGACGCCGAGGTGGAGGAGGCCAAGACGCGCGGCACCTACGACGAGGGCATCGTCACCGTCAGCGCGTCCAGCGTCAAGATCGCGGTGAGGACCATTTGGTATTTATCTTGTTCAATTACTATTGTATTCCGCTATCTCGAGTGATTTATCTAGTACCAAATCCGAAAGGCTTGCATCACTCCCCGGAAAGGAGAACTTTTGCGGATGACTGTAGGTGTAAGTTGGCGATGCCATGGTAACCGGAGACGTCCGTCCTATAGTCAGCGAAAGTTGGTGCGAGAGGTCCCCAGTTCGATTCCGGTCTGATTCATTTGCAGATCGCGTTTTTCCGCGTTTTCCGCGGCCCGGCACTGAACGCAAATGGTTTTCACCTTTGCGGAGTGCCTGATCAGAATATACGCTTGGCTGATTTCGATAGTACCGGCTACGCCCCCTTCTAATAAAGAAGGATCCAGCCGTGTTCAGCCCGTCTCACGTTTCGAGACTGAACAAGTCTCGAGTGGACAGGTGTGTAGTACTCCTACACACACATCTCGAGTGATTTATCTAGTACCAAATCCAAAAGGCTTGCATCACTCCCCGGAAAGGAGAACTTTTGCGGATGACTGTAGGTGTAAGTTGGCGATGCCATGGTAACCGGAGACGTCCGTCCACAGTCAGCGAAAGTTGGTGCGAGAGGTCCCCAGTTCGATTCCGGTCTGATTCATTTGCAGATCGCGTTTTTCCGCGTTTTCCGCGGCCCGGCACTGAACGCAAATGGTTTTCACCTTTGCGGAGTGCCTGATCAGAAAAGACTACTGTATTCCGCTGCCAGCCTCAAGCCTGTTGTATTAGCTACAACGTGTCAAGATTGAGGCGTAGCAGGCTTTTTGGTTATTGTTGGACTGATCACGTTTACTCAACAGTAGCTAATTTGTTATATCACTGGGAGTACCGGGTGTATTTGTTATTGTAAAGCTAACCTCGCTACCCCAAGGCATGTCCTCAGCTGACATGATTACTGTCATAACTACATCACCTTGATCCGGGCATGCTATGTCTTCACCCCCCCTCCCAGCCCACCTACCCCAAGTCATGTCATCTCACCATTATTTGTTATACCCTCCCTTATATCTTCACTATACACATGCACCTTCACTATACATATATACCTCCCAGCCCGGCTACCCCAAGACGATCCATGTGGACACCGGCTCGGGCGCGAAGACGGAGTACGTCAAGCTGGTGCTGGACAAGGGGGTCAACTACGAGAGCGCGCGCGGCATGTTGGAAGAGTGCCACAAGAGGTAAGGGGGGGGCGGGGGGAGGAGTGAAGCATAGGCGGGAGGATGGCGGGAGGGGGGGGAAGCGCAGCAGAGACGTGAGAGCGGGATAACTGTGGCAGAAGAGGTGAGAGGGGTGGAAATGGCAAAGGTGTTGAGGGGAAGAAGCGGCATCAAAGGGCGACCGAGTTGGGCTGGAAGGGGTGAAGTGATCCTTGACATTTTGATCCCAGTCCTCAAGCGCCTGCACAATTCATCACCTCAGCGCGCTGACCATGCTTTAACCATCGTTGATTGTGCCATGTCTTGATAACTTTGTGTTCATTATCCGCCCATGTTTGCACCCCATGTTTGCATCCATGTTCGTACCCCATGTTCAATCCCCACTACACATGCCCTTCACCATGTTTGGTCCCCCACCCCACCCACCCCCCGCCTCCCCCGCCCCTACTCCCACTCCCAACCCCACCTCTCTCTCTCTCTCTCTCTCTCTCTCTCTCTCTCTCTCTCTCTCTCTCTCTCACTCTCTCTCTCACTCTCTCTCTCTCTCACACACACATGTGCGTGCACGTTCACACACACACACACACACACATGCACACTCACATGCACGCACGGACGCAGGCGGGATGACGCGGGTCGCAAGCTCGTGCCCGAGGAAGGGTTCTGGGTGTCACACCGCAATTTCTCCGGCACCGGCAAGCCCTCCATACTTCTGGCGATGGAGATCCAGCAAAGCCGGTGGGGCTTCCGCTCCTTCCGCATCGTGCGGCCCAACAACCGGGGTACGTAGTTCCTTTTAAACAATAACAGGACCGGTCAAAAAAGTAATGTGCTGGCGGTACCTTACGAGCCGCAAGGAAGAGGGAATGTTGGGCTCATGGTGCGAAATGCATTCAGTGCTAATTGGCTATGCAAAGGTGACCTTGCTGTGAGCGCGTGTGTGTGCGCCACATGCATTCCGCATGTGTGCCGGAGCGTTGTTTGTGCAAAGTTGGCGTATTAAGTACTTCCAGCATCCGAATGGTCTGTCATGGAAGTTTCCGCATCTTAAGGCAGGGCAAGGCGATGGCATGGCATTGCTATTTTATTCGTCCCCAAATTAGTGGGTGGGGAGTTTCCACGGCTATGCCGTTGGGGACACTCATCACCAGAAACTTAATGGTTTTATGTGTGTGTATTATATCGGTAGTATATATCTGCACAGCCTACATATATACCACGGCACCCTTCCTGCCCTCATTTCCTCAAACACCAGTGCATAGAGAGACATGCCCCACTTTCATTTTCGGAGAAGGGCACAGTGGCAGATATTTTGGTGTGGTCCTAGCGCAGAAGGCCATGCACATATAGTGTGCCAGTGCACATAATCCAGCCTCGGTCATACAGTTTGCTATTGTGTATCACAATTTCGCTGCTGCGATTTTGCTTCTCACGATAATGTGTGCCCACCCTGGCGCTTGTGGTTTGCCATGCGGATGAAAGCAGCCTGGCAGCTGGTTTCATGCCAATGGACTACGCGTGAGTAACTATGAAAGACTTGGCTAACTAGCGTGACGTTGGTGCTCTGCCACTGGTTGTCCCTATGTTCTCTCCCCCCACGACCTTGCTACCCACATCAACGTACACCACTATGAACGTCATTGGCCACAATGAATGTTTTTCGCCACGCGATGGGGGGAATGCAGCCAGCCGCACCATGAGCCTGTACGACCTCAAGTCCAACTACAAGCCAGCCACAAAGAAGCAGGTAAGGGCTGATACAATCGCCAGGCTAATGGACGGAGCGGACGAGGATGAACTGTACATTATTCCATCCATCCACGCGTCTCCGTTGGGAGAGAACAGTCACGGGGTGTAGACTGTTTGAGTAGGTACCATCCTTTCCCTCATCGATAACCCGCACGAACCATGCGTTACGACTCGAGCGCTTGGTTCTGCCCAACAGTGAGAGAATGGCTGCAAACCTCTGTGTCTTGGCGTGGCGCTGTATGGGGCGACATAGAAACCTATGTGCTCGTGCGTGGCTGCCAGGGAAAACGACACACCGTTGGTTGTGCTGGAGGCCTAGTGGTAGCAGGAAGACAGCACCTGCATCGGGCAAGTGTGCTGCAGCTACGGAACTATTATTTCGGCCATCATGGCGCGTTGAAGTTGTATCCCTACTTTGCCGCATCCAACAGTGGCATTGGGAATCCCAATCGACACGGAACAAGTCCTGAGTTGTTTTTCTCGACTATGGGCAGGCTTTGGAAAATCAAGGCACTTAAAGGACAACCGAGATTTCACAGTACGAGCAGGTGAAGCTTGTGTAGAACAGGTCGCTCGCTTCATGCCGCCAGTGTGCTGGTTGCAACATTAGCTATGTATAGTAGTAGTTGGTCCCAAAGTCTATCAATATTCTCTAGTCCACCGTGCACAGGTCCAGATGCTCCGGGCTGAAACAGTTTGAGCCACCTTATCTACTGCACCCATCGCATGCCCTCACTTTGCGCTGTCCACGTCGACGTATCACCTTCTCCCTCGTGCCCAGGTGGAGAAGCTCTGGACCTTCTGGTTCGAGTTCTCCCTCACCACGTGCACCCACGGCGAGGGCTGCAAGATGGGTATCAACAACACCTCCTGCTACTGGGGCAAGCGGCAGAGCCACATTTGGGTCGTCACCGGTGGGCATAACATATCTTTATATAATGATAAATTAGGGTATGATTTATGAAATACAGGTATTGCGGGTAGCATCATATGTTTATTTCGTGCAGCTGCTGTTCGACGTCCTGGTTGAACAAGGTTTGTTCTGCTGTGGACAATGGTCCGCGGGCTCTACATTCTTATGTGCATCGAGCGTTGCTCGTGAAGCACACCAGGTCCTCACAACTGTTCGTGTCGATCATCTCTCACGGGATGGCATGACAACAGGAGCAGTGGTGCACTGATAGTTAATGGAAGATGGGGCTCCCAGTGGCAAAAGGCGTGATGCTGCCATTTCGGTGCAAGCTGCAATTATAATACATAACATGTATTATTCATTCAAGTGCTAACATTGTGTATACACCGTATACCACACAACACCAGGCGCGGTGCTGCCCATCGGCCACAGGCGGCACAAGCTCTACGGACCATTAACATGCCCCTATCGATTGATTTTCCTTTATGGGATTGTCCACGTCCCGTATACGACACACAACACCAGGCGCGGTGCTGCCCATCTGGTACAGGCTGCACGAGCTCTACCGGCGGTCCAAGAAGCTGCTGCGCGTGGTGCGCACCGAGACGGATGATGGCAAGCGCATCGTGGGGCTCAGCATCAACGAGGTACGGGCATTATGTCAGTCATAAGGCATGCCACACTCGCGAAGGAGTACGGACCAATAACTGCAGGAGTGTGCACCGAGACGGATGACAGTCACAGGACATGCAACATGTTAGGGAGTAGTGATAAAGCAAGGTGTTGACGCTGTTGGTTACACGGCTCACCACACTACTTAAGGATTCTGGGCCTCCGCATCAGCAAGGTAGGGACACCGCAATGCACATGGCGAGGGTGACCACCAGTGGTTGGGTTTACCTTGGAAAAAGAAACTGCATTCTTACATGGTTACGCCTCATTAGGTAGAAGAAATTAGCCAGTGGCTCTGATGTACTACAGTAAACCTGCACAAGACTCAAGTGGGGGGGTTGGGTTTTGTATCCAGTCCACATCCGACTTGTGTCGTAAATTGTGAATCATCCCTGATTTTTCTTTTGACTTGCACACTAATTGTGACAGTAACCGGCTCATGGGGGTCATCTGTGCTTCATTGGTTGTGGTTGATGCAGTGACAGCATGCTAAGTTTCCTGATTACTGCTGCTAAGCTGGACATTTACACCTCTTGCAAAAACGTGTTGTAGTAGGGTGTGCAGAGAAAGGGATCTTGTGAACGCATCATGGGGTGCGAACTTGTGGGCACAGGAGCAGCTATCAAATAAGCCTCTCATAGCCCACACTGTATGGTGTTCATGCAATGTGTGCCCTGTGATACAGTGCAAAGAACATCGCAGCTTCCATGTTTGTGGGAGTTGTCTCCTCGTCTGCACAACCCCATAGCACGTCAGTGGGCTCAAAATGCTCGGTCTCAGAACTTGTCACCGTAATCCTTTGGTCCATGTACATATGTTGCAACGTGCTGTCAAAGATCTGAACTGGTTTGACGCTAACAACAGTTCTGTCAGAAGCAGCGAATTTGTTGCTGTGGGCCTCTCAACTCAGCTGCGGGACAGGGATGGAGCCTGCTGGCAGAAACCACTAGCTCTGTTGTGGGATAGATATGGAACCTACAGACCAGGAACCATTAGCTGCCTTGATGCTTAGGCAAGTGGTAGCATTTTTTCCCTCAAGGTTGCGTGACATTCTATCATATATTGTGGCAGCAGTCGCAGCATGTGTGCACAAGGCACGTTCCTCTGTCTGATCATCTCAGTTTCTGTTTTGCTATGTTCTGCTTGGTCGCACGTTCTGCACCGCTTGGCAGTCGGACATCACCCCGCTGATTAACATGCTCTTTGGGGAACAGACAGGTGGTGCGAGTGGGGCAGGTGGCCCGAGCAAGCCCTCCGCTGTCGCTGGGGCGTTTGGGAACAGCCCGGCGCTCATGACTTTTGAATAATGGGATAGAACACTGTCTAGCTGCAAGTGATCTAATTGGAGCCCTGCTCTGGCGTTGCCGGACCGTGGCACTTATCTGGACACCAGTAGTGCTCACAAGCTGTAGCACATGCACATCCAGCATGTTAATTAATTAATTAATCCATCCAGCAAGGGAATATGTGCTACATGATCTCCCAACGGAGTCTTGTTATAATTTAATTTAATTTAATTTAATGCCAGAATTTGTTGGCGACCTTCACCCCTGGTTCCCAACCCACAATGCGAGCAAATCGCTTGCGCGCCTGAATCATTACGTATTCGACCACAATAATGAACATGCATGCAGATATGGCGAGAGCACGCAGCCCTGCCACACACCCTTCTGTAGAGGGCATGGTGGCACTATCCCAGCTAAGCCCCGCGCTTTATTTAATCATGTACATGTGTGCCTATGATGTGCCACACTCCAGACGATGCATAGCCTTATTTAGTAATGTTGTGCCCATGCAGGGAGTCACTCTCTGCTGAGAAGCCATGCCATAGCTCTTGTATAGCCATGATGATCTTCCCCCTCACAGGCATGCTCCCCCCTTACCCGGGCATAGCGTGATAGACCATGAGGGTGCGGGTGCCCTGGTGCACCTAGAGCAAGTGTTGTTTACATTCCCACCCTTGCAGGAAGTAGCTTAGAATGTATTATAGGCCCATATGCCCCTTCTCAGGGCTATGTGCTACATATACTCCCAACGGAGTTATGTTCCTAATTAATTAATTAATTAATTAATGGTGGCATGGACCCGTAGGAAGTGTGCACCGAGATACATGCAGGTTGCGGGTGGCAGCAATAAGCGGGAGGGGGATCCAGAACAGAGCGAGTTGTGTCATGGATCTCCCTTACGATTGTCCTTACTGTACCAGCCACTTCAACACACACTAGCCCAGACAGCGCAGACAATCAGTCTGCTTGTGCAAAGGGTATTCTATACTAATTTCAAATCCAACAATATTTTATTGAGTAGATAATGAAGTTGCTCAAATGAACCAATGCCTATATCTGGAAGGGCGAATCCGAATTTCTGTATTGATCATACTAAGTGCTTGGCAAAATATATACAAGTCCCCACCGTCTAGGTCATCTAGTCGCTCTACACGTAAGCCAGCCATAATTTCAATGCACAAGGCTACACATTTCCATCACCATTCATATTCATCATCCTGAACGACTCGAACACGCGGACAAGATAACGGCAGGCTCGAGCTACCATGGTCCGGATTCTCCCGATTTCTGGCCTGCGTTGGTTGTCTCATTGATATACAAGTAGCAGGACTGACAGCACGCACGTTTGAACGCATGGTCATTTGGAGGCAACAAAACACAGGCTGGAATGTCCTAAATATCCATCCTGGCCCGTCCCAACTATAAAACTCGTGCCTCAGTCGACCTCAGGCCTCGGCGTCGTGCCCCCAAAGGGACACGTTTTTAACACTTGCTTTAGATTTTCCCGTTCAGCTTCGCCACCGACAGGCCGGCGAAGGTAGCGGCCAATGCTAGGTTGGCAACGGCAATGTCTTTCTTCATTGTCTTCTCCTTCAGGCCGAAATACGCGTGGGCTGCGCCGCAGAGGGACCAAACGGCTGCCGTGGCCTTGAGAGCGTTTGTCTTGTCCCCCGGCGTCGTTGCCATCGCCAGGTGGCCAAGGGCGGAACACCCAACGCCGATTCCAACCCACTGCATCAACGTGTCGTTCCTTGGCTCCACGGCGGTCATGTAGAAATCATTAGACCATTTTGGGGCGGCAACGAGCTGCGTGGCATAAGCGCCTGCAATATACCCACGGCCAGAAAAGACACGGAAAAATCGGATTAGATGAACAGAAGGGAAATATTCGGACTAGATCACGAAGGCCTGGCAGTTAATTTGCGACAGAGCCAACTTGCCAAATCAAATTTCAAGGCAGTTGCAGAGATATTCGGCATAATTATGAAGTTAGTCAGTCAGTCGTCATCAGTCCCACGCCGTGAATGAAGTGAGTAGCTAGCAAATGGTATGCGCTTTTGAACTTACCGCCGACCGCGGCAGAAAGTTTAAGGAAATCCTCGGCAGCGATCGGCATTGTGAACTAAACAATGGGGGAGGCTGGGCGTGCAAATTGAATCGGGAGTGAGATATGGCGCACCGATGTTTGGGGCCAAGTCGATGCCAGCAGATCTTTTGTTTGTAATTAAAAGCGCACACCGTCCACCGATAAGGTATACACACGTGGCGATCCTTGATTCTCTGGCTTCGGCCGACGCGTGGGCCCCCCAGCTACACAGGGTAGGGCCGGGGACAAGGCTTGCCCCAAAAGTGGGGTTGTTAGCTGGGTCGAGATCCCTCCACGTCAGCCGGGTTCAGATCGGATAATTCGCGGGCAAACGGGAAAAGGTGGGATAATTTTGATCTACCCCGTGCTGACGCGGCGACTGCCCTTGCCCAACTAGGTAATAAAATCTTGCCGCACCGAGCTCAAACGGCACGCGCCCGGGAAGACTATCGACTGAATTGCTCGCTCTCTGGCTCCTTCCAACCTTCTCACATCCAGGCTCACTCGATTTAAAACCAACACTACCTTGCTAAAAATGGTTAAGATCTCTTCCGAGGATATCCTGAAGTTTACCGCTGTCGGATGTGGTGAGTATTCTTTTCCTGCTGGGCGCGGGGTAGGGAGCCCCGGGTGCGGATTCCAGTCATATGCCCTGCATCCGCTATTCCATACTCGTAAACAGGTCCATGCGCCTAACAAACCATATGGTGTCTCTGTTTCTGCGTGTCATTCATTATCACCTTCAGGCGCGTACGGCGTGCTGCTCACCGGCGCTCCGGAGAAGGCTCATGACCTCTTCATGAGCAAGACCACGGCTCGCAGCGATACCGTGATGCAATATGTCGGGGCGGACTGCATCGGCATGGCACTCTCAAACCTTGCGGTCGCTAACATGCCAGGAGATAAGACCAACTACTTGAAGGCTTCGGCGGTTACATGGGCTGCCTGCGCCGGCATGCAGCTGTACCACGGCCTCAAGAGCAAGAAGCAGAAGAAGGAGCCCGCTATTGCCAACGCCGTGTTCATGACCGGCATGGCCGGCCTGATTGCCCTGAAGCTTAACGGCAATGTGTAAATTTTGTACATAAATTGCTGCACGTGGGACCAACTTTGCGGGACGTGTGCAGCCAAGTCCACAAGTACAGCAGCAGCTTTGTGGACAGAAAGCGGCTGTGTCCATTGCATGAAAGCTTGGGGGGCTTGCAGGCTTGTAAGCGCAGGCATGGTTACTGCAAGCACGCCAGCATGGTGTGCTTGTAAACCAAGTTTTATAGCGCTGGGCTAAACTCAACCCCCCAAACCCCTTTTCACATGTTAGCTTGCACATTGCAAGCACATTTTTTTGCCTAGTTTGTTGTTGATATGACATACCAAACTTAATCAATTGAAAATTTCCATTAGCACCCACATTGACAGTGAAATGATGTTCTTGTGAGACAACCGATGCTATCCTATCCACCAAGGTTATCCTGTGTGACAATTATTTTCCAGCCAGCAGAGGGCGTTTGACAATGCTGCCACAGCGCTTGCGTATACTGCCGCAGCGCTCGAGAAGAAGCTGGACAAGCGTGGTCACCTATAGTAATTTAATGTCTGTCCCTCTAGTGGCTATATGGTTGGGGTATGATGCAGACGATATTTGTAACCTTCGTGTTATTATTTTTCTAATGAGATTTAGCATAGTACTCCGTGGCATGCCCATGCACATGACACGCAAGTACTTACTTACTTTTGATCCGACTTACATTTGATCTTACTAGCTACAAAATTTAAATTACATTAAATTGAAACATATCTCCGGCATCCGCGGGCTTTTGGTTCCCGCCGCACATTTGAAAGTGCTGTCCTCCGGCTTTTTGCCTTTGCACCGTGTGCAGTTCTTGGACGTTTGGAATCATGGCATGGCTAACGTGATGACTGACTAGCTAGACCTTTTCAGTGGTTTTCCATTTGCGGGTATTTCCTCGTAAATGAGGGAGAGCGATCGCAGCAATGGTGCTCACCACTAGACACTCCCGGCCAGTTAGGCTAGAAACACACGCCCTGATCAAGCATGCTGTTTCCGGCCCCACCGTCTAGGTCATCTAGTCGCTCCACACGTAAGCCAGCCATATTCAATGCACAAGGATACACATTTCCATCACCATTCATCTTCATCATCCTGAACGACTCGAAAACGCGGAAAAGATAACGGCAGGCTCGAGCTACCATGGTCCGGATTCTCCCGATTTCTGGCCTGCGCTGGTTGTCTCTTTGATATCTCCGTTGGGAACGACTCAAACACGCGGACAAGATAACGGCAGGCTCGAGCTACCATGGTCCGGATTCTCCCGATTTCTGGCCTGCGCTGGTTGTCTCCTTGATATCTCCGTTGGGAGTATATGTAGCACATATCCCAGAGCTCCCCTCGACCACCGCGGCCCCAGCAACTCCAGCCCCAGCCTAGGGGAATACAGCAGTAGTGTAGAATAGTTAGACAGTGGCCTTGTACATGCCCGCCTACTACAGGCACTATACCAGCTTAGGCCTAGCCTTTTTAGTCATGTACATGTGTGCCTATACATGTGTGCCTGTACATGTGTGCCCCCCCCATGGATGATGCCTTCAACATTTAGCCATGCTTTGTCTATAATGGGACCCCCATGGATGTTGCATTAAGAACTTAGCCATGCTATGCCATGCAGAGAGATGCTCTCTGTCGAGAAGCCATGCCCTAGCCCTTGCATAGCCATGATGATCTTCCTCCCCCGTGCCAGGATCCCCTTAGCTGGGTTGAACCTGAGACAGCATGGTGGTGCCGGTGCCCTTGCGGCACCTAGAGCAAGTGTTGCTTACATTCCCACCCTTGCATGAAGTAGCCTAGGATGTATTTAAAGCCATATGCCCCTTCTCAGGGATATGTGCTACATTGACTCCCAACGGAGTGATGTTGATAATTAATTAATTAATTAATGTGTGCCTATGATGAGCCACCCTCCAGATGATGCCTAGCTTTATTTAATTATGCAGTGCCCATGCAGGGAGTAACTCTCTGCTGAGACGCCATGCCCTAGCTTTTTGGTATAGCTATGCTGATCTTCCCCCCCATGACAGGCTCCCCCTTCGCTGGGCATAGCTTGAAGATCATGGGGATGCAAGTGCCCTGGTGCACCTAGAGCAAGGGTCCTTTACATCCCCACCCTTGCAGGAAGTAGCTTAGGATGTATGATAGGCCATGTGCCCCCCTCTCAGGGGCTATGTGCTACATATACTCCCAACGGAGTTATGTTACAATTCAATTCAATTCAATTCAATTCAATATCCCAGAGCTGGCTGGACTGCATTCAGACCTGGCTGGACTGCCTGGGCCTGGAGGCGCGGGCGGTGGGGCTGGAGATTAGTGTCAAAACCGAGGCGATGGTGATGGGGGCCTCCAGTAAACCACCGCTGCCGCGCCTGCTCGACGGGACGGAGGTCCCGTTCCGCGACCGCTTCAAGCTGTTGGGGAGCTGGCTTCCTGACACCGCCGACGATGTGGACACCCGCATCGGCCTTGCCTGGGCCAAGCTCCGTTCGCTCACACCCTACTGGCGCTTGAAGGGCCTGGGCGGGCACCGCAAGCGCATGCTCTTCAAGGTCCTCGTCCTCACGGTGCTCACGTATGGCGCCGAGGCGTGGACCCTCCCACCCAAACTGGCAGCAAGGCTAGACGGCACGGTTTACAGGATGCTCCGACAGGTCCTTAACGTAGGTTTTTCCGAGCGTCCGTCATCAGAGTCTTTGTATCATGGCATGCCTCGTGTTTCGGACGAGATTAGGCAGCGTAGTCCTGATAGCATTTGAAGGACACCTTGCCCGCACCAGCCAGGTCAACACCACCCTTGGTCTGGCTGGCCCCCAGCGGCTTGGCCAGCCAGGGCGGCACATTCTGACCTGGCCCGGCCCCGAGCTAGGACATTGACAAAAGGGTAGGGAAACCTGTCACGAACTACGTTCAGATGTTGCTGGACGACCTAGTGGTCCCAGCCCAGTTTGAGCACCGCATCCACTCTGTCTCCCGTCTTTGGACTGCCATCAGTGCATGCAGGACAAGACGCGGTGGAAGAAGATTGTCAAGGCACACACGCCCGACCCTGTGGGCAAGCCACCTCCCCCCAAGCGGAGGAGGCGTTTTGATGAGTAGTGTAGTTAGGATTTTCTAGATAGCTTAGAGTTAGGATAGTTCGATCACGCGGCTTCCTCCACCCCATCCATCATGGAATATGTGCTACATGACCCCCCCACGGAGGCATGTTATAATTTAATTTAATTTAATTTTAATATCCCAGAGAACACCTCCCATCACGACCTGGGCGGACATGCTTAAGCAACATACCACCTCCACCACCTCCGCCGTCGCAGCCCAGCTCCAGCGGCAGACGCTTGACCTCCGCGAGGATCTAGGCCGAGCTCGCCAAGCGCAGCCTCAACGCCATACTCAAGAACTTCGACATGGAAGAAGGTGAGAATTCCGAGAAGCTTGCACGTGCGTTTGAGAGCAAAATCCTTGCACGCATGGGCCTTCTTGGTGAGATCAAGCTGACCCGGCGCCCACCGCCTCCCCCGCGCGCGGGGTATAAGGCAGGGGCGCCTCCGCTTCTTCTCATCTTTGAGAGCCCATCGGACAAGATTTTGTTTCTCAGACGCCGCAAGCGGCTCGAGAAGACTCACTTCACGGCGTGGACGACGACTTGACCCTGGCACAGCAACAACGGCGACGGGAGCTATGGCCGACCTACCTCCAGCTCCGGCAGACCAAGGCGGGCCAGCCGGTGTACTGGAAGGGGGCGGCCATGTACGTCGGCCACAAGCCCTGGCACGCGACCCCCTCGACCACCGCGGCCCCAGCAACTCCAGCCCCAGCCTAGGGGAATACAGCAGCAGTAGTGTAGAATAGTTAGACAGTGGCCTTGTACATCATGCTAGGCAGTGCATGCCCGCCTAGCTACTACAGGCACTATACCAGCTTAGGCCTAGCCTTTTTAGTCATGTACATGTGTGCCTATGCTGAGCCACCCTCCAGATGATGCCTAGCTTTATTTAATTATGCAGTGCCCATGCAGGGAGTCCCTCCCTGCCGGCTGAGAAGCCATGCCCTATAGCTCTTGTATAGCCGGCCATGATGATCTTCCCCCACATGACATACTCCCCCTTAATTAATTAATTAATTAAAATCATAGCTCCGTGGGGAGCATATGTAACACATAGCCCTGAGAAAGGGGCATCTATGGGTTTGTAATACAATCAGGGCGACAACCTGCAGGTGTAGGATGTACAACTATCACCTGCTCTGGGTGCACTAGGTGCACCTGCACCGCCATGATGGTTCATGCCTCCTAAACAAGCACAGGCACCCAGGGGGGGCTTGAGGAGAGGGCCTAGAAGGCCTGCATGACATATGGGGTGGAAGGTATATGGCTAGGCTATAGCTAGGGTACACATGGCCTCTCAGCAGGGAGTAACTCCCTGCATGGGCAAAGCATGACTCGAAATTGCTACGGCTATATTGCAAGGGCGGGTGTGGGCCCATCACGTAGGCATACATGGCCACGTCACTAAGCTTTCTAGTCTACGTACACTACTGCTATATATTCCCTAGGCTGGGGTGGCTGGGGTGACTGGGGCGGCAGGGGTCGCCTGCCAGGGCTTGTGGGCGACGTAGATGTCCGCCCCGGCCCTTCCAGTAGATCGGCTTCTGCCCCGCCGTCTGCCGAAGCTGGAGGTAGGTCGGCCATAACTCCCGTCGCCGTTGTTGCTGCGTCAAGGTCAAGTCGTCGTCCAGCGTGTAGGCGGTCCCCCCAAGCCGCTTGCGACACTTGAGGAACTCCATCTTATATCCGCCATGGTGTCAAAGGTGAGGAGCAAGGGGGAGGGGCCGGCCTCAGTTACCCCGCGAGCGGGGAAGGCGGGTCACCCGCCGCGGCTTGCCCTTACCAGTGATAGCCATGGGGACAAGGATTTTGTTCTCAAACGCCCTGGCAAGGGTCTCGGGGGTCTCGTCCTGCAGCGGGTCGAAGTGCTTGACTATGACGTTAAGGCTGCGCTTGGCGAGCTCGGCCTCGATCCTCGCGGAGGTCCAGCGTCTGCTGCTTAAGGTGGGCGGCGACGGCGGAGGTGGTGGAGGTGGCGTGCTGCTTAAGCATGTCCGCCCAGGTCGGGATGGGAGGAGCATCGCCGGCATGGCCAGCAGGGGCTGGCCGAGCGGCGATGTCCTTCACCGCCTGGGCGGTGATGCCGGCGGTGTTCTGCAAGCATTCGATGGCTATGGCATTGTCCTGCAGGCGCTTGTCGATGGCGAGGAGCTGGGCGGTGAGGGCGTCGGTTGTGGTGGAGGTGGAGGCGAGGAGCTTGGAGGTGGCGGTGGTGGTGGAGGAGAGGAGGGGAAGCTCGGCAGCCAGCGTGCCCCCCATGGCCGCCACATCTGCGGCGAGGGGGGTTACGTGCTGCACGCGAGGGCCTGGTTGATGATGGAGCGGATTTCGGAGGTGGAATTCATGGAGGTGGGGGCCCAGATCTCGGCGACAGAGCGCCCGAGGAGGGAGCAGAGGGCGATAAGCTGAAGGCAGGGGCGGGGGAGGCTGGGCAGATCCGGCATGTAAGTACCGGCCACGCCACCTCCAGGCCCGGAGTGAGGCGACCGAGGTCGTCAAGGTGCCGGCACAGGGCAAGAAGCGAGGTGCGCGACCCGTAAAACACGGCGCTCATGAAAAGGGTGGGCTTTGCGTTGCAGTTTGCCCACCATGCGGCTGATTCGGCGTCAAAGTCGAGTTCTTTCCAGCCAGGCTCGGCAGGGGGCGCCGGATCCTCAGGGCGGCTGCGTTTAGGCTCAGGCGATGCAGAGGGCGAGGCAAGCCCGTGAGGGGGCTGGGCAACGTACCACCAGTGCACGACTAGTGTCACCGCTACCTTCCGGACCTGTGAGCGGAGCTGCAGCCGGAGCTGCAGACGTATTTTCATTGCCTAACGCATTCGCCAGGCTGCGTTGCGTTGTTGTGCGTTTGCTCGTCATAATAGCAGTTCGCGTAACAGCTGCAGGCTGGTCACAATACTGCGTTACAGCTGTAACCGTTTATAGTAGCAGATGCGCCTAGAAAAGATGCATCGGTTGCAAGTGATCTGACGGAATTTGGGGCTCAGACGCGAAAGTTCTGAGCTCCGCCGTCAGCCATTAATTAATTAATTATCAACATCACTCCGTTGGGAGTCAAATTATGTAGCACATAGCCCTGAGAAGGGGCATATGGCTTTTAATACATCCTAGGCTACTTCATGCAAGGGTGGGAATGTAAGCTACCCGTGCTCTAGGTGCACCAGGGCACCCGCACCACCATGCTGCATGTCTCAGGTTCAACCCTCCTAAGGGGGGGGATCCTGGCACGGGGGAGGAAGATCATCATCATTGGCTATACAAGAGCTGGGACATGGCTTCTCGACAGAGAGCATCTCTCTGCATGGCATAGCATGGCTAAATTCTTAATGCAACATCCAAATTCAGTCAGGCTACTTGCATCAGATGCGTCTTTTCTAGACGCATCTGCTAGTATAATCGGTTACGGCTGTAACGCAGTATTTTGCAAATGCCACCAAACGCAGCCTTGACAAACATTTTGAGCTGTCGTCGGCATTCCCGTCGACAGCAGCACGTGCGACATCAACTCCTGCGGACGCCAACCTTTTCGCGCTGATCGAAGCTCTCCCCCCCGGTCTGCCTCGATCCCTCGACGCAGTGCTCTATACGCCAAATTCGTCGCCCATTCCCAAGAAAACCCGAACTTCCCATACCAAATGGGACGTCCGCCGCTTCGGCGCCGGCCAGCGGGATTTTTGCATCTTGGAAATCTTTACGCTCGGTCACGAAGGAACAATGTGACGATGTTATCAAGTTCCTGGCCCGCCATGACGAACTTTTCCTGCCTACCCCTGGCGACAAGGTCACCAAGCCCGCCTGGGAATCGGGCTGCTTCAAGAACCGGAGGCATACTTGAAGGCAGTCATCATGTGCAGCTACCTGCGCTGCGACGCCCAGGACATCACCCAGATTGGCTACGCTGGCCTCCGGAGCCTCCTGCATGAACGCAGACGGGCAGCCACAGCAGCTGCAGCATCCCCGCAGAGCAGCACCTCCCCCAGCACGGACTCCATCCGAGCTGCAGTGGCGGAGCAGCTGGCGCCGATGGCTGAGCAGCTCGCCGCCCGGAACGCGCCTGACGGCCCATGCACTCAACACTCTCTCGGCCAAGGTCAACAACATTGAAGCCAGAGTCGCCCAGCCTCAGTTTACTGCTACGCAAGAGCACATTGCCACCAAAGTTTCCGAGGCCACAGCCACTGTGACCACCCGCCTTAACCAGGTGGAAGGCCGAGTCGGCCATGGCACCGTGAAACTTGAGGCAGTTGCTGCCAAGGTAGACGCCCTGGCCACGCAGGTCCCCGAGATCGCCGAGCGAACGGCCACCATCGCCGCCCAACCTGCTGGTAGGGCTAGCGATGACCCCTCGACTCGCGCCTCCTGGGCGGACTTGCTCAAGAGCCAGGCATCCTCTACCACGACCGCCATCACCACCAAGCTCCAGGAGCTGGAAGACACGCGCCGCGAGGCCGCTGACCGCGACCGTCGCCACTGCCGGGTCATCCTCAGGCGCTTCGACATGCCGCCGGAGGAGAACCCAGACTCTCTTCTCGACGAGCTGAAGAAACAGCTCTTGGCGTGCATGCAGCTGCCCTAGGTGCGATACTGCAGGGCGCCTACCGCCTGCCCCATCCACGGGCCAAGGCTGGGCCGGCCCCTCCAGTGGTCCTCACCTTCAGCGACATCACAGCCCGAGTTCGGTTCCTCTCTCGCCGCAAGAGGCTGGTGAACACCTCCTGGTCGCTTGACGACGACCTGACGCCAGCCCAGCAGCAGCAACGCCGCGATCAGTGGCCCGACTACATCCGCCACAAGACCAACCCCGAGAAGCCCCAAGTGTACTGGCGGGGCGGGGACCTCTATATCAACAAGAAACTGTGGAAGCCCCCCCGGGCTTCCCCGGGATAGAGCACTCCAGCTAGTTGTCTAGATGGGGGCAATCGATTATGGGATAGCTTAGGCATTACAGCACTTGAAACGATATTAGCGCACAGCGTTATGGTACCTTCAATTAGCTCTGGCACCTTGTGGCCATCAGCTTGCGCCTTAATTAGCCGACGTCTTGAGCCCACCTCACATTTGTAGCATAAGCTATGCGTCAGCCTACCTATGGTATTGCACTGGTTGTATTGCACCCACAGTGTTGCGCCCCGGCACCATGCCGTGGAGAGAGCGCTCTGTGGCCTGCCCACCTGCGGCAGTGAGAGAAGCTAGGGCGCCCTCCCTCCTTCTCCCTGTGTATATAGGGTTGAAGGTTCCTTTACTCTGTATTGGCACCCACGTGACGCAGTCACGTGCTTATTAATTAATTAATCCATGGGGGTCCCATTATAGGCCTGGCTTGGCTAAATTCTGAAGGCAACATCCATGGGGGCCATTATGGGCGCACATGCGCGTGGGCCACATGCTAGGCCGGCTATAAGCCTTACTACTAATCTACACTACTGGTATATATATTCCTAGTCTGAGGTGGCAGGAGGCTGCCAGGGCTTGTGGTCAACGTGGATGACCGCCCCCCTCCAGTATACCGGCTTCCCCCTTGCGCTCTGCCGGAGCTGAAGGTAGGTCGGCCATAGCTCGCGTCGCCGCTGTTGCTGGGCCAGGGTCAAGTCGTCGTCCAGCGTGAAGCGAGTCTCCGAGAGCTTCTTGCGGCATTTAAGGAACTCCAGCTTGTCCGCCACATGTACTTAAAGGTGAGGAGCACGGGTGCCGGGCCAGCCTTCGAAGGACACTATACCGTGCATGGATCCCCCGCGCGCGGGGGAGGCGGACAGCCGACATGTCCAGCTCACCAGTGAGTAACATGGGGGCAAGAATGGCGCGCTTAAATGCCTCAAGAAGGCTCGTGGAGGTCTCACCTGCCGGCTGGTCGAAGTGCTTGACGATGACATTGTGGCTGCGCCGGGCGATGTCGGCTTCCTCGCGGAGGTCGAGGGCTTGTTGCTTGAGCTGTGCCGAGATGGTGGAGGTGGTGGAGGTGGTGTGCTGCTTAAGCAAGTCCGCCCAGGTGGAGGGAGCATCGCCGGCCGGGCCAGCAGGCGCCGGCTGGGCGGCGATGTCCTTCACCGCCTGGGCGGTGAGGCCGGCGGTGTCATGCAAGCTCTCAAGGGCGTCGGCGGTGGCTTGAAGGCGTTGGTCGAGGTCGAGGAGCTGGGCTTTGATGTCGGCAGTGGAGGCGGAAATGGCAGCGGAGGTGGCGGTGAGGTGAGAAAGTTTGAACAGCAGCCAGCGGACCACCCATTGCTGCGACGTCAGCAGCAAGGGGGGTCACTTGCTGCTGAAAGGCTTCCATGAGGATGGAACGGAGGGTGGGGGCGGAGATGGATGGAGCCCAGATCTCGCCGCGTCAGAGCGTCAATGGAGAAGGGAGTTGAGGATGGCGTGCTGGAGACGGGGCCGTGGGGAGCCGAAAACCATGCTGACGTTGTGCCAGCGGTTGCCGTCAGTGCAGAGGAGGCGGCCGGTGGCGTGGAGATGGAGGCACAGGTCGTAAAGCGAGGCGTAGTCCCCATAGAAGATGCAGTGCATAGCAGCGTCCGGGGACATGTTGGTCCAGTCGTGATCATCGACCTGGAAAGGTTGGAGCCGAAAGCGCGGTTCCGAGGGGCGTGAAGACCCTCCTGTTTTGGCGGCGGAGCGGGCGCGTTTCTAAAGGGTCGATCAGGCGATGCCGATGGCGAGGCATTAAGCCCGGGAGGGTTCGGGGCGAGCACCAGTGCGCGACTAGTGTCACCGCTGCCTTCCGGATCTGCACAACGGTCTGAAAGTGCCAAAAAACAGCCTTATAACTCCTGTACGATGCAAATATTGTCGAAACATGCTAGATCTTGGTAGGTAGCATGTTCAGGACACCAGTAGAAGGACTGCAACTTTCCAGACTTACCGGACCTCAGCTGACCTATTTTTGGCATGTCTATTTTTAGCAGTTTTCCAGATTTTAATATAAACAAATATATTCTAATATGCAAATAAAGAGTTCTTGACCTGGCTGTTTGCAAGTAAGTTGATACTCGTGACTAATGACTGTGCACAAGATCTGATGGTCATCCAACCGCATTTGGTAACAAAATGCCACCAAATGCTACTAGCAAAAATGTGCGTTTTAAGTTTTTTGTATTTTCCATCACATTTCATTGCAGTTTCCATACAAGCTGTGCTCGGTTGAGGCTGGAAACTTGTATAGGCATCTTAAGCATCATTATTATAGACATCCCACAAAAATTCAGGTCCATCGTAGGGTATTTGATGTCAGTTTGCTCACAAATGTTACCAAAAATGCACGTTTTTCGTATTTTTCATCACATTCCATGGCAGTTTCCATACAAGATGTGCTCAGTCCAGGCTGGAAACTTGCATGCATCTTAGCCATCATTATTTTAGACATTGCACAAAAATTCAGAACCATCAGAGGGTATTTGATGTCAGTTTGCTCACAAATGTTACCAAAAATGCACGTTTTTCGTAGTTTTCATCACATTTCATTGCAGTTTCCGTACAAGATGTGCTCTGTTGAGGCTGGAAACTTGCATGCATCTTAGCCATCATGATTTTAGACATTCCACAGAAATTCAGGCCCATCATATTCTATTTGGTAGAGTTATCAATGCCATACCTGCCAGTTTCCATTACAAATTCTTTCCCAGGGATGCGAAACTGCCAGTGTGGAATATCAAGGAGACAATCTGGTCAACTCAAATAAGATGACTCACTAAAACATGGAAACCATTCACGAGTGATATAAGACAACCTCCAGGAGACATACATAAAAGTTCATTGATATAGACACAGCTGACAATATGCACATGTGGCCATGTGGATGCTCACGCAATCTCTATTCTACGGAGGAGCTTGCTGAACATAACATTGGCAGCTGCATGTCGCATGCATGGCTAGAAAGGTCATTTTACACGTGCACCCACAGCATGCCAAGTAATGTAGCTGCAAATTACTCAACAGGCGGCATGGCGCTTATGCGGTTGCGCGCCCTCATTTCGGTATCGCTAGGAGGTAGTGGCACCTCCCTGCACAATCTCTGCCTGACCTTGTCAGCCTTCATGCACATGTGGGTGGGTGGGTGGGTGGGTGGGTGGGTGGGTGGGTGGGTGGGTGGGTGGGTGTGGTGGGTGGGTGGGTGGGTGGTGGGTGGGTGGGTGGGTGGGTGGGTGGGTGGGTGGGTGGTGGGTGGGTGGGTGGGTGGGTGGGTGGGTGGGTGGGTGGGTGGGTGGGTGGGTGGGTGGGTGGTGGGTGGGTGGGTGGGTGGGTGGGTGGTGGGTGGGTGGGTGGGTGGGTGGGTGGGTGGGTGGGTGGGTGGGTGGGTGTGGGTGGTGGGTGGGTGGGTGGGTGGGTGGGTGGGTGGGTGGTGGTGGGTGGGTGGGGGGTGGGTGGGTGGGGTGTGGGTGGGTGGGTGGGTGGGTGGGTGGGTGGGTGGGTGGGTGGGTGGTGGGTGGGTGGGTGGGTGGGTGGTGGGTGGGTGGGTGGGTGGTGGGTGGGTGGGTGGGTGGGTGGGTGGTGGGTGGGTGGGTGGGTGGGTGGGGGGTGGGTGGGTGGGTGGGGGTGGGTGGGTGGTGGGTGGGTGGGTGGGTGGGTGGGTGGGTGGGTGGGTGGGTGGGTGGGTGGGTGGGTGGGTGGGTGGGTGGTGGGTGGTGGGTGGGTGGGTGGGTGGGTGGGTGGGTGGGTGGGTGGGTGGGTGGATGGGTGGGTGGGTGCCTGGGTGGCTGGGTGGGTGCCTGGGTGGGTGCCTGCCTGGGTGGGTGCCTGGGTGGGTGCCTGGGTGAGTGCCTGGGTGGGTGCGTGGGTGGGTGCGTGGGTGCGTGGGTGCGTGAGTGCGTGGGTGCGTGAGTGCGTGAGTGCGTGAGTGCGTGAGTGCGTGCGTGCGTGCGTGCGTGCGTGCGTGCGTGCGTGCGTGCGTGCGTGCGTGCGTGCGTGCGTGCGTGCGTGCGTGCGTGCGTGCGTGCGTGCGTGCGTGCGTGCGTGCGTGCGTGCGTGCGTGCGTGCGTGCGTGCGTGCGTGCGTGCGTGCGTGCGTGCGTGCGTGCGTGCGTGCGTGCGTGCGTGCGTGCGTGCGTGCGTGCGTGCGTGCGTGCGTGCGTGCGTGCGTGCGTGCGTGCGTGCGTGCGTGCGTGCGTGCGTGCGTGCGTGCGTGCGTGCGTGCGTGCGTGCGTGCGTGCGTGCGTGCGTGCGTGCGTGCGTGCGTGCGTGCGTGCGTGCGTGCGTGCGTGCGTGCGTGCGTGCGTGCGTGCGTGCGTGCGTGCGTGCGTGCGTGCGTGCGTGCGTGCGTGCATGCGTGCGTGCGTGCGTGCGTGCGTGCATGCGTGCGTGCGTGCGTGCGTGCGTGCGTGCGTGCGTGCGTTATCCGAGCTTTTGCTCACCCTATCTGCGTTATAGCGGGACTACGGAAGTCTGGGGTGCGGCCGAATAGACTTTGCCGCGTAAGACTAGGAGGAGGAGGTGCGCCGGCTGTGACCGGTAGTGGTTCGTTCCGCCTGTGTGCGGTCTACCGCCTGCGCGCGGTAGAAAGACTTAGAAAATCTGTACGAATTTGTGAAAACGAACCTTTAATAGCAGTGGCACAAGTGACGGGGGGAGGGTAGGGGCAGACCTGGCGCAGCGCCAGCGCCAGCGCCGGTACCACTGTAATTTCAGTACCAACGCCAGCGCCAGCGCCGCGCCAGCCTGACGGCCCTTGTGAACTATAGCATTTAGGCGGACGAGGCAATGGCAGCAAAGCCTCTTTTGGTCCCCCACCCACCCACCCTGAACTTGTATTACCAGTTGTCCGAAAGAGGCCCGGGGAATAGGCATAAGTCCACTTTTGTGGCAGCCACCCAAAGACCCCTTTAGCACTTGTTAGGAGCCCTACAGTGCATGTTGGCTCTATTAAGTTGTACTTATTTGTAAAAAACTATTGTTGTCTGGTGCAACCCAAGCGTCATGCAGTAGGTTAGCGTTAGAAGTGGATGCGTGCGTGCGTGCGTGCGTGCGTGCGTGCGTGAGTGGTGTGGGTGGGTGGGTGGGTGGGTGGGTGGGTGGGTGGGTGGTGGGTGGTGGGTGGGTGGGTGGGTGGGTGGGTGGGTGGGTGGGTGGGTGGGTGGGTGGGTGGTGGGTGGGTGGGTGGGTGGGTGGGTGGGTGGGTGGGTGCATGGGTGGGTGGGTGGGTGGGTGGGTGGGTGGGTGGGTGGGTGGGTGGGTGGGGGTGGGTGGGTGGTGGGTGGGTGGGGGTGGTGGGTGGGTGGGTGGGTGGGTGGGTGGTGGGTGGGTGGGTGGGTGGGTGGGTGGTGGGTGGGTGGGTGGGTGGGTGGGTGGGTGGGTGCATGGGTGGGTGGGTGGGTGGTGGGTGGGTGGGTGGGTGGGTGGGTGGGTGGGTGGGGGTGGGTGGGTGGGTGGGTGGGTGGGTGGGTGGGTGGGTGGGTGGGTGGGTGGTGGGTGGGTGGGTGGGTGGGTGGGTGGGTGGGTGGGTGGGTGGGTGGGTGGTGGTGGGTGGGTGGGTGGGGGTGGGTGGGTGGGTGGGTGGGTGGGTGGGTGGGTGGGTGGTGGGTGGGTGGGTGCCGGGTGGGGTGGGTGGGTGGTGGTGGGTGGGTGGGTGGGTGGGTGGGTGGGTGGGTGGTGGTGGGTGGGTGTGGGTGGGTGGGTGGGTGGGTGGGTGGGTGGGTGGGTGGGTGGGTGGGTGGTGGGGGGGGGGGTGGGTGGGTGGGTGGGTGGGTGGTGGTGGGTGGGTGGGTGGGTGGGTGGGTGGGTGGGTGGGTGGGTGGGTGGGTGGGTGGGGTGGGTGGGTGGGTGGGTGGGTGGGTGGGTGGGTGGGTGGGTGGGTGGTGGGTGGGTGGGTGGGTGGGGGTGGGTGGGTGGGTGGGTGGGTGGGTGGGTGGGTGGGTGGGTGGGTGGGTGGGTGGGTGGGTGGGTGGATGGGTGGGTGGGTGCCTGGGTGGGTGCCTGGGTGGGTGCCTGCCTGCCTGGGTGGGTGCCTGGGTGGGTGCCTGGGTGAGTGCCTGGGTGGGTGCGTGGGTGGGTGCGTGGGTGCGTGGGTGCGTGAGTGCGTGGGTGCGTGAGTGCGTGAGTGCGTGAGTGCCGGTGAGTGCGTGCGTGCGTGAGTGCGTGCGTGCGTGCGTGCGTGCGTGCGTGCGTGCGTGCGTGCGTGCGTGCGTGCGTGCGTGCGTGCGTGCGTGCGTGCGTGCGTGCGTGCGTGCGTGCGTGCGTGCGTGCGTGCGTGCGTGCGTGCGTGCGTGCGTGCGTGCGTGCGTGCGTGCGTGCGTGCGTGCGTGCGTGCGTGCGTGCGTGCGTGCGTGCGTGCGTGCGTGCGTGCGTGCGTGCGTGCGTGCGTGCGTGCGTGCGTGCGTGCGTGCGTGCGTGCGTGCGTGCGTGCGTGCGTGCGTGCGTGCGTGCGTGCGTGCGTGCGTGCGTGCGTGCGTGCGTGCGTGCGTGCGTGCGTGCGTGCGTGCGTGCGTGCGTGCGTGCGTGCGTGCGTGCGTGCGTGCGTGCGTGCGTGCGTGCGTGCGTGCGTGCGTGCGTGCGTGCGTGCGTGCGTGCGTGCGTGCGTGCGTGCGTGCGTGCGTGCGTGCGTGCATGCATGTCGTGCGTGCGTGCGTGCGTGCGTGCGTGCGTGCGTGCGTGCGTGCGTGCGTGCGTGCGTGCGTGCGTGCGTGCGTGCGTGCGTTATCCGAGCTTTTGCTCACCCTATCTGCGTTATAGCGGGACTACGGAAGTCTGGGGTGCGGCCGAATAGACTTTGCCGCGTAAGACTAGGAGGAGGAGGTGCGCCGGCTGTGACCGGTAGTGGTTCGTTCCGCCTGTGTGCGGTCTACCGCCTGCGCGCGGTAGAAAGACTTAGAAAATCTGTACGAATTTGTGAAAACGAACCTTTAATAGCAGTGGCACAAGTGACGGGGGGAGGGTAGGGGCAGACCTGGCGCAGCGCCAGCGCCAGCGCCGGTACCACTGTAATTTCAGTACCAACGCCAGCGCCAGCGCCGCGCCAGCCTGACGGCCCTTGTGAACTATAGCATTTAGGCGGACGAGGCAATGGCAGCAAAGCCTCTTTTGGTCCCCCACCCACCCACCCTGAACTTGTATTACCAGTTGTCCGAAAGAGGCCCGGGGAATAGGCATAAGTCCACTTTTGTGGCAGCCACCCAAAGACCCCCTTTAGCACTTGTTAGGAGCCCTACAGTGCATGTTGGCTCTATTAAGTTGTACTTATTTGTAAAAAACTATTGTTGTCTGGTGCAACCCAAGCGTCATGCAGTAGGTTAGCGTTAGAAGTGGATGCGTGCGTGCGTGCGTGCGTGCGTGCGTGCGTGAGTGGTGGGTGGGTGGGTGGGTGGTGGGTGGGTGGGTGGGTGGGTGGGTGGGTGGGTGGGTGGGTGGGTGGGTGGGTGGGTGGGTGGGTGGGTGGGTGGGTGGGTGGGTGGGTGGGTGGTGGGTGGGTGGGTGCATGGGTGGGTGGGTGGGTGGGTGGGTGGGTGGGTGGGTGGGTGGGTGGGTGGGTGGGTGGGTGGGTGGGTGGGTGGGTGGGTGGGTGGGTGGGTGGGTGGGTGGGTGGGTGGGTGGTGGGTGGGGGGGTGGGTGGGTGGGTGGTGGGTGGGTGGGTGGGTGGGTGGGTGGGTGGGTGGGTGGGTGGGTGGGTGGGTGGGTGGGTGGGTGGGTGGGTGGGTGGGTGGGTGGGTGGGTGGGTGGGTGGGTGGGTGGTGGGTGGGTGGGTGGGTGGGTGGGTGGGTGGGTGGGTGGTGGGTGGGTGGGTGGGTGGGTGGGTGGGTGGGTGGGTGGGTGGGTGGGTGGGTGGGTGGGTGGGTGGTGGGTGGGTGGGTGGGTGGGTGGGGGGTGCATGGTGGGTGGGTGAGTGAGTGATCGAGTGAGTGAGTGAGTGAGTGAGTGAGTGAGTGAGTGAGTGAGTGAGTGAGTGAGTGAGTGAGTGAGTGAGTGAGTGAGTGAGTGAGTGAGTGAGTGAGTGAGTGAGTGAGTGAGTGAGTGAGTGAGTGAGTGAGTGAGTGAGTGAGTGAGTGAGTGAGTGAGTGAGTGAGTGAGTGAGTGAGTGAGTGAGTGAGTGAGTGAGTGAGTGAGTGAGTGAGTGAGTGAGTGAGTGAGTGAGTGAGTGAGTGAGTGAGTGAGTGAGTGAGTGAGTGAGTGAGTGAGTGAGTGAGTGAGTGA
>RPFO01000104.1:4908976-4930706 GCA_009746045.1 Mesostigma viride | reverse complement strand
CTCCCTCCCTCCCTCCCTCCTCCCCTCCTCCCCTCCCTCCCCGTCCTCTCCTCCCCCTCCCTCCCTCCCTCCCTCCCTCCCTCCCTTCCTCCCTCCCTCCCTCCTCCTCCCCTTCCCATCCCTCCCTCCCTCCCTCCTCTCCCCCCTCTGTCCCTCCCTCCCTCCCCCTCCCTCCCCTCCCTCCCTCCCTCCTCCCTCCCTCCCCCCTCCTCCCTCTCCTCCCTCCCTCTCCTCCTCCCTCCCTCCCGAATTTCCCTTGATCCCCTCCCTCCCTTCTCGTCCCCCCCTCCCTCCCTCCCTCCCTCCCTCCCTTCCCCTCCCCCCTCCCTCCCTCCCTCCTCCCTCCCTCCCTCCCTCCCCTCCCTCCCTCCCCTCCCTCCCTCCCTCCCCTCCCTCCTCCCTCCTTCCCTCCCTCCCTCCCTCCCTCCCCTCCCTCCCTCCCTCCCCTCCCCCTCCTCCTCCCTCCCTCCCTCCCTCCCTCCCTCCCTCCCTCCCTCCTCCCTTCCCTCCCTCCCTCCCTCCCTCCCTCCCCCCTCCCTCCCTCCCTCCCCCTCCCTCCCTCACCTCCCTCCCTCTCCCTCCCTCCCTCCCCCTCCCTCCCTCCCTCCCTCCCTCCCTCCCTCCCTCCTCCCTCCCTCCCTTCCCTCCTCCTCCCCCTCCGGCCTCCCTCCCTCGCTCCCTCCCTCCCCTCCCTCCCTCCCTCCCTCCTCCCTCCCTCCCTCCCTCCCTCCCTCCCTCCCTCCCTCCCTCCCCCCCTCCTCCTCCTCCCCTCCCTTCCCTCCCTCCCTCCCTCCCTCCCTCCCTCCCTCCCTCCCTCCCCCCCCTCCCTCCCTCCCTCCCTCCCTCCCTCCCTCCCTCCCTCCCTCCCTCCCTCCCTCCCTCCCTCCCTCCTCCCCTCCCTCCCTCCCCTCCCTCCCTCCTCCCTCCCTCCCTCGTGAACTCACTCGTGGACTCACTCACTCGTGGCCCTCTCCCTCTCCTCTCCCTCTCCTCTCCCTCTCCCTCTCCTCTCCCTCTCCCTCTCCCTCCTCTCCTCTCCCTCTCTCTCCCTCTCCCTCTCCCTCTCTCTCCCTCTCCCTCTCCTCTCCCTCTCCCTCTCCCTCCCTCTCCCTCTCCCTCTCCCTCTCCTCTCCCTCTCCCTCTCCCTCTCCCCTCCCTCCCTCCCTCCCTCCCTCCCTCCCTCCCTCCCTCCCTCCCTCCCTCCCTCCCTCCCTCTCTCTCTCTCTCTCTCTCTCTCTCTCTCTCTCTCTCTCTCTCTCTCTCTCTCTCTCTCTCTCTCTCTCTCTCTCTCTCTCTCTCTCTCTCTCTCTCTCTCTCTCTCTCTCTCTCTCTCTCTCTCCCTCTCTCCCCCTCTCTCTCTCTCTCTCCCTCCCTCTCTCTCTCCCTCTCTCTCCCTCTCCCTCTTACCCCCCCCCCTTTTACAAACACCATAATTCTGCCAACGTCACTCTTCCTGGACCGTGTGATAGTTACGCCCGCCGTCGTTTCTTGTCTTACTGGAAGAGCACATGACCAACATTGGTTGTGCTAGTTACGCCCGCCGTCGTTTCTTTTGCCTTTTCGATGTCGAAATATATCTCGGGAAAGATGCACCCCCGTCAGTTAACTTGTCATCTTGTAAGCTCAATCTTTCCATGATAGTTACGCCCGCCGTCGTTTCTTTTGCATCTTCGATGTCGAAGTGTTTGTCGTGAAAGTTGCATCCCCGTCAGCTTCTTGTAAGATCAATGTTTCATGATAGTTACGCCCGCCGTCGTTTCTTTTTTATTTTCGATGTCGAAGAATATGTCGTGAAAGTTGCAGCGCGTTCGTGTCCATTGTGATCTTGTGATATCAAAGTTTCCCATGATAGTTACGCCCGCCGTCGTTTCTGTTGCTTCTCGTTCGTTTAAAATATCTAATGAAGTTTTTACCATCGTTCACCTAAAACAAATTACTTTAAATCTGCACCCGTTAAACCACACCCCCCTCGAAATGACTCCATGGTTGCAGAACAAATGTCAGAAGAAGAACAAAAAAATGCTTCGGAAACCACAAGCGCAAAAGGAAAGCCGATGACAATTTAGAGACCCTCTCGGAGGATGTGCCGGAGTTGGTTTCTTCGGATGACGAGTTTGAATACTCAAAAACATCAGGGGGACAAGTTCTTGAGAAAGCATGGAAGGTGTTTGTGACAAACGCGTTTGTGGAATGGATAAAAAAAAACTATTCCGAGGAATAGTAACTTGTTATTATAAAATAATAAATTAATGTTTATGAATTTTTTTGTTCGTTTTTTCCCTGAAAAAGATGGAGTCCGAGATCGTGAATGAAGTCTACGGAAGCGTCCTTCAAAACGTTTTCAAACAAGTTCGCTTTCTGTCGCGTGTCATATTCGAGGAAGTTCGAGTCGCGCAGGAGAGGACAGGCCGCCACTTGGCCGTTTTATTGGCGTTTGATTCGTTCAGCCAAATGGAGAGAATTATGTACGCCCAGCTAGCTGATATGAACTTCTGTATTCAAGAGGGTTTTTTCAGACCACAGATGGATCTAAGAGTGCCCATAGACCCAAGGACGGAGTTCCGCCTTTTGGTGTCGTTCATTACAAAGGGGCCAAAGATAGAGTTGGGGGAAGAGGAAGGGGCTCAGCTTGGGTGCACCTACGGGCGCGCATTTTACCCGAATGTTACGCATTCTCTGCGCGTGAGGGCTGATGCATGTGTAGGGGCAGTACCCCTCAACATGAACTTTTTCTTGCTCTCTGACCCGATCGTGAGGGATGGGGATCGCATGCGTAGTACGCGAAAGTGCTCCAAGGAGGGGTGTGGGTGCGAAACAGGACCTCATATCAAGTGGTGTAGAGGATGTAGGGATGCCAGATATTGCAGTGAGGAGTGCCAGCGTGCGGACTGGAGTAGGCATAAGGATAGATGCGAACGTCTGAGGCAAGCGAGGGAGGTGCTGGCAGGGGTGAAGTGGGGGGTTAACGTGACGACGATACTGGATAAAACTATGGGGTCTGATGTCGACTTCTCCTTCAACTTCCACGACGGCTCTGCCTCTTAGAAAAACTTGAAATGTAGAGTAATAACTTGTTTATATGATGTTATATTTAATGTTTAATGTTTAATGTTTATAACGTATCATTTTCCTCCTACGCGCAGGAAATGGTGGAGGTTAAGGAGAGTTTGGCCAAAAGGCAAAGGACCGACACACTTCGACATAATGGAAGGAGTCTTCCATTGTACATCAAAAAAATAGTCGAGGATTACTGGCTCGCTTCCGACTCGACTCCTCGTCCGAGTCCGGTGATACCGGACAGTGTCAAAGTCTGGAAGGTTTCAGCACATCAATCGCACATTGAATAGATAATGTTTTATCGCCATATTGCTGTTCGACAAGTTGCGCCTTGGGGCGTTTCTTTGCGCCAAATTTAAACCTTCGTATTAATAAACAAGTACAATAAAAAAATTTCAAAACGTTTTTTGAATTTTATTTTCCGGGGCCGGTATGTTATCGTAACTTGTCGCAGATGTCCGGTTCGACGGAAGATTCGTCCGATTCGTCTAGTCACCTCCTGATGGAGGATTGGCAACGACTTCAACAACACCAAGCGGTTGCCACTGTCATTCAGAGTGTTGCTCGCTCAATAGGGGCGCCGCGCAAGTGTGATGTGTCCACTTGCAAGAAAACCGCTCTCGGATTTGACTTGTATTGCCGAAAGCACGAAGAACATTCTCGTCACATCGAAAATGCCCTCAGTCGCGGACTTGGAATGGCGGGCGCCCTCGGACCTGGATTGGGGGGGGGCCCTGCGACTTCGCCTGGACATGACTGTCGGAGAGGTCGTGGGTGTAAATTTTGATTTCACCAGGGGAGACGAGTACTTCCTTGAAGATTGGATAGTCAAAGACTCCGCGACAGGTGCGGACTTGGCAAAGGGAGGCTACGTTGCCGGCGCCCAAGAAAATGGTTGGAGTAGCTTGAGATGCTTTTTGATGACGACACCTTTTGCCGACTCGCGTGACACGGATGTAAGCGAACTTTATCGGCGTATGTGTTTTGCACTCGCCGACATTCCGCTGATAACTCAACGAGAGTTCGATTTTCGCGTGGAAACAAAAGCCAAAGCGATTGTATCCGGCGTGAAGGCGATTGTGGAGGAGGAGCAGGATTCTCTGTGTGCAGAGTATTTGGAGAGAGTGGCCCCGATGAAGACGAGGAGGTCCGAAATCTATCCTGACACCGGCAACAAGGAGGCAAAGTTGGTGGCCGCCAAAGAAGAGATGTTCGCTCGTGTCGATGAAATGGCGGCGAAAGAGGTTCCGAGAGTTCGCTCGATCGGTTGTTGCAAAACCTGCAGAGAGTGGAACGAGTCGCGGGACAGTCTATATTGATATGAGTTGCGCCCGCCGGCGTTTCTCTGGTCTTGAATGCCCCCCCTCTACATACACATTATATTGTCTGGACATTCGTATGTAGTGACAATCGTAGTCGATGTGATTGCCATTCGTTTGTACGTAGAAAGTGGTTGTTGAGGAAGTTGCGCCCCAGGGCGTTTCTTTGTTGCATTTTCTTCAAATTTTAGCTCGCATAAATAGATGAAGATGACTTAATAAATGCCAGTTTTTTTTAATAATATAAACTACTCGCGGCCGGTATGTTCTGGTTTCGCAGATGTCCAGTCTGACGGTCGACATAAGGGGACGTCCATATCAGGACGCTGTTTTCCGGATTTTTGAGAAGGATCCCGAAAAGAAGTGCCGGGATAGGAAATGTAAAAAGCTGTCAATTACCGACATGGGTCTGTGTGGGGAACACATCGTAGCTTTTGGAAAGGACATGATTTCCCGTCATTTGCAACAATACGTTGACAACAATTGTGTGGGAGGGGCGCAGATGGACGTCCTTCTTGAGGATGGAGTGGACGGAGCCAAAAGGGCTGTAATTCGGCTGTCGGAAATGGATGATGACAAAGAGGACGTGAACATTCGCCTTAAGAGGCACGACGATAACACGGCCGATTGTGTGTTTGGGTCTCGAGGAGTGGCGGATGAGAGGCAGGTCTTCCATGATGCCGCGGAGAAGGTGGTGGAATGGATGATGGGTTGGTCAAATCTTGACGTTCGCATATTCAACCGTCTGACGTCTGATTTCCTTCTCCGGGGAAGTTTCAAGATGGTTGACCGTGCAAGGCAGTCCAGGAACCAGGTATCCGTTTCCATGGCCAGTCCGATCGCACGCATGATTGAGGGGGGCCCTCTTCCGCGCAACCTTGCCTCGAGATTTCGAAAATACCGTGAAGGGCTCGACCGAAAATCAGCAGCGATTTCCCATTCGCGAACCACTTATGGGTCGACGGAGGTGGTAACGGAATTTTTTTGCATTTCCTTGCCAATTGATTCTTTATGAGGGACATAGAGTTGTTTGTATAGAGAGTGAATTGACGAAAGTTGCGACGGCGGTCGCATCTTTTAGTGCGTCGTTCTCTTGTTATGAATCTCTGTTCATTCTGAATTATAACGTTGTTTGTACCTTGACATAATGATGCATTTTTTGTATTGAGTTGCGACGTGGGGCGCATCTTCCTGCTGACTCGTATGTTTTTTCCAATTTTTTTGTTTTGTGTTGCAGATGGAAAAGGGCGGCCCTACATCGCAGGTGGTCGGCGACTCTCCCCCTAGGGGGGAAGGGTCAGAAGGGCAACCAGTTCAGGCCCAAGGCGCCTCCCCACAACAGCCTCCTCACAAGCGTGCAAGGGAGGGCACGCCGCCCCCAATGGTGGAATCTGGTGTCAGCTTTGCCGCGGTCACTGGGAAGGATGAGTACCACGGTGGTCTTGAGATGGTGGACGATCCGGTTAAGCGGATTCAGATTGAGCGGTTTGAGCGACTCGCGAATGGCACTCGTGAACAGCAATTCGCGCTGTACCAAGACATCCTTAATGACAAACCTGAAGTCGCCAAGGTGCCTTATACCTCCAAGCGCACATTCATGCCTCGTTTCGAAACCCTGCTCCAGCAGGAGCTAAGGTTGCGTCGGTTGGCTCAGAATGCGCCAGAGACAGTAGCCGCCGCGCCCTCCCATGCCGCGCCTGCCGCAGTAGCCCAAAAGAGGGGGGAGAGTGTGCACGAGTCGGCCGCAGTGCCCTCAACCGCAAGGGATCCCCCCGCGACTTCCAAGCCGGTCGCGACGGGCGATATGCCCCCGCCGCGGCAGAGGGGAAGGGGGAAGGGGGTCGATGGAGGGGAAGTCCTCGATGTTTTCGATATGACGCTGGGCAATTTGGAAGGTGGCGGGCCGATCTTCGTAAGTCTCCGCCCATTAAATTGATGTCGTGAAATACAATACGCATTTTTTTGCAATATTCGCCAGACATGTCATTTCCGACAACTAAGCGGATTTTTACTTTCCGTTGAAATGTTCGCAGGGCCGGCAAGAGGATGTTGGTGCAAGAGAAGCCCGCTCAATGGCGGGAAGCACCCAGGTACATGAGTGCGTCAGATTCCTCTCCGGTTTACTTGTATTGAAAAGGTTTGCGTGCGTATATCCTTGTTTATTTTTGTAGTAATTTTTTTCTTGTGAATGGACAATCGCGTTTGCTATTTTTACAGGGAAGTCCGTTCGAGCAGCAAGAGGGCGGTGACAGGAGGGGAAGTGGATCTTACGGTGGTTCCACTGCAGAGGGGGGAAGGGTAAGTTACCGTTGACTTAGTAATCGAAAGTTTAGGTTCGTCCTCAATGGACAGAGTTACGACGGCCGGCGTTTCTTTACACTTTTCTTACATTAAAAATCTTCCGTTGATAATGTTCTTGCAGGAAGCCGGTCGTCAGGGTGGGGCAAATCTCCAGGGAGAGGGGGCTATCGCTGTCGGTGAGCCTGTGTCAGAGGGCGCGGGTGGAAGCGACGGCGATACTGCGAAAATGACACGCTTTAAGGAGCAAGCGGATGCTTATCAACTGAAGAAGTTGGCAAAGTGGGTTGTGGCCGAGGTGAGAACGGAAACAGCCCCACCTGAGGTACGGAACCAGATGATGACTCTCCATCAAGTCGCTGAGTTGATCGTGAAGAATGCGTGCCGGCCCGATGGCGCCACACAGCCTGAGGAGATCCCGAGCGCCAAGGCCTTGATAAAGTGGATGCAGGAGAACCTGTTCGAGGGCAAAGGGAAGGAGAGGAAGTGTAAACTGTTGACGGTGACGGAGAAGGACGCCAAGACTCTGATCAAGATGTTGAAGGAACACGATGCCCGCCGGGACAAGTCTCCGAAGATCGCGAAGGGGTCGAAGAAAGCGGCTGAAGCAGCAGCGGTTGAGGGGAATGAGGTAAGTCTACCTCTGTTGTGAGGGGGGCTTTGTTCTTGAGGTCCACGTTTCATGTAGGTTGCGACGGCCGGCGTTTCTCAAGTGTGACACTTACTTCCTTTTGACTAACACTTACTTCCTTTCCTGATTTCGCATCGTTGAGGGAAATGAGCCAAGTGTACCTCTGTTGTGAGGGGGGCTCTGATCTTGAGGTTTAGGTTTCATCTAGGTTGCGACGGCCGGCGTTTCTCAAGTGTGACATTTACTTTATTCCTTTCGGTTATGCTTTCCTGATTTTTTCATATCATTGTTAAGGGGAACGAGGTAAGTATACCTCTGTTGTGAGGGGGGCTTTGATGTTGAGGTTCAGGTTTCATGTAGGTTGCGACGGCCGGCGTTTCTCAATCGACATTTACTTTATTCCTTTTGGTTATGCTTTCCTGATTTTTTCGCATCACTGCAGTACGTGCAGGCCGAGAGGGCGACCCACGCGGCCATCCTGTACTCAATCAGCCTCGACCAGCACGCGCGCCGCGAGAACATGAAAATAGATAGTACGTGGACTGCTGCCGTCGACGAACACCAGAAGGGACTCTCCGAAGCACTTGCGACCTACAAGGGGAAGGCGCTGAAGGGAAAGGGGAAAGGAAAGGAGGTGGAGGTTGCGGATGCTCCCGTGTCTCTGCTTGAGAAATGGGAGAAGTCCCCGGTGTCGCAGGATGATGATGACATCCTGGATGTGAACGATGAGATCGCGAAGGGCAAACGGTTACGGAAGCAGCTTGCCGTTCAGCCTCGGGACCTCGATGAGATGTCCAAAGCCTTGGTGCATCGAAATCGGGTGTGGACAAGGAACCTGTTCGTGGGGCCTCAGAAGCTCCTCGCACGAGACTTGCATCTGTCTAGAGCCGAGCAGAACGCCACCATTTTTGCAAACTCGGAGTCCGACTACGGCCACGACAAGCTGGTGATTCCTGTGTGGCGGTACTCGTTCCAGTTTTTGGCTGACCGGTGCCCCAACACTTTTCATGACTGGATGAAAAAGGAAGGCACCCAGCGTCAGCTCGCGCAACTCTTCGGGGAGATGGGGGGGGCACGGACAATGAAGGCTGGCTACGCTCGCGCAATGACTGACGAAGAAATTGATATCTACCTGCGAACGAGCTCGGCCAAGGGAATGGCCGAAGCTGCTTCCACCGCGGTTCTGACAGGACGGGCCGATTTGCTGGACGATCTTAAGCCCGTGGACGTGAGAAAGGCCGCGCTTTTGGACAGTTTGTGCAAGTCCGCCTGGGAGATGGCTCCATTCGAGAAGAAGCCACCGTTGCCGCCAGCCATTTGCGGCTTTCTCGTGCTGGACGGGAACCACTTTACCACACTCATCAAATCGGTGAAATTCGAACTGGTCACCGACAATATGACGGTGGACCAAAGATCTGTGTGGTACCAGGCAATGCTGAATGGTTTCATGAAGGCGGAAAAGCTCAGGGTCGTTGCGCGGGGAGGGAAGGAGCAGGAGGTCACGAAGACCGTGGCCGCGGCGAAGCTGGAGGAGTGGGCAACTGATTGGACGAATTTCGGGGGGGTGGACGTGCAGATGCTCAAGGGTGAGACCATCCTGCCGACCTGGTGGCAGATCCGTGAACAGAAGGTAAGCCAGGTTGCGACCGCCGGCGTTTCTATAAGTGGTTTTCTTGTGTTAATTTCAGTATGCCATTAGTTCGGTCAAGATGCGACCGCCGGCGTTTCTATAAGGGGTTTTCATGTTCCACCTTAGCATGCCATATTTTGGTCAAGATGCGACCGCCGGCGTTTCTTTCAGTCGTATTCTTGTTCTCAGTTGAGTTGTGCTTATTTGGGAGGACTGTCGATGTGTCTCTGCGCGTTGTTGCCCTACGGGGATGCAGGTTACCGAACAAGTCGGCAAGATGATCGAAGTTGTCAGGCAGCTCGGGAACGCCATGAACGCCGAGGACACAGCCCAAGCCAAGGCAACGTGGGGCTCAGCGCTGGGGGATGTGCACCGGGCCTACCAGGCATATGGACCCGTCAAGAGAGGGAA
Source organism: Mesostigma viride (assembly GCA_009746045.1). Lineage (NCBI taxonomy): Eukaryota > Viridiplantae > Streptophyta > Mesostigmatophyceae > Mesostigmatales > Mesostigmataceae > Mesostigma > Mesostigma viride. The sequence continues at coordinate 4,921,360 of RPFO01000104.1, read as the reverse complement.
GGGCGTGTCTCTCCCAACTCCTCTGTACGGCAAGATCTGGGCGATTGTGAAGCCCTTTTGGCAGAAAGGAGAGCAAGCCAAGGCCGAAGGGGACGGCGCAGGCGACAAGGCAGGAGGGGCTGAAGAGACGGACAAGTGGGGGCCGGACCAGAAGAACTTCATGCAGCGCTGGCTGTTCTGGTGTGAGGACCCTTTGAAGCCCGCTGTCGACGGCAAGCCGGCGATCGCACAGGATATCGCGGCTCGGCAAGACTTCCTTGACACGCGCCCTAAAGACAAGGCGCACGAACTGTCCATTTTCACCGCGCATCGGGAACTTGCGAGTTTCCAGTACTTCGACAGCCTGATCCAAGCGCCGATCATGTCCTGTGAGGCCCCTCCCAGCAACCTGATAAAAATAATGGAAGTCGCCAAGAATTTGATAGAGGCGGCAAAGCAATTCGCCCACATCAAGTTCCTGGAGAACCCCGAGCTGATGGCCGCTTGCAAACAACTAAACGGGACTTTCGACCCCGTATTGGTGAGGGAGCACGTGTTTGGCGTGAAGCTGAAGGGCACCTTCGCCACGGACCTCGACAAGTTCATCGCCGACTGCCGCCTGACCAGAGACTTTTGGCGGGTGGTCGTCACGGCCATGAGGGCGATCATTCTCACGCTGAGGGACCTTCCGCCGGCTAAAAGGAAAGTGGTCGACCAGAAGGACTGGAAGTTCCCGAGAGGGCTGCTCGCTTCCCACCCCCGTCATTTGTATGACGATTTGGGGGTGAAGACCAAACATCTGCTGGGTGTGCCACAGGAGGCGGCGGCGGAGGTCGAGAAGGAGGTCGAGGAGGCGGCGGAGGAGGGGACTACCAAGGCCAAGAAGGGGTGGAAGGAAAGGTTGGAAGCCTACAGCGATTGGAAGGGGGTGAGGATGGGATCCGACTGGATCGCATACAGGACAATGACATGGAAGGAAAACGAAAAAAGAAAGGATCTGGTGGTGACGAAGGTGGTGGACGAGTTGTGCGCGGGGAATTACAAAATTCCTCGGTCGCTGGAGGACCAGGCGTTTGCTGTGCTGGACCTGGCAGCTGACAGCAACGAGAAGTGGAGGAACCTGCGCAAGTGGGACGCAGACTGCATTCCGGAGGAGAGCAACATTCCCAAACCCTCCTCGCATTTGAGCCCGGTCGTGTGGGATGTGGTTGACAAGATGACCAACGCCCTTTTTAGGGGACCCTGCAGAGTTCTGCTGGTGTTCGGGGAGCCCGCCCATATCCGCCGGTGGAAGCGCCTGGTCCGCCTTATCAAATATTGGCTTGTTGAAGATGGGTGGGAAGGCCTCAAATACTTTTCCGACGACGATTCTTCGTCTGATGAGGATGATGATTCGGAGAAGGGGGAAGAGGGGGAGGCGGATGAGGATGAGAAGGAGGAGGATGAGGAGGAGGAGGATGAGGAGGAGGAGGAGGACGAGGAGGACGAGGAGGACGAGGAGGACGAGGAGGAGGATATTGCTGAGGGGCACCCGCCCGGGATGGGTGAGGGGCAGGCGGAGGGGGAGAAAGGGGATGGGGATGGGGAGATGGGAGGAGGGGGGAGGGGGAGAGGGACGGGGGAGGAGATGGAAGGGGAGGGAAAAAGCGCAGTCGGGGTGATGGAGGCTTGCGTGATGAGACAATGGGGGGGGATGAAGACAACAGGGGGGGAGGTAAGCGCCAGCGTGCTGGTGAAGGAGACTCGAGGCCTGTCGTTGGAAACGCCGGCGGGCGTATCTGTGACGAGGAGGGGGATCGCCAGCGGGAGGGAGGCTCGAGGCCTGTTACTGGAAACGCCGGCGGGCGTATCTGTGATGAGGAGGGGGATCGCCAGCAGGAAGGAGGCTCGCGGCCTGTTACTGGAAACGCCGGCGGGCGTATCTGTGATGAGGAGGGGGATCGCCAGCAGGAAGGAGGCTCGCAGCCTGTTACTGGAAACGCCGGCGGGCGTATCTGTGATGAGGATGGGGATCGCCAGCAGGAAGCAGGCTCGCGGCCTGTTACTGGTAGCGCCGGCGGGCGTTCCCGATTTACGGGAGGCGGTCGTGTCCGACAGATGGGAATGAGGCCTCGTCAGGATTCATGGGGACCCCCGGTTGAGGGGACCCCCGCCCTCGCCTCGGTTTCTTTGGGTCTGGGTGACGATCCCGTACCGTCGTCAGGAAGGACGGTTGTGATGACTTTGCCCCCCCGCTCGACGGGGATGGAGCAATGCCCGAACACGATACTGCTGAATGAGGATGACGATCCGGAGCCGTCGGCTGACACGGATTTTGTTGCGAGCACCCCACTGCAGAAGAGGGTATTGGAGGCTCGTAACGTGGAGGGTCCGCCGACAGTCTCAGGTGGAGGGCCGGCGTTTGCCGGATTGATGCGCCCGACTGAGGTGGTCGATGTTGAGGCGCCGCCAGGGACATCGACCGCACCGTTGACCGCATTGACGGATATCTTCGATCGACCAAGGATGCCCTTCCACGCTCCAACGGTACATTCGGCCGGTAAATTTCATTTTCAATAAACGAGTTTTATAAGTACCTTAATATATTTCTACATAAGTTTTTTTGCATCAGTCCATGGCTTCATTGATTTCTCACACGACCCTTCCGTATTCATGTTAATTGGCATGTGCTTACGTGCAGGGAAAGGCGAAGAAGAAACTCCAGTTCGGTTTCCCCGTGGATCCGCGTCTGGGACTGTGTCCGGAGAGGCCGGCCGTGTTGTTGGCCAGGCCGCGGTCGGCGAACCAGTTGCACAACCGGGGGCGGGAGGGGCCTCCCTCCCACCCAACGCACCAGCCACGCACCAGCCTTACCGTGCGGTCAGCCAGAAAAAACGTACGAAGAGTTGATGGCAGAGGCGGCGGCTGCGCAGGGGCAGAAGGCAAAACGTCGGGGAGGGGGCAGGCGAGGGGCGGGGCAGGAGACGGAGGGTGCCGACGAACCTGCACAGCCGCAGAAGGGTGGTGGTCAGGGCAGAGATGCGACGGCCGAAAACCGAATCAGGGACGTTCGGCCGGACGTCCGGATGCGCTTTATGGATGGCGCGAAACTGAGTCGCGGAGGTTGGAGTTCGAAATGGGTAGACGAGGTGTGCATAAACTGGGAGCACAAGTACCCCAAGAAGGAAGATTTTCCGCTCTTTGGCACCCTCCTGGGCAAAGAGAGGGAGAAGGTGGTGATCAGATGGTTTGATGAAGGGCACGACCTCGGTTGGAGTAATGAGTGCGAGCAAAAGTTTCGTTTCCCTCTGAAGTTCGCTAGAGAACATGTTACTCTCCTGAAGGAAGGCGCCAGCTGGGACAACATTCCTTCATATCGACCTGGCAAGCGATGATGGGCGAGGACTTTGCACGAAATCGCGTTTTGCACGTAATTGCCCACCGCAACGTGGAGAAATGCAGATGTACATAGTAGTTGGTTCAGTGACCGTGACTTTGGGCAGTTTAGTAGTTGGGGTGACGTGTCCAATGTATATATGGTGGGGCGCGTCCAAGGGGGTCCACGCTGATTGAGCACTTGCATGTGTTCTTTCAACATATTCGGACATGTATGAAATGAATAAATTGTTTGGACGATTGCAAATTGATTGATTGAAGAATGAGATACCATTAATAATTGAAAAATGTAAAACCTCATTGTGAATTTGTACTTCAAACTTTCACATGCATGCCCCAAATTGTGCATTTGTGCAGGTTTTAATTATGAGAAGTAGCATTTCTCTACAAATATTGAGAAATTTAGGGGCACTTGGGGTTGTTGGCCATGTTCATTCATGATAAAATGGACTTTTTATGCTGTAACATCATATTCCACTAGTCCAAAACGCTGCTTTCATGACGTCAAAAGTACCAGCAATGGCCCTAGGTTGGAGCAGTAGATGTTGGGGACGCCCGAGAGAGAGAGAGAGAGAGAGAGAGAGGGAGAGAGAGAGAGAGAGAGAGAGAGAGAGAGAGAGAGAGAGAGAGAGAGAGAGAGAGAGAGAGAGAGAGAGAGAGAGAGAGAGAGAGAGAGAGAGAGAGAGAGAGTGCATGCACAGGGGGTTGCAAAGGCCATGTGGGCAGCAATTTCGATTGATCTAGCATAATCGACAATCACCTAATAAATAATCGATTTCGATCGTCTTAGTTTAATTAGGCACACTTGCGCATTCATTCATTCACGCACTCATCGCCATGCGTCCAGGCATAGTTGACTCAGTTGGGAGATTCACGGCCAGGGTGCTGACTTTTGAGTAGGTACTACCTTTCATCCCTGTCTGAGACGATTGTCCAGGCTCACACGCCAGCCCCTGTGGGCAAGCCCCCCCCCCCCCTCAAGAGGAAGGGGCGCTTTGCTGAGTAGAATAGTTAGGGTTTTCTAGATTAGATTAGCTTAGAGTTAGATTAGTTCGGTTTCGTGGCTTTGCCCACCTCCATCCATCCAGCAAGGGAATATGTGCTACATGATCTCTCAACGGAGTCATGTTATAATTTAATTTAATTATATCCCTGTCTGATGCACAGCAAGAAGGGGGCATGCATGGGACCCCCCCCTTCTCTCGTTGCCTAGGAAGGCAGGCCACAGGTTCAATTACAGATTGCACCTTGATCCCCGGCCATGCTATATCTCTTTCCATTCACATGGGTCCACTCTCTAGCTCGTGACCGTTCTCTGATCCCTCCATGCAGGTCGATCTTCGTAAAGCCGGCAGCGCCGCGCGGCTTCCGCGATCTGCGCACGCCTTTCCTCTCAGGCGACTACTCTAATCCTCACACAACGTTGGATCGCCATGCGTCCAGAGATATAGTTGTCTCTCTTTCTCTGAGTTTTGGGGGGTTCCGTGATTTTTCTTGTGCCGGCCGGGGAATTTATCTCCAAGCCAATTGCGAGGAAACATACCATGGTCCGGATTCTCCCGATTTCTGGCCTGCGCTGGTTGTCTCCTTGATACCATTGCTGCGGTGGGGGTTAACATACAAGGGCGCACCGCGCACTGCGTCCCGCGCATGCATGTGCAGTGGATGAAAAATTAAAAATTACACCTGTGTTAAATTTTAATTACTAAATTAATTGTACACGTAGACTGTGTGCGTCACGTGAGCATACTTGTCCTCAGGGGGGATGGAAGTGGGGTGAGATGGGATGGATGTACCTACGCTCAGAGGGAGGGAGGGAGGGAGGGAGGGAGGGAGGGAGGGAGGGAGGGAGGGAGGGAGGGAGGGAGGGAGGGAGGGAGGGAGGGAGGGAGGGAGGGAGGGAGGGAGGGAGGGAGGGAGGGAGGGAGGGAGGGAGGGAGGGAGGGAGGGAGGGAGGGAGGGAGGGAGGGAGGGAGGGAGGGAGGGAGGGACGGGGGTCATGGAAAACTTGGGGATCGGCGAGTAAACAAAATTGTACCATGAAAATGAGGAGACAGGCCGGGTGAAAAGCGATGATAGAAAAATGAGGCCATGGTTGGGATATTGCATGCAACAAGGGACGCCCCCCTAGGTGAGGATCCGCGTTCCATGTTTTGGAAGGAATAGCCTGTGCAGAAGCCATGCTCACCAAACGGGTCTAAGGAGCCTTCATTATCTTTCTGCAAATACTTCTCATGGGTAATTGTTATAGGACGAAGCCGGTATATTTATATTGCCAGACAGGCGTAGAAAATTTGGCGTCACTAGACTGCGATCCCAAGCTGATTCTGTGACGCTCTAAGGCAGTCGAGACCGAAAATCCTGACAGCTTCAAAACCGGCTTTGTCAAGGTTCCTCGCTTTACTAACTGCAATTTCCAATGCCTAGCGTCCATGAGTTCAGTAACTGTTACAATACCTGCGTACGCTAGTAGCCGTCGCCATTAAATTCATCATCATTTAGCGGAGGAGCTAACTTGCAGCACTTGCTGAGTTGCCTTATTCGCAATGTCAGCCCTTCGCTGGTATCATACGTGGCAAACTTACGTGGAATTCCCTATTATTCAGACAAGGCACATCTTCCGTAGCTAGGCAGCCATTCCTGGTGTCTACCATAAAGCGGGTAGAAAGTCAGTAATGACCATGTACACTGCGGCTGGAATGCGTTATCCCCTTAACCCGGGGCCGTATGCACGAGGCGGGCGTAGTTAGTTGTCTTATACATGAAAGCAGGCATCGCTTCCGTGGGCGATGCTTTCCCAAATATGGTTGTCGTCCTGTTTTCGTTTATTACCCAGGGCTTCGAGACTTCGAGTTTCGAGCGAGCATTTGAGGCGTCAGATCGTCTGTTCCTAGGCAGGCCTAGCGGCTAGCCACCGTTGAGCCACCTATTAATTACCAATATTTCTTAAGGCTATAATCTTGATAAAGAGACGCACTCGAAATTTTTTTATCAAATACACTACAGTATGAGCGGTCGTCGTTGTTGTTGTTACCCACGCCGCACGTGGGCAACATGAGCCGTCGTAACCGTTAACTCAACCCTACCTACTTACTTCTGCGTTGAGTCAACTCAACTTACTACTGAACTTACTATTGGCGTGGGACAAAACAACAACAACAAAATAACAACTACTACAACCTACTCCTAAATTCTACTTGAGCTGGGTGGTGTCCGCATCAACTCATGGACGGCATCACTATCGCCAGTCACAACTTGCCTGCTCAGTGGGCGGGCAGACGTCGCGTCAGCCCCGTACCCGACAACTGACAAGGCCACAATGCTATTTACGAGAGGACGAAGACTTCCGTTTTGCTCAGTTTTAGATTATGGAAGCTATGGAGGGCACCGTGCATGGATGCTAGCAAATTGCCCTGACAAAGAAACAGATTGCCTCATAATCTGGTCGCCTCTTAATGATATATTCTGGCAATGCATCACGTCCCAGAGCGCTCCGTCATGGCCGATGGCTGATTGTCTATGCAGTGGAAATGCGCTGCAGTTCGCAACGGGCAGATTGCATTTGGTTGAGCTTGTCAAAGACAGGAGCAACCAGCGACCCGATTCCGGTATATAGAACGCTCATGGCAAGTGACGAACGGCATAGCGCCATGCTGGTGCCTTTGCGGGCAGTGACCGTTTCTCATTAACGCTTATCAGGACTAGGCAGGAATTTTTTAAAGCGTAAGCAGAAATGGAGCTGCAGCTGAAACGCTCAGATGTATTGCAGGTGTCAGGGTCTTCCAACAGGAAGACGATGCGTCTCTTCCCAAGGGGGAAAAAGGGGATGCAAAAGCTCGCCATTGGCGATGACTCGGGCGTGTTGCAAGTGGTGGCCATTCGCGGCGGAGAGGTGGCCATTGTATTTAAAGGCTTGCCGGCCGAAGAAATCACGGCGCTGAACATGGGATTGGCTGAAGGGCAACAGGACAAAATATATCTCGCGCAGGGTCACACTTTGAAGGGCTTCACCAACAAGGGGAAAGAGTTCTTTCGTTTCAATACCAACTTGACCGAGTCCATCCGGCACTTGTGCGTCAATGAGGTCCTTATCCAAGCCAGCGGCGACTACGTGTTCAATGAGTTCATGGACTGCAAGGACGCGAATTTCTTCATGGCTAGCGACCGCATCAATGACCTCATTTCTGCCCCCGTCATTGCAGCCAACGTCTCCAACCCTGTACTAGGGTGCCAGGATCGTTGCATCCGCGTGCTGCAAGGGTAGGTGTGCGGGCCCTCTCCCTGCCCTGCTAGCAATATCCCGAAATATTTGTAATATTAGCTGCGGCCTTTTTTACTCCTCCATCCCGGATTGGAGTCATGCATGTCACATCTCTCCACCAGATGACATGTCATTCACATTCCCCATTTCCTTTGGTGGTTTGTTTTGGGGGTGAGTGCCCTCAGATAAGGACCATGTTGATTAGTCCCTGCCATCATGCCCGGAAGAAGTATGATGTTGGAATAATGTTGGAATGATGTCAGATCGAAAAGTATGGGCACAGTGCGGAGTTGAGGTTTAATGCACAGCACGTGCACAGTGAGCAGAGAGGGGTGCTGTACTTGGGAGTGTTGCAAGCAAAGGGTGCCGGAGTTGGACCTCATGCAAGCAGGGTGCCGGATGCGAGCCGGTTGAATTAGAATCTTAACAGTATTATCTGTGTTATCCGTGTTGTCATGATTATTAGAATATCAGTATTATCTGTGTTGTTACGATTATCAGTATTATGAGTGTCATCAATATTATCACTTATAAGTAAGTACTTGCGTGTCATGTGCAGAGGCCTGCCATGGAGTACAATGCTAATCTCATTACAAAATAATTTTACAATACAAAAGAAAAGGGCTATCACCAGTGTCCCTGTTATTGGTATTCGTACATTAGAGCCGTGCTTGTAGCTGGGAACTGGCTGCTGTGCCCGTAGCTGTAGCCTGCCCGATCCCTTTGGGACACGAGGACACCGTAGCAGCTGTGGATAGGGTCACTCTAGCCGCCATGGGTGGGGACATTAACACACAGACATGGGTAGGCAATCTGTACGAGTCATGGAGCGGCGCACAGTAGCAGCCATGAATAGGGACGGCGTAGCAGCCACAAATTATTAGCGACAGGACTTCATCCATGAGTAGGGACTGTGTGGCAGCCATGAATAGGGACACAGGTTGTGGCATATGGCCAATGACGATGGCACCATTCTACTGTATTCAGATAGGTTAGGTTGCTTTCCATACGTCTTGCGATGTGTACTTCCTATAAGCGCATATGACTTCCTGTGAGCTACGTATGAGCATCATGTAATGGCTGGATAGAATCTATAAACAGCTTTGCCCATTCGCATCCCCCAGCTTAGTAACTTACGCCGTGGGTATTGCTTCCTCACCGTGTGATTGTGGATATTTGCCCGATACTGCTAGAGGGGTGTGCTTGCACCATGGTTACAGACCGTATTTTACTTCTACATGTTTTGGAACAAAACTCAAACAGGACAGTACCTTATTGAACGCATGAACAGAGGAAGGGAGTCCAGGGCAGCTGTGGCCGAATCAGGCACATGAGGATGGAGTTTGTTTTCTGATTTGTTGTCGGTTACTGAATCATGGAGCAGCGTGGCACTACGGCATTATGGCGTGGTGGCTTGAGGCAACGTGGCATTGTGGTTGGGGTCATGGGCGAATAGTAGGGACAGTGTACCAATAAGCAGGTAAGCAAGGCAGTAGATGTATGCAGTACAAGTGCCACTCCGGACCGGGGTGGTATGAGATGGTATAGGCAAGCATGATATGGTGTAGGCAAGAAAATATGGTAATGGATGAATAAGCAAGGGCTGAAGGAGGTATATATGATGTTGAAAACAAGGCTTTAACTGGTTGATCTCATCCTATTGTTTTGCCCCTGTTTCCTTTCCTCGTTGCTGTCCTCCCTCTTTTGTCTGCCCCCACCCCACCCCTAGGTAGGACTTCAGGACAGACATGAATTCAAACACCTGAAAACTAGTTGCGTGTGGAAGAGGAGATCCTCTTACCGGCCCACTCCCTCCCCTTCTTCATTATTTTCCCCCCCCTTTTCTTATGTATTTTTCCTTTCCGTTTCCCCTGCCGCCCACCCCCCCTTTCGTCCCCAGGTCGGACCTCTACTACGAGGCGGCGGTGGACGGCGCAGTTCTCACCCTCGACCACTTCCGCGCGCGCTTCGGCGAGGATGCATTCAACTCCTCGCAGCGGCCCTGCGAGGTGCTCTACGGTACAGACGCCGGAAGCGTGGGCAAGCTGATGCTCGACGAGGGGTCGGTCCGCCGCGGCTGGCTGCTCGCAAATGCAGACAAGCTGGGGTCGGTCACCTCTGCGTCGGCCTCGGTGGACTTCACAAAGGACGGCCTGAACGATGTTGTCGTGGGGAGGGATGATGGGAACGTGGAGGTGTACTCGGTCGGCTCCGGCGGCGCGCTCCAGCGGCAGTTCCGGCACTGCGTGGCGGAGTCGGTCTCAGCACTGGCCGCGGGATATGTGCGGGTGAGTGGGGAACGCGGGTTTTGAGTGGGGGTCGAGGGGCTAGCCTTGGTTGGTGGTTCATGAGTATAGAGTTGCAAGGATGCGAGGACTATGTTGGTACAGGACCTTTCAATAGCAATAAAAACGACACCGTCAACTATCACGGTAATGACGGCGGTATGGATGCCAGCACGCCTGGCATGCCAGCGTGGCTCTGCAGGTCAGTTGGTTGTGTCTGCGGGGTTTTCTAAGCCCGTACTCCAAAAGATGTTCAAACATGGGGCTTTTTTGGTTTATGGCGTCTCTTGCTTCCATGGGTGGCTTGTTTCATTTACGGGTTGTTGTTTGATCTGGGGGTGGCTTGTTTCATTTACGGGTGGTTGTTTGATCTGGGGGTGGCTTGCCAGGGCTTGGTTTTGCATGCCTGCGTACGCTCACTCCTGTTTTTTTTCATTCTCTGCCATTTTTTATCTGTAGTATGTTATCTTGCGGGCTCTTTATTGCATGACCGCGTTCACAGAATCCTTGCTTTTGGTATTGTATATGTGTTCGCTGTCGCGCTAGTGTGTCATGATACTGTACTCGTGCCCTCATGGGCTATCATGTTACTGTAATTACTGTAATCATGCTATTGTACAACCCCCCCGCCCCTCAACAATGAGGCTATCCTTCTAAGATTCTATTTGCGCTCATATGTTGGGTATATAATTTCTCGTTCTTGCTTTTATGTAACGTATGTTCAACCCCCCAGGCCTCGGATAAGGAGGATATCCTCGTCAACACCTTCTCGGGCAAGGTCATCTCCTTCACCACCGACATCGGCGACGGCAGCGGGCTACCTGGCTCTGTGTCGGACGAGCGCGCAGCCAACGAGCGCAAGCTGGCGGCGCTGCGGCGCGAGGTGGATGAGTTGAAGAGGAAGGTGGGTCATGCACCGACACCAGCCGGTGCACGAGTGGAAGAGGAAGGTGGGTCATGCACCGACACCAGCCGGTGCACGAGTGGAAGAGGAAGGTGGGTCATGCACCGACACCAGCCGGTGCACGAGTGGAAGAGGAAGGTGGTTTTATTTCTCGCTAGGTAGGTGGATGAGCTCAAGCGCAAGGTGGGTCGATCATGTTCAGCGTGCAGGTAGACATGCTCAAGCAAGCAGTGCAGGTAGACATGCTCAAGCAAGCAGTGCAGGTAGACATGCTCAAGCAAGCAGTGCAGGTAGACATGCTCAAGCAAGCAGTGCAGGTAGACATGCTCAAGCAAGCAGTGCAGGTAGACATGCTCAAGCAAGCAGTGCAGGTAGACATGCTCAAGCAAGCAGTGCAGGTAGACATGCTCAAGCGCAAGGTGGCTGGGTTGGCTTGTTGCTTATTGATTGACAAATGAGTTGAAGAGTAAGGTGGGTAAGTGTGCAGGTGGACGAGGACGGTGGGTAAGTGAGCGGTGGACGAGGAAGGTGGGTAAGTTGGCAGGTGGATGAGGAAGGTGGGTAAGTTGGCAGGTGGATGAGGAAGGTGGGTAATAACTTGTGTCAGAGGTGGGCGAGTTACAGCGCAAGGTGGGTAGATGAGCTCCAAAAAGAGGTGCGTGAATGATACTCTATGACCGGCACGCACAAGGGGAAGGTGGGTGCCACTTCGCTCTTGGACTTTTTGGGACCTCTGCCCTTGGCTTTGAATGGAAGTAGCTCAAGCACAAGGTGGGCGCGGGACTAACACTTTCATGGCTATAAGATGCACGAGCTCAAGAGGTAGGTGCACATGGACAGGACAGGGGAGGGCAAGTCGGGGCAGGGGGGGCCATGGGGATGTGGCTCCAGATCTCATGCTTGTAGGGTCATCAAATGAAGCTCCGTCCAACTACTTTTCTGTCGCCTTTGTTTTGGATTGTGTGTAATGCCTTCTATGACGGAAGTATGGATTTCATGATCCGTTTACAGCCGCACCCCGCCCCTCCCGACGCGTCTTCCTTTGAATAATTTACATTGATGAAAATTTTCAATACCGTCAGCAGGAACAGCAACCGCCATGGTACTCTCTCTCGCTATAAACACTAACTAGATTGCTATTTCTTTTTTACAATATGTTACCCAGGTGGACGCCGAGCGCGCGAGCTATGCGCAGATATCTGAGGACCTGATTGCAGTCGACAGCAGCGCCTTCCGCGTGAACCACAAGTTCATGCTCAACGCGGCCGACGCCACCTACGTGCTCGTGCTGGAGACGCAGGTGGGGGGAGGAGTGTGCTCTGGAGCATGCTGGTGGTGGTGGTGGTGGCGCAGGTTGAGGGAGAAGTGGCTTCTGAAGCATGCTGGTGGTGGTGGCGGCGCAGGTGGGGGGAGGAGTGTGTTCTGAAGCATGCTGGTGGTGGTGGCGGCGCATGGTGGGGGAGGAGTGTGTTCTGTAGGATGCTGGTGGTGGTGACGGCGCAGGGGGGGGAGGAGTGTGTTCTGAAGGATGCTGATACGTCTTTCTCACTCACCTGCCGCTTGAACTGAATATGACTTGC